>CM018046.1:13693565-14293565 GCA_008638375.1 Nyssa sinensis
TCTAACACTTATTTTAAAGACCTTCCACGGATTAACATAAAAAAAACTGTATAATACGAATTACGATTGTTACATTTTCTTCTTTTTGTCATATTCTACTAATTCATAATCGTGAATGGGGTCATTTCAATAAATGACAACCATCAACACAAATGAAAATTAACATAAAGAATGGATGATTTCATTAAATTCATAAAGCTGAACCTATAACATCAATGAGTTGATAATTCAACTCTGTTAAGAGTTTTTTTTTTGTGACGGCCAATTCTTTCTTTTGTGACTTCAGAATTAATATTTATTGTCATTTATTAAAGTATGACTGAAAGATAAATTCCGAATACACCATTTAAATTACAGATGATGTAATATCAAAAATTCCATCAAATATTTGAATTTAATACACCAAACATTTAAGTCCCGTCCTACCGGTCTCTGCACCACTACCTGTGGGGATATTTTGTCGAGTGTTTCCAAACGCAATGCAGAAGAAGCCACTTTTTTTTAACCATGGGATGTTGAAAGGCACCATTAGAAAGGAATATCTTGAAAAAACAATTCATGTGATATATGCCCCACCCCAATGTTTCGATTGGTAATCAAGTCCAAATAGAATTTTCAAAACTTTGTTTGGCACTTGACCAAACCTCAAAAGTTCCCAAATCAAATCAAACCAAGAAACTTGGCTTTTCTACACCTTTACAAACAGTGAAAATAAGACATAGTAGCAATCACAACTTTGGCCATCGCCATGGCTATGTCCAATGTACCTAGCTAGATTGAAGCATTATTTAGGACCTTGATGGTTCAATGCATCAACATTTAACTGTCTAAATCCGTTACGCGTGATAATAGTGCTATCCTACAACGATGTGATTGGTTTTATCCATAATGATGAATTGCTTAAGTTTTCTTATCAAAGACTTCAATTTTTAGAGAACAATGCTAGAAACAATCATGAGTGGCGCAATTGTCTAAAGCAACTCTCTTTTGAAAGTACTTGCGCTCGATATTGCTTGTCAAAGCGCACTTGTCGCTATAATTATTGTAGAAATCAAAGTAAAATGGCATCAATTTGGGATTAATTATGGAGGGGAATTTAGCTAAAAGTGGCTCCAAAGAAATGCTCTGGCCAAGTGTGTAATAGGGACGTGATGCAATTGTTATGGAGTGGAATTCAGAAGATGCTGATGTAGAGGTTCAAATCAGATTTGTTGAGATTAGCATGATGAAATGACAAGGTTTATAAGGAAGGGAATCAAGTCATTTGATTTTGTATATGTTCTGTTTTGGGCTTTGGAGCCTCTTGATAAGATAAGGTTGTGGCTGAAACTTGAGTGAGTTATGTCCCATAGCCCACACTCTTCCCACCTAATTTTCCTTTGTCTTCCTTTCCCCTAATTTTTAGGCCTTGGACATGGAGGCTGGACCACACCGGCACTTGCAAGAGTTCTCTTTTCATGGACCACAACGGCACTACCCCCTCCCTCTCTCGAATTCCAGTTCCCAAAAAAGATAAAGTGGAAAAAAATGAGACTCACATGACTTTGGATTTTTATTTTTATCTATAACATTGGGGGAAAGGAATCAAACTCAGGCCAATTATTTAGAAAGTAGATATACGCACTATTCGGATAGATCTCAATCTTGGCTTTGGATAATTTATTATGATTAATATGACTGTAAGTTCGAACTCATATGAGACGGTCTTTTAAGTATTAGATATCCTAGGAACTAGATTTAAAGTGGTAGAAATAAATGAAAATTCAAATAAAGTTACTAAGATAAATGAAAATGCAATTTTAAGACCATCTAATAATTAAAACACTATGTCTCATATGAATTCAAACTTATTAACATTACCCATTTATTATTTCTTCATGTAACGTCTCTTAGGATCTTAAAATTTATTATTATTTTTTGGCTCAACTCTACCTTATTATTACATTCCATTCCTTTTAGCATGCTAATGAAAGATGATGCAATGACTATAAAAATCGATGTTAGATCCCTAAGTTATATTTATAGTGTGTTTGGCCTAACAAATTTTAAAACATACATTTTTTATAAATTAAGTGTTTGATTTGATTTATGAACTGTATTTTTTAAGACGGTAATAAGTTCAGAACAAACATTATTAAAAAATAGTTTTTCAAATTATACGTTTTTACCACTCATTCAAACTAAATTTTAGTTGAGTTTGACCCACATTTGAATTCATTTTCACAACTTTGATTTATTTGTCATCATAGTTTGTAAGAGATATTATTATGTGGGTCTCTTGAATATGTTTCAACTTTAATGTATATGATTGTGCAACCTATCCAAAAAAAAAATGAATATGATTGAGAAATCAATTTTATTTCAATAGAAACAATTAATAACTTAAAAAAAAAAATCTTTTACCATATTCATTATTCGAATAAAAAATATATATGTTTATGAATAAATATTAATTAAAATGGATAATGATAGTGTGAGATCGAACTCATAAAATAGTTAAGATAAATAAAATTCAATTCTGACATTATCTAATAATTAAAATATTATATTTTATATGAACTCAAGTTTATAATAATATTATAATTTGTAAATAAATAAGAAAAAGAATATTGAAGCATGCAAGCAATGCACGATTTAATGAAAGACACATGAAAACATGCAAGTGCACCTTAAACCGCAAGAATTGAGATTCCACCAGAACCGGGCAATGAAGGCTTTCCAAAAAAAAAAAAGAATTAATTAATTTTTCAAATGACACGATTTGCATATCATATCATTAGTTAATAATAATTAAAGTAAAAATGTCACATCATTTGATAAACTATTTTTCTATAAAGATAATATTAGTTATTTCCAACAGCATCACGGGCTAATACAGACATGGATGGTGCAGTTAAAGACCAATTGCTTTTTTCAATTTTTTTAAATTGATTTTTTTTTTCCGAACAAATACACCCTTTTAATTTATATTTTTGCACCCAACATATTTTATCCTTTTTTTAATTTCAATTTGATCCTTAATGAATATTTTATTTAGTTTTTAGAGTTTTTTTTTGTATACATAAAGTTTTTTAATTGGAGCTTTCATCTAATTTATAATTTTTTTTGTATTAATAGCTTTAGTAACTTATTAAAATATGATCAATTAATCTTAATTTTTAAATTGATGAGTGAACATTTAAAAAAAAAAAAATTGCCCCTTAAAAAGAAATTGTAGCCCTGTCCTGATCATATAGGTGATGTGAAGGGTGAGGAAAAGGCAATCCAAAAGACATTGAGTGCCGTGACAGATGCAAGGGTGCAAGTGCCTCATCGTTTTCAAAAATTTTAATATTATATTTTTTTATTAAAATATTTTAATAAATAAAACTTGACTACTCATAATTATTATTTTTTATATATTTACATGAATCTTTATAAATTTTAATATTTTTAATTTAGTTTTTTTAGTTGAAATTTTTGGATCTCTCACTGATCTGATCGTGTGTGAGAGAGAGAGAGAGAATGTTTTTATGGTCGATATTGTGTTTCATCACCACTTATGTGATGTCACACCACTGGCCTTCTTGAGCAACACTGATAATTCACAGACAATATAGTATGTTTCCTGTTGCATGATGTTGATTTACATGCACACACACACACTCTCATATATATATATATATATATATAGAGAGAGAGAGAGAGAGAGGGAGAGAGAGAGAGAGAGAGAGAGAGAGAGGGTTGAGTGAGGTTGAAGCAAATAAGCTCTGAAGCAAGGGTTAAGAAGGAGAAACTACAGTGAAAAGTTTGAGAAAATTAGGCAGTGTGGGAATATGGGGGCATTTAGAACATTGTTTTGGAAATCTTCAAATGTGATTGTTGACCCCATTAAATTTAGAAGAAGAAGTGAAGAGAACGTGTGATTGTCATATGTTATGTTAAACAAGAAGGACTGGACAAATGGTAATATTAACCAGACTAAGTAGTGGTATCCGTTGGGTTTTTACAAGACAGCCCAGGTTTGAGGTAAAGATTTCCAAATGGTAACCACTGGCACTGGGCCTCTAAACGAATCAGATTTGGGTGAGAAATAGTAATTTTTTGAAATTATCGAATCCACTTATAATTTGAGCTTGGGAGTTATAAATTTTTTTTTTTTTATCTTTTTATTTTTAGTTTTTTTTTTTTTTGTATCCACTGGGCTTTTACAAGACAACCCAGAAAGACTTCCAACTGGGAACCACCTAGTTATGAAGGTAGGTTTGTTATTTTTTTCAATCAAATGAGTGATGGTTCTTCAATATAACATGCAAACATGTAGCTAAACTTATTGTAATTTGAGTTTTGGAATTCTTGTTCAGTATAATTTATTTTTATCTTTTTTTTTTTTTTTTTTTTTTGTATCCACTGGGCTTTTACAAGACAACCCAGAAAGACTTCCAACTGGGAACCACCTAGTTATGAAGGTAGGTTATTATTTTTTTCAATCAAATGAGTGATGGTTCTTCAATATATGAAGCATGAAAGGAACATATAACATGCAAACATGTAGCTAAACTTAAGGACCACATGCCAACTCTAAGGCAATGATACATCAATTCAAGGACCACCAAGCAAGCGTTAGCTTAAGTCTATTTCCTCCACCTTCTAAACAGAAGTTTGAGAATTCAAGTCCCAAATGAGAGAGAGTGAGTGTCTTTTACTTGCGAAAAAGAAAAATTCAATACAAAGGAAATATAACTATACTAAAATGAGTTCATCATTGGGAATAGTAGTCAGATTTACCCTAAAGTTATTTATGGTTTATAAATTTAGTGAGAAGGAAAAAGAAATTAAAACAAAAGAGAAAAGTAAAAAATAAACGAAAACGATTTATCTCATGTTTTCTCTCCAATTTAAATAAAATTAGAAATTAAAAGTTTTTTTTAATGATCAGGTACAAAGAAAAAGAAAAAGGATGGTTGCTTAGCATAACCTAAAATGATGACAAAGCATGGTCAAGGTTGGTGGCCGAATATGGACTAAGTAAAGGTCAAATATTTTTCTAAGTAATAACCAAACATGGTCCCAAAGAGTGGTTAAACATGACCCAAAAGAGTGACTAAGCATGACCCAAAAGAGTGACCAAACATAGCCTAGAGATTGGCCAAACATGGCCCAAGGTGATTGACCAACATGGCCTAGGGGTTGGCCAAACATGGCCCAAGGGCTGGTGACAAGGATGCAAGGACTGGGCGAGGCACGGAGGGGAATGTCAGGCGCGCAGGCACGCACGCGGGGCTGGGCGTGCGGGCTGCTGGCTGCTGTTGGTCTACTGTTCCTGTAGCTACAACGTATTTGCTGGAACTTGATTTCTTCATTTTCTGAATTTTTTTTCAAAGTGCTGTAAGTTAATTTTTTTAATTTTTAACCTTCTTCCTCAAGGTTTTTAAACCTCACTTTTTGACACTTTTTCTATTTATATATGGGCATTTTACACATCCAACAACTCTTTTTAATTCACAAAATTTTGACATAGTCTCCTTTATTTTCTAAGCATTTTTCACCTAATATTTTACAACAAAATCTATCACTCTTAAACTAACTACCAAACTACATCCTCTTACTCAACTAAACTATCACTACAAGAAAATCTATTATTAGCGACGTTCATTGTTAGCTGCGCACAAAAATCGTCGCTAATAGTAAGTATTAGCGACGCACAATTTTGTGCATCGCTAAAGAGTGCAAAAAAGTGATTTGGTGTGCGCGGGAACTTATTAGCGATGCTTTAGAAACATTTAGCAACGCATCGGATCGTCGCCAATAACATTGGACTATTTGCGACGCGCGAGTGTGCGTCGCAAATAGTTATGGAATTTAGCGATGCACACTTTGTGCGTCGCGAATAATCTTTTAGCGACGCTCATGAAGACTATTAGCGACGCGCTATGTGCGTCGCTAATAGTCTTATAAAATCCCCAAATCAGTCCCACAATGTGCGATCTCTCTCTCTCTCTAGTTCTCTTTCTCTCTCTCTCTCTCTCAGCTCCTAGATCTGACTCTACCACCACCCGTTCGCCGCCGCTCCCACAATAAGGTGTTGATCTTTTATTTTTATTTTGACGTGGTATGATCTTGTAGCATGGATAATGTGCAAATTTGTTTGTCACGCTTATGAATGTAGCAGATGTTCAGTCCATAGTCATTGTTTCTGCCAGACTTCTGCCTTTTCATGGCTTTTAGTTGCTTGCATCAAAGTTTGGGTTTAAGCTAAATGTAGTTTTACTTTGTTTTCTCCATTTTAGTGGTTGTGCCATATGGCTTACACACTTCAGATGAAAATTATTTGGGTGTGAGCCTGCTTATCTTATTTCTAAGTTGTTGCTGGAAAATGATTGGTGATGAATTGTGAAGGGCAGGCGTTGAATTGATTTTACGAATCTAGGTTACACAAAATATAATATGTGGATATGTTTATTTATAGTTATGAATCAAGAATGCAGTAACAAATTGTTATTGGGGTTGCATTCTTCTTGCAAATTGTTAGGTTTCTTTCGCACAAGGGATATTGAGAACAACCCTGTCAATATCTCCTGTTACCAAAGAAAAAGGAAAGTTATGAGAGAACTCTAGCGACCTGATGAGAACTATATGATCTATGAAAGAATAGAAATAGGTATGGAGATTGTAATAGTCTGTATACTATGTCTAAATTAAATTATGGCATTGTACTTGATGTGGGAATTCAAGTTATTATCGGATTAAAAAAAATTTTGCAACAGGGAGAATGTCAAGAGCTGTGTAGCATGTCTAAATTACATTATTATTGAAGCATTGGAGTTGTATATTCCCGAAAGTGAATAGGAATTGGTTAAATTTGATGCTGATGATGTTTTTTAGTTGAAAGCATGGATGTGTAGTTTTGTATATTATGCACCCCTACCCCTACTAGTTATTCTGCAATAATTCATGAGGGTTATAAGTTGGGTCTCTTTTTGTTGAGGTTGTGCGTTTGTTTTTTTCTTTCTGTAGTGATTATTATCTAAGTTAACAAATTCCAATTTGAATAAAGAAATTTTAAATTAATTCAATAAATTTTGATTGGTTGATAGCACTTTTATATATATTGATCCATGAGAAAGAGTTTTTGTTCCATTTTATCAAATTGTACTCAGAGTCGTCAAGCGGGATGATACCGTTGGCAATAAAATAAATATCAAGTTTGTTCCATTTGACTTATAGAGTTGGAAAAGCTCTAGAATTCTCTTCTTCTTTTTTTTTTTCTTTTTTTTCCTGCTAAAGGCCCAAGAGTGTTTTTTATTTTATTTTTTCCGATTAATTGAAACTTAAACGAAGGACACTGCTTGAGATTTGAGTTGTTCATCAGTTAAATCAAAGACTCATTTGTCTCTGATCATTCATTTAACTTAGCTCAAATTCTGCTAAATAAACTAATAGATTTACATTAATTTCTTTTTGGTGATGCTTTTTTTTTATTATTATTATAATATGTTGGAACTGCAATTAGATTGTTCAAAATCCACTAAAGAGATAAATTGAATCACTTATTATTTTTAATTTTTAAGACAACGATTCATATTTGAAATCAAGTTTGAGCAACCTATGATGACCTCATTTTATAATCCTGAACTCACCATTTAATATGCTTCATATTTTTACAAAAATATTACTTAATTATGTGTGCCTCTACCCCAATGAGTTGTTTAAACCCCAACCCTTAGAAGTATTGTCATCCTGGTTACTTTTGGGTTGCATTTCTCTTAAAATATGCCATGCTTATAATTGGTCGTTAGTACATGTTTATCACATCACCATTTGAACAAGATATAAACATTTTAGAAGATACAAAAGAACCATCTTCTCAGATAACAATATGTGATTAGTGGACTTCGTGAACTAAGTCATGAACTCGATTCATGCAAGAACTTCTCGTCATTGTTACTCTTGTTGCAGATATGGCAGAGATAACCTGCCATGTCACGTTGTTAACGAGTATTCTTTTTCTTTTTATGGTTGGTCTTGGGGAGGGCAAGTTCTGCCTAACTGTTTAACTCTTTAAGTTAAACATTCTAAACACACTTACACAAACCCGATCACAAAACTTATTTATTTATGCTCCTTCAATTTACTTTAAACCATTCCTATTTGTTAAGTTATTTGGAGTTGAGACTTGTAAATCTTTTATTAGTCTTAACTTTTTAGAGAAGGGTAGTGTTTGTAACTAAATGAACATGTAACTCAATGTATAAGTTGCATTCATGTAAGCCTAGCCTCGTTCGGGAGTCATTTTCATCACATGTGAATCTTGTCGTGAAATTTATTCACGATTGAGCTCGTGTGTATGAAAATCGATTCTTGAATTATCTAGAGAGGACAGTTCGGGAATGCATAAATTTGCATTGCAATCAATAGCGCATATGCTTGAATATTTCACTATAATAAAATTTTAGTACGGTCTCTTATTGTTCTCTGAGTATATATTTAGGCGTGCTAACGTCTATCTCGTATACTTGGAGAACCGTGGGGAGATGCCGCCGAAATTTTGTCCAAGTGGAATCAAGCATTTGATTTGCTGTTGATTGCAATGTTGATTGTGCATTTACGAATGGGATAAGACCACCTTACCCTTTAAAGAGAAGTTAGAGGTGACAGGATTCATGTTTCATATTTATAACGACTATCATTTTTGACTTGTATTAGGTAGACGAAAATGGATAAGAGTTGGATGGACTTGAGGGGCAGGCATTTGCCAAGGAATATGAAGGGATCAAAGATTTTATTGAGTTTGCTCATGCATCTACAAATGAGAGAAATAGATAAGATGTCCATGTAGGAGGTGCAATAATAGGGATTATATGCATATAGATGAGGCCAAAGAGCACCTAATCTGTGATATCCCGACCTAAGATACGACACATGTACCGAGATAGGTCGACTGAATAGTGTAACCTGAACTGTTTTAAGCTCTATGTCACAATATTTAAGGAACTATATTGATTTTGAAAGATGAATGTTTTGCTTAGTATGGCCAGTGCCGGGCAACGCCCGAGCAACCCAAGACCTTGCATCGTAATACGTGTATGCACGTATTCCCATGCACGTGTACGTTTGCATGTACGCGTAATCCATGAAAAATAAGTGTATGCATACACTTATAGAAATCCGTAAAAATGTACATATGTAGATATATCTATAGATATACAACCGTATAAATATACGTGTATATATATACATGGTACGGTATATAGTATATAAATATATATATATATATATATATATGTATAAGTATTTTAAATACTTATGAGGCAAAGGAAAAAGTAAAGGAAAAGAAGAGGGAAAGTGAGTGGCAGTGTGTGAATATGAGTATGTCACTATGTGTATATATGCATCACTATGTGTGTGTTGTGCGGCCGAAAAGAGAGCAGCAAGGCTGCTTACAGCCATGGTGCAAGTGGGTGCATGTGTAGCCGTGCATGGCTGTGTGTGTGTATGAAACTGAGAAAGCAAA
Organism: Nyssa sinensis; assembly: GCA_008638375.1. Classification (NCBI taxonomy): domain Eukaryota; kingdom Viridiplantae; phylum Streptophyta; class Magnoliopsida; order Cornales; family Nyssaceae; genus Nyssa; species Nyssa sinensis. Next base: position 13,703,059 of record CM018046.1, read on the forward strand.
GCAGCCGACAGCCTTGATTTCGGTGGTGGTAGTCCCAAATAGCTGCAGGAAAGGAGGAGAGAGAGAAAGAGAGGAGAGAGAAATGGCGGTGGAGTGTTGTATTATATATATATATATCATATATAGGATTGTATGAGTCACGTTGAGAGGTTAGAAACGAAAAGGGGAAAAACTGGAACAGAAGCAGAGAAGTTGAAGGGTCACCGTGAGCAAAATAAGAAAAAACCCAGGTGAGTGGCCAAGTTTTGTTTTTGATTTTTAGTTCATGAAACTTAAATATGATTGTAGGGTCGTGTAGTTGAATTCAAAAGGAATTGAATGCAAAAGAATTAGCTTAAATAGTGCAGGAACGAGAGAGAAATAATCGGTTACAGGTTTGCATGATAATTAGGTTTTTATGCTTTAAACTCAGTTTTTTATAATGAGGAATTATCCTCTTAGGTGCAGAAATGGATTAAGAAAGAAATAGAGTTAAAACAGATAGCAAGAAAATACAAATATTTAGGTCGCTGGAAACTGGGAAAAACAGGGTGATGGAAACCATAGTTCCTTAGGATTAAAACTGCCTAAATAAAAGCTTAAGACCGTTGGATTAAATTGGCATGAAAAGATCCAAAAATCAGAAAGAATGGGCGTAAAAATAGTAAAAACAGTGGCTAGGGTTTACTGTTCCGGCGACTGTGGCAGGAAAAGCAATCGGGAAAGATGACTGGAATATTGGGGGGCATATCGGGTTCAGACAAAACCGGGTTTGGGTTGGATTGGTCGGGACCCGATCGAAAACAAATGGGGTAGTGAAACTGTGTCGTTTTGTATTTAGGTTTTTAAATGGATTTTTGGTTGTTTGGTACAGGGATACTAAATTGGAATTAGGTAAGGGATTTATCCAATCCATGGATAGGATAAAGGAGGGTTATTGAGTTCCGTTCTCTGAATTTAACTGAACCGGTTGGTTCAGTGAAGGGTCCGACCGTTTTAGGGTTTTGCCTAGTGAACCCACTGTTTCAGACCAAGATTTTGAAAATTACATTTGAACCCCAGAAGTGTTTGGAAAATTATACTAATGGCCCAACAGAAAATTTATAAAATATTACTTTATTTCACAAATCCCTAATTTCAAAAGGTGGGTCAAACGAAGTCCACGAGGCAAAGTGAAATAGTAAATTTTTATTATGTCGAGCATTTTGGACTCAACCGTGGAGTCTGATTTCAAAAAGAGGGGTTCGAGAAGTAAGAAACCGTAAAAGTACAAAATGACCATTTTGCCCTTTTTAGTACAAAAGTCCAAACGAAATTTCGCGAAAGCCTAAACCGACTTTCTTCGACGTTTCAGACTTAATGGTAAGGTCTAAATTAGTATTAGAAATACTTATGATAGCAAGGCATAAAATTTGATGAATAGCATTTATTCTGAAACGTATTACTGATATATAGGAGACTCGACCGGGAAAGGCAACCTCACAGGATACTGATTTAAGAACGCATAATTAGAGGTAAGTAAATTCCATTTCTCTTCCATGTGGTGTTTCTAAAGCCAAGTTTATTCTTTACTGCCAAACTTGTACTCTTGAAAGTACCTCATGTTATTGCTATCCACAATGTGATATTGTTCTATCTTATGGACCTTGATTGACTACTGTATCATTACTTTCATATTGAACCATGCCTGAAAAGGCCTACTGTTATGTCTCTATTGAATATATGATATTCCATTTTATACTTCTATGGAATCATGAAATGATCATGACGTGTTATGAATACCGGATTTGCGCTCAGTCACAATATCCATCCGATGCTTTCTGACTTGATTGGAGACCTAAGGTTCGAGTACATGAACGGACAGGTGGCAGGAATGAATTCCTCGAAGGCTTCCCACCGGCATTTCCACCGACATTTTCATTGCATTTCCACTGCCATTTTCATTGCATTTCCACTAGCATTTCATTTGCATTTCCATTGGCATTCTACTTAGGAAACAGAGTAAATGCATCTCTTAGGGATTGATATGATTACGTTTTTGAATGGCATTATTCCTTATAATTTATTCTACGTTGAGAGGACATTCTTCATTGATTTGATTGTGATCGGTTTATTGTGGCAGTACATTCTTGTTGTATTATATTGTTATTGAGAAACTCATGTTCATGTTGTATCCATTACTCCTAATTGTACATTGTGACCTATTGTTCACTAGCCCTCATGGAAACTGTTCTTATTGGCTATCACAGCATCTCTTTTCTTATGATTGGCTATCATTATCTTATTCATGGATTCATATTTCACCGATACCAGTGTCGGAGATCTGTTTTTACTTGCTGAGCTCTCGTAGCTCATGTCCAACCATACTTACCTCATTTCCAGGTGATGACGCTGCAAGACCCTAGTAGGAGTCTGAAAGCGTAGGAGGACATTTTGAGGAACTGTACCAGTCTATGTTTAGTTCTCCCATGTATTCACCACCCACGGGTGCTGGTTATGTCTGGTTCTTATTTTTGTTATTGTAGAACCATATCATTATTGAATAAACTTCTGCTGACATTGTTACTGAAAGACTTCTGCTGATTATGGGTCATTGATAAGGCTTCCGCTGTTATTGTTTTAAAGATTTAGTACTTTGCATATTAGTACTATGATACAGGAATGAAAAAAGTAGGGACGGCTTAGAGTCAGCCTCGCGACACGAGATCCGGATAGGGTGGGTTTCGGGTCGTGACATAATCCTACACAGATGGACAAGAGGTATACGTGTTGGGAATTTCATGGGGAACGCCGTGACGTACGAATGGTATTTGATGATGAAGAAGAAGACGACGATGATGACTTTGGTGATAATGTTGGGGTTGGTTACGAAGGCTTGCCACAAATGCCAGCAGACTTGCAGGGGGCTACAATTGGGGCGAGCAGTCACAGGAGTGACATGGGACAATTGACCGCATTTGAGTCATTGTTGAAGGAAGGCAAGGCAACCGTTATATCCGAGTTATGATATGTTTTCGAAACTGGATTTCTCATGAAACTCCTTCATATTAAGACCATCAACCATTGGAGTAACAAATCAGTTAATATGGCCATTAAATTGATTAAAGCAGCACTTCCTACTGGGGAGACCCTTCCAAAATCATATTACTAGGCGAAAATATTAAGAGATTTGGGCCTCGGGTATATTCCTATACATGCTTTCAAAAATGATTGTTATTTTGGAAGAAGACTGAACAATGTACGGTATGCCACGAACCCGGGTACAAGCCGAATAAAGGAAAGAGCAAGACAATTCTGCATAAGGTGCTGAGATATTTTCCCTTAAAATCGAGGCTACAAAGGTTGTACATGTCTTAAAAGAAGGCAGAAGATATGTGGTGGCATAAGAAGAAACGTGTTGCCGAGGAAAATGTATGTAGGCATCCGGCAGATTCACAAACTTGGGCTGAGTTTGATACAAATCACAAATGATTTGCAAATGAGCAGCGTAATGTACGACTTGGGCTGGCTAGCGACGGTTTTGGTGACACGAGTAATGCCTACAGCATGTGGCCAGTGTTGCTTCTGCCATATAAGTTGCCACTGTGGAAATGTATGAAAGAACCGTTTATCTTCATGTCGTTGCTTATTCCGGGGCTAAAGTCTCCTGGTAATGAAATTGATGTGTACTTGCGTCCTTTAGTGGACGAGTTGGAGGAATTGTGGGAGGTAGGAGTGGAGGCATGCGACGTCTCTAAGAATGAGACATTTCAATTTCATGCAGCATTACTGTGGACCATAAATGACTTTCTAGCATACGGAAACTTGTCTGGGTAGAGCACTAAGGGGTATCTGGCATGTCCGATTTGCAATAAGGATGCATGTTTCCTATATTTGTCCAATGGGAAGAAGATATGCTACATGTGCCATCGTCATTTTCTACCACCATTACATGGCTGGCGAAATCGGCAGAAGCATCTATTTGATGGAAAAATTGAGCACAGATTGTCACCTCCATTATTGTCTGGCAAAGACGTGTTGGCGCAATTGGCACTCATCCAACCAGTGAGGTTTGGGAAGATACGGGTACTAAGAAGAGGAAGCGTACTAATGTGGACTTAAATTGGATGAAGAAGAGCATATTTTTTGATTTGCCATACTGGGAGATCCTTAAGTTAAGGCACAATTTGGATGTTATGCACATCGAGAAGAACATCTGTGATAATGTGCTGAGAACTTTAATGAACATTGAAGGGAAGACGAAGGATACTGTTAAAGCCCGGTTGGACTTGCAGGAGCTGGGAATAAGGAAAGGGCTGCACCTAATACGTAGTGGTGATAAATATATCGTGCCTCCTGCACAGTATAAGTTATCATCCGTAGAGAGAACGAGGATTTGCAAGTGGTTTAAATCGGTGAAGTTCCCAGATAAATATGCATCGAATATATCTCGGTGTGTAATGTTATATATCTGGTGTGTAAATGTTATAGATGGGAAAATATCCGGATTAAAAGCCATGACTGCTATGTCCTTTTACAACGACTTCTTCCGATTGCATTATGTGGATATCTCACCGATGACATATCGACTACATTGACTGAGTTGGACTGCTTTTTAGAGAATTATGTGCGAAGACGTTAAATGTGGAAGTACTTGAAAAGCTCGAAAGGGATGTCGTGATCCTCTGCAAGTTGGAACAGATTTTCCCTCCAGCTTTCTTTGATGTAATGGTCCATTTAGCTGTGCATTTGCCTCTTGAGGCAAAAATTGGCGGACTGTCCAATATGTTGGATGTATCCAATAGAAATGTACATTTAATTTTATGAATTGTGTTATCTATCCATCCTAACTATTTTAATGTATAATTGATTAATTATCAAAACAATTATTTGCACACATTAAAGCAATATGTGCGTACAAAGCACGACCGGAAGGGTCAATTGTTGAGGCTTACGTTGATTGAATGTCTCACCTTCTGCTTTATGCATCTTGAAATATTGAGACAAGGTTTAATCGTCAAAAGCGAAATATGATAATGTCCAGGCAACAACGAACTGGCCTTGTGATGTTTAATCAGAATGTGCGGCCAAAGGTGCCCGTAAATATGAATGGTGTCATCCTCAAGACTTGGAAAAAGCCCACTATACCGTGCTCAACAATTGCGATGAACATTGCCATATTTTAAGTAAGTTTATCGAAATCATTCAATACTACGTTAGTATACAAATGTAAGTTACATATAACATATCTCATCTTATGTAGTGAGCATACATCGAGCTTCAGAGAGAACATGTATCAAGTTCTGATCTAGAGCAAAGACAAAATTGTTTCCAAAGTGGTTCGGAGAACATGTAAGAATAGGTTTCAATTAATTGTAATTGTATTAGTTAATGCATTTGTATTCAATTAATTTTGTACTTGTATTGAATTAATAGATGAAGCTATTACGCCACCAACAATCTCCTGAGGTGTACGATCAATTATTTCCTTGGCATGTGGTCCTGATCAAAGGATATCCCGCTACACCGGTTTAATTTTGATGGTGTTCGATTTCACACGAGGGAACGTGAGGTCAGTCGCGAACACAGAATACGGGTCCTTGTTCAAGGAGATGGTGATGGAGGACAAACTATAGAGTACTATGGTGTTTTACAGACATCATACAGTTACATTATTGCTACGGTCATTCTGTGTATATTTTTAAATGTGATTGGTGGATGTAAGTAATAAGAAGACTGGAATAGATCGATAAGCACTTCATAAGTGTTAATACGTCACGTACGGCATTTAAAGATGATCCGTATGTTTTGGCATGGTTGCAAAACAAGTTTTTATTTGAAGGACACAAAAATAAGAGGTGATTGGCATGTTGTCCAAAAAATAAAAACTAGAAATTTATGATGTCCTAAAGTTGGGAGGGAGATGAAGAGTTGGAGAGGATTGAGGAGGCACTATAAGAAAGTCTCAAACTGCCCACGATGGTGTTTCCGCATGATCAGGAAGATGTTAGTTCGTATCGGTTGAATAGAACTGATGTAGAACCATTCATGTCGTAGCTTCCGACGTCACCAATACCACACAATTAGATCCGAGGGATGAAACGTTCATTAATGATGATGATGACAAGGAAAGTGATTTTGATGATGTGACATTGTTAAGTATTGTACCGAGAATGAAGAAAATTCAAGTTCAGATGATGATACAGACTCAGATGAATAATTGTAATAGGTGTTACATGTGTTAGGATCAAGTGTAATGGATTTTCAATTTTATGATGTAATGGATTGTCAATTTTATGATGTAATGGATATTCAATTTTATGATGTAATGGATTTTACTTTTAAATCGATGTAATAGAATTTACTTTTAAACTTTCTTTTAGATATGGTTGGACCAGGCTCACGCAGACGCGCAGCCCTAGTGGACCCATCGACCCCTTCCCCTTCCTCTGTAGGGTCGATCGATCCTGCCATTGATGGTATGCATAGTTTCACTTTGTATTAATGATTATATAAATATGGTACTAATTGTTTCTATTTTATTGTTTCTAAAGCTTCGGCCACCACCTCTAGACGAGGGCGCGGTAGGTCAAAGAATCGGAGTTTGTAGGCTCAGATGGAGGCAACAGGGGGCTCGGACTTCGGATTGAGCTAGCTGAGGGCTTGCTGAAGCCGTTGGTGGTTGGGCAATAGTTCACCACAGGGTCGGCATCATTTGCCGACTACGTGCCCCACTCTATATTAGTGACTGGAGTCTCGTCACTCAAGAGGAGCAATGGGATATTCATGGCGTATCCTGGTATGTCTTTTATTATTGTGTTGAACTAAATTTTAACATTTCTAATGCCATAATGTTTTGACAATGACATGCTTTACAAGAGAAGTTTGACATCGATCTCCACCTGCCTCACATAGCAAAGGCAGTGGACCGTTACCTGGGAGTCCGTTTCAGGGACTATCGACACTGGCTCCACATGTACTACAAGACGGAGGTGGCAGTTGGTAGAGAGCCCCGCGACAACCCTACAGGGGGTCATGGTGAAGGATTGATGTTACTGTGACCGGTTCGCTAGTGATGCATTCAGGTAAAAATTGTCAAAATTACTTTTGTTGTCTGGTTTAAATCAGTATCATTTATACTAACCTTCTTTGTTTTGGCTAAGTGTAGGAAATGAGCAGGAAAAATAGCAAGAGCAGAAGCAAGCAAAAGGTGACCCATTGTGGTGGATCACGTTCTTTTGTACAGTATAGGCATGATATGGTAAGTTAATCAATGTATCAAGTTCTTTTGTATAATCTATTCATGAAATCAATCTTCACAAGCTACTATTTATTTGTTCCAGCGAGACCAGGAGACCGGTGCACCACCCAGCCCCATTGATTTGTGGCACAGGATGTACTACAACCCCAATAAGGGTTGGGCTGGGCCTGAAGCACAGCAACTTTATGTAAGTTTTTATGTAACTTGCCAATATTACTAATTTAATATTAATCTAAAGTTATAAAAGTAGTAACATATATTTATGTTTTTATAGGAGGAGATGGTCCGGTTGCGTGCTCAGCCAACAGCTGAGGGTCAGGATCCGCCGACCGATGACCAGATATGGGAGACTGTTCTGGGCAAGAGGCGCAGCAATGTGCGTGGCTTAGGGACTAGGATGGCACCGACGACATCGTCTCTACCTTTGAGAGTGATGCTAGGGCACACGCAGCCACTGAGGCAGTTCATAGAGAGAATGCAGAGCCACGAACAAGTAAATAGCCTTAGGGAGCGATATTCCCAGCTAGAGGCTCTTGTGCAGACGATGTTCAGCCAACAGCGTGACTCTTCACAACCTTGGTAAGTTTTTAAAATTATATACTTTGGTGGATTTATTATTTATAAAAATGTTACGTAAACCCCATCACACACCTCACAAATGATAAAATAGACTTGTACGAACTTACGACACTCGTTTCGGATACCCGGTTTGAAACTTTTGTAAGTTTCAACTCCAAAAAGGCTCATTTTGGGGTTTTGACAGACCAAAATGTCAGATATCAGCCTAACTACATCAAAACCACATCACACACCTCAAAAATGATAAAATGAACTTGCACGAACTTACAACACTTAGTTCGAATGCCCGGTTTGAAACTTATCCAAGTTTCAGCTCCAAAAAGGCCCATTTTGGGGTTTTGACAGACCAAAATCCGGATATAGGCCTACCTACATCAAAACTCCATCACACACCTAAAAAATGATAAAATAACTTGCACGAACTTACGGCACTCGGTTCGGATGCCCGGTTTGAAACTTATGCAAGTTTTAGCTCTAAAAAGGCCCATTTTGGGGTTTTGACAAAACAAAATGTCAGATATTGACCTAACTACATCAAAACCCCATGACACACCTCATAAATGATAAAATAAAATTGTACGATCTTACGGCACTCGGTTCGAATGTCCGGTTTAAAACTTATGCAAGTTTCAACTCTAAAAAGAGATCATTTTGGGGTTTGACAGACCAAAATACCGAATATCGACCTAAATATAGCAAAACCCCATCAAAAACCTCGAAAATGATAAAATAAAATTGCACGACCTTATGAAACTCGGTTTGGATGCCCGGTTTGAAACTTATGCAAGTTTCAGCTCCAAAAAAGCCCATTTTGGGATTTTGACATACCAAAATGCCAGATATTGGCCTACCTACATCGAAACCCCATCACACACCTCACAAATGATAAAATAAACTTGCACGAACTTACGGCACTCAGTTCGGATGCCCGGTTTGAAACTTATGCAAGTTTTAGCTCCGAAAAGGCCCATTTTGGGGTTTTGATAGACCAAAATGTCAGATATCGGCCTCCTACCTATACTGAAACCCCATCACACACCTCAAAAATGATAAAATAAACTTGTATGAACTTCCGACACTCAGTTCGGATGCCCGGTTTGAAACTTATGCAAGTTCAGCTATAAAAAGGCCCATTTTGGAGTTTTTGACAGACCAAAATGCTAGATATCGGCCTACCTACACCGAAACCCCATCACACACCTCAAAATGATAAAAAAAACTTGCACAAACTTACGGAACTTGGTTCGGATGCCCGGTTTGAAACTTATGTAAGTTTCAGCTCCAAAAAGGCCCGTTTGGAGTTTTGACAAACCAAATGCTGGATATCAGTAACTACACTGAAACCACATCACACTCCTCAAAAATAATAAAATAGACTTGCACTAACTTACAATACTCGGTTCGGATGCCCGGTTTGAAACTTATGCAAGTTTCAACTCCAAAAAGACCCATTTTGGGGTTTTGACAGACCAAAATGCAGGATATCGGCCTAACTACACCGAAACCTCATCACACGCCTCACAAATGATAAAATAAACTTCTGCTACTTTATGCCGTTCTTAATTTTTATGCATGCAAAAAAAAAAAAAACTATTCACATTCTATGTTCATAAATATTTAATAATTGTTCTAATATATATCATTTGATCTTTATTTTAGATTGATCGGGATTATTGTCACGCTGTCTTTATGTTTTGCATCGAAACTTGTTATTTTTATTTTTTTTTTCTTTTCATGGACATCTGTAGTTACATTTTTGGAGACAATTTTTAATTTTTCTATTTATTGTTAAATTGTACTTTTACAAATGTACATAATTAGTTTAATATATATATATATATATATATATATATGAATGTATTTTTCTTTTTTAATATATTCTTTTTAGAATGCTTGGATTTTATTGTATATCAGGATGGATGATTGATACAGGTTTAAACAGGAATAAAATAACAAATAAAACAAAGCAAACATGGCTTTAAAAAAAAAAAAAAAAACTTTTAGCGACGCATACCAATGCGTTGCTAAAAGTAAGAATTCAATTTAAATGACTGGCCATACACTATTAGTGATGCACACTAAGCGTCGCTAAAAGACCATTAGCGACGCGCAGTGGACGTCGCTGAAAACCTCTCTCAGTGACGCATACTGAGCGTCGCTAAAAACAACCATTAGCGATGCACAATGAGCGTCACTAAAAACCACCATTGGTGACATATGTTTGTGCGTCGCTAATGGTGGTTTTTAGCGACGCGTAGTGTGCGTCGTGAATAGTGGCTTTCAGCGACGCACTTTGCGTCATTGTATAGTATTTGCAACACGCGTATAGCGACGCACAATGAGCGTCGCTAATAGTCACCTTTAGCGACGCCAACGAGTTTGTTCATCACCAATACTATTAGCGACGCGATTATTTGTGATGCCTTTAGTGATGCACGTTTGTGCGTCGCAAAAGACCTTTTACGTCACTAATAGTGCCTTTTACTGTAGTGTATTCATACTTAATTTAAACAACCAAGCCATTCATTCATAATTTAAAACATACATCCACTATATATATATGTATATACTTGGAGCTTAAGTGTCACAAGCTCCATGCTCACTACAAATTTAGGGCTTTGCATATTATTTCAATGCTATACAAAATTTTACAAGTTAGTACATATGTCCTAAGGCTTATGCCCTCATACAACCAAAAATATGTCCCAAGGGCCAAATGTTCTTCAAGGTCCATTTTTTCCTCCATGCTTCAAGACTTTATCAAATCTCATGTGTCGAGAGTCTCATCTATAATTTGGGATTAGGGTAAGCACGATGGCTTGTATGACATAATGCTAATATAAAGAATAAAGGTAAGTTGTGGCATGTGTAAAGTGAACATTTATAAGTTATATGTCTTTCAATTCATCAATGCAATGCAATGGCAATATGCATGACACACACATACAAGTCTATGCCACACCCATGTCTCGCTTCACGGTCATTCCTCGTTGGAATGCAAGTACCAATAGTATGTCTTGTTTCACAGTCCGTTCCTGTTGGAACGCGAGTACCATGGCCAATTTTGGGCTTTTCACCACAGGATCTACACCCTCATAATGCATAGCACCAAAGTGTTCAACACACGCCATGCTTCCAAAGATTCAAGTATGCCAAGATGCCTTGATTTTTCTATGCAATTTCCATGAGACATTTATCAAACTCGTGGAGTGTGCCTTAAATAATGCATCATACATAAAACAAACTATAACTTTTAAACCACAAAACTTTGGTTACATGAACATAGCATATAATCCAATCAATTATACATATAATCATGTTACATATTCACAACCTTATTAAATTCTCAAAGATCACCAAGTACACAAAGTATCAATACATTGAGCAAACCATAACTTTTAGACTACAAGACTTTGTCTACATAAACATAAGCTAGAATGCCATAAATTATACATATATTCATGTTACATGTTCATCACTTCACCAAATTCTCAAAGAATACATAAATACACAAAGTACCAACCCTAGGTTTTCAAAGCAACTATATGCTAGGTGGTTTTCTAACAACAAGTAAGCATGTAGGTCATACAATCAACTTATAAAAACACTCATAAACTTAACATTATTCTTTACTTAGCAAAATATCATACCTAAAAGGGTTTTTTTCAGCCCTAGGGAGTTGTGTTCACTTAAACGCCGAACCAATTGGTAGGATTGTAGCCCTTGTGGTGGGGAACAATTTCCTAAAAGGAAGCCTTGTGAAATTCGAAGGCTAGAGACGAGTTTTGAAAGACAGAAAGTTAAAAAACCTAGGTTTTCTTCATGCTTTCTCTACATGCATGACTTGCAGTAACTTTTCTAGTATTTTCTAAAGAATTTTGATCCTGAGAGTCTTATTTATACTAAAGGACCAAGGGGTGAAAAGATCATTTTTCCCTTAATAAGCCGCGGGACCCCGTTACACTACAACTCATCCTGAGACGACTCAATTCAATATTTTGCTTTAACGAAAGTTCTTAAAATTATTTTAAATGATATTTTTCTAAAAAATTTATTTTCGGTCCATTTTTTAAAATATCTCTGATTAGGCTCAAATTTTCACAGGAGGTGTATTTTAATATTCTAAGTATATTTTCCTTCTATAGCATATTCAAATTATGCTTCTAAGCATGACTTATGTCTAAATGATGCATGTACAGTGCCCTATCGACTAATAGTGCATGAATAGTGTCCTATCGACAAAAACAAAAATTTATCCTGATTTTTTAGATCTTTACAAATGCAATCATGCTAGCCAGTCAAGAAATATAAAACTCATCAATGAATATCAAATGGTAGGAAGCTCAAATGATAAGTCAATAAAAATCTGTCTGATAACGATAATCATACTGCTACAGTCACGAGCTGTCTCAAGCATAATCATATGCACTCAATAAAAAGCTGTGTGATGAGAGCATAATATTCAATATTTTTAATTCTTTTATATTTAGTTTTATGACATATTTTCTATTTAAGTGAGCTGATTAATTTATTTATTGTATTAAGGAAGCATTCAAGGCAGAAAAAAAAAGAAACAAAAAGCAAAAGAAGAGAAATCAATAGAAGCTGGGCCTGGAACATGCGGTGCTGGGCCCTTGAATCAAAAGTGTGGCTTGGGAGGAAAAGACGCAGCTTCATGCGTGGGCGCTGGAAAGGCAGGTCGGTTGAATAAGAAAGAAATAAAGAACAAGTCAAAAACTGCAGTTGATTAAAAAAAAAAGGGGCCCAGGCGCTAAACTGTGATGGAAGACCAAGAAAACAAAAGGAAGAAAAACAATAGAAAAATGTGGACCCCGACGCTGAAGCAAAACAAAAAAAAAAAAAAAGAGAAAAAGGAAAAGCAAAAGGAGCATCAACCGTGCGGCTGAACAAAAGAAGTTGGGCTTTGCGTCTTGGACTTGAGGCACTACTGTGGGGCCCAGGAGGGAGGAAAGAAATAAAAAGAAGAAAACCTAAAGGCGTGGGGCTGTTTTTGATGTGAAGAGGCTGGTGCGGCGCACAGAGCAGAGATTTGAAGGAGCAACCGTGCGACGCTGCAACAGAGGACAAATAAATTAATTTAGGATTTCTTTTTATTCAAGTATGTTAGGCTAGATTTTTCAATTCAGTTCAAAGGAATTTCGAACCCTCATTACAGTTTGATGGTTGAATCGCATCAATAACATTATTTCTACCTTTTCTTATGAAATCTATTCATGATAATCTGTTTTAATTGTTTTATTGATATTTAGTTTGACTAATTTAATCAAGGCCTATTAAATTGATCAGATTATTACCAATTACTAGATTCAGGAAGTATATTACGTAATTGATATGGTTCCTAATCAATTGTAGCAAATAGTGATAGATGATTGTGGACAAGCTTTTGTTTATTGCTATGATTATCATGATCTAAGTTAAACAGTCCAAGCTTGTGTGATTGTTGCTTTGAATAATCTAATTTCATGGATATTAATGCTGCCATTATATTAAATTTAGAGAGCTTGTTCTAAATTGTCTAATCGTCAGAATTTAATGAAGAGCTTGTTTCATTAGTGAGGAATTAAAGGAAATTTTGGGTAGCAGAGCTTGTTGTTACCTAGGATTATTAGATTCATTGAAAGGTAGAGTAATGTTATAATTGATTGATTGTTCCATTAACTGCGAGGGTAAGATTGAACCGAAGAACTGAAGTCTTAATTCATTGATTTTTGTTATTAATTTAGTTTTCAATCATAATCAGTTTGATCAGAATTCCAACCCCCCCCCCCCCCCAATTTATTTTTTTGTTATTAATTGAATTTTAGTTTAGAATTGGTCAGAATAAAAAAATAAAAAAATTGTGAACACTCTTTGTGGGTTCGTCCCTTACTCATCTAGCTATTGTGTTTGTTTTCTTTCATTGTGTTAAGAAGTAAGGTTAATTTATTTTTGGAGTGTTAACTACGCGCTTCCACTATGTAATCTCATGATCATTCATAAGGAAATAATATGATCATCTATGAATTTCCAATAGTAGATACTGATAACAACAAATATGGATACACTTTAACTCGGGGCCCGACATACCCCTTAAGCTCATTTTGTTCCCTTTTCCCTTGATCTCTCAGCCTAGCACTTAACCCGTCGATTTAGTACTTGACCTCGCAGATCCCACTTTAAATGCCATTTTAATTGCCACTTTAGATTCCCTTTTCTCGACCCGTAGGTCTAGTAAGCATCAGATGGAGTTTGTGACTGAGCACAAATCTGGCACTTTATAATATATCGAGATCATGCAAAATCCCATGAAAAGTAAATACAATATCACTTTTCTCAGCAGTGAAAATGAAATTGTTGCCTTTCTAGGCCAATATAAACTGGGCTACTGAGATCATAAGTTTTGCCCCTCGAGGCCTATGTACAGAGTGTACGAAAATCATGATCAAGATATATAACAGTCAATAAACACTTTCCATAAGATATAAAAATATCAAATGTGGATTCAATAAACTTCTGGCATGTATGGAATACAATAAATAGTACATGAAAGACTATTGATATGGCTGGAAGTATCACATGCAGAGATCGAATATCACTTACCTCTTAAACCGTTTCCTTTCTTTCTCAATAAATCAAGTCACCATTCCTTTCTCTTTGAAGTCCCTATTTTATCAATAGACAATACATCTCAGTTTACCTTTTCATAATCTATGCTATTCATCATATTTTATGTTTCTTTACTATTGGTATCTCTTTTACTAAAATAGGCTCTACTATTCAATCCGTAACTTCGAACAAATTCGGTTTAGGCTTTCGCGGACTTCAATTCGGACATATATACTAAAAAGGGCAAAACGGTCATTTTGTGCTTTTACGTGTTCTTACTTTTTGAGACCTCTTTTCACAAATCAGACTCCACGGTTGAGTCTGGAATGTTCTAAATAATAAAAATTTACTATTTGTTTACTTTAATCGGAGTCTGTTTGACTCATATTTGACTCAAGGGCCTTTTGGTAATTTCTCCTTTTAATAATTATTTATTTAAATAATATTTTATTCATTTGGGTCATAATGTAATTTATCATAATTTGTGGGTTAAATTCTAATTTTCAAAACTTCTAGGTCAATTTTGAATTTTAGAAAGTCTTATTCTAATTTAGAATAGCCAAACAGTAGATTAAGCCTAAACCTTGGATAGGCTATCCTTGCCCCCAATTTCAATTTAATTTCAATTTCCCAACCCTACAACCAAACAGTCTAAATTAAATTTTAAAACCTTTTAAACCTAAGTTCAAAACTACACCGTTTAGAATACGCATACTTGTAGTTGGGCGGGTCTGACACGAACTCGACCCATGGCCCACCCGACCCGAAAACAAACAGTGTTGTCTTCTCCAGCGATACGCTGGTGGTCTTCTCTGGACAACGACCAGTTTTTCCGACCTCTTTTCTACCCTAAATTCAATGTGGTCTCTTCTTATATTTCATAAGAATTTCATTTCCATCCACAGTTTTCCATTTTAGCCATCCTACCATCGCGAATATACAAAAACTAGTAGCTCCGATAGTAAAACCAAAATTTCGATGAGCCTTTTTTCATGGTGATTTTTCTACTGTTTTGACCCTTTTCTTTTTCCATTCAGTTTCTGCACCTTATAGGTGTAATTCTACATCATTTAAACCAAGCTTAACACCCAAAAACTCTAAAACCTGATTATAATCCAAAACCTGTAAATCTATTTTTCATGATGAGCTTTTTACTATTTCATCTCATTCTTTTTGCTAAATGATCCTAATTACATACTTATCAAGACCCTATCATCAAACCTAATCTTTCATGCTTTAAAAATAAAAAAACAGAAACTCAATTGCTTACCTCTTTTTGAATTTTCTTAGTGGCAGTATCTCCTCCTTCTGATTTCCACTTCTGTTTCTCTACTTCTGTGCCCTCTGAACTCCTCAAGGTGCTCTCAACTTCTCAATTTTTCTCTTCCTTTTTTGATTTTCTACCAACACATCTCTCACCTATATATAAGCCAAGCCACCGCCTCAACTCCTCCTTTTTTCTCTCTCTCTCTCTCTCTCTCTCTCTCCCATTTCTGTCGACTTCTTTGACTTTTAATCACTTAAACTTCCTTTGTTCGACACCTATTAAACCTTAATTTTCTTACTTTAAGATATTTACATATATAATATATCATATACAATATACACACACTCACACACCATCTCTCACACACACTGTCGGTAGTGTGTGTGAGTCACTTAGCCACTTGCATGCAGCACACACACACTCATGTGTTTTTGCTTGTGTGTGTGTATGTGTATATATATATATATATATATATTCAGTTTTAAGGTTTAAAATTTATCTTTGCATTATTCTCCCATTTCCTTTATGGAAGGTTTTACCTCCTCTCCCAGCATGCATACGGTTAATTTTTCTTTACTTCCCACTTCTTTCTCTTTCTCCCCATTCTGTAGAATTTATTTTCTTTTCCAAGCTTCCGCCCCCACTGGTTCAGCCAGTCCCCTTATGGTATCAGAGCCAACACAGTGATCTGTCCTTGTTGAAACAATCTACACTCTAGTAGTGATCAACAACAGCATGGTGAAATTGGCAATGAAAAGTTCCATTTATTTCAGTTGTAGTTCTTTAGATTGTACTTTGTTTACTCTTCTTTCTCTGCTCTTTCTGTACTTCTTCTTTATTTCTTTCTCTTATCCGGTCTTACACCTAGCCTGCACCTCCTCTTAAGTCCACAGACCGAGAAGCCTAGGTAAGTCCTGTCAAGCTAGGAGAGCGTTCAGGGCAGTTTGGCTTATTAGGTTGATAATGGCTGAGAACAGGTCTGTCGAAATAGGTATGTTAGATCAACCTTGTTTGAGAAACATAAAGAACAGTACAGTAAGCTCAGTAAAAGAACAGTAAATTCTGAAGTAATCTAAACTATTACACCCAGAAATGAATAGATTATTCAGATCTAATTCATCTGCTTCTTCCTTCCCTGTCATCCTTCTAAGTCAATCAAATTAGGATGCTCTGATAGTTGCAACAATAGTTGTTGTAAATCAGTTAGTGTCCTCACCAAACAGGAAGAATTTCTTATTGATTTAATCAATAAAGTTGAAAACCCCATCGCTAAATCTGAGTACCTAAACCAGTTTAGTACTTCTTTAGGAACTGAACCCAGTAAGTCTTCCTCAATTCCTTCTAAAGCTCCCATTCTTATAACTGTATTATAAAGGGTTGATTATAATACAGTTAAGATACCATAAAGGGACTGGCCGAACCAGTGGGGGCGAAAGCTGGGAAAAGAAAATAAATTCTACAGAATAGGGAGAAAGAGAAAGAAGTGGGAAGTAAAGAAAAATTAACTGTATGCATGCTGGGAGAGAAGGTAGAACCTTCCATAAGGGAAATGGGAGAATAATGCAAAGATAAATTTTAAAACTTAAAATTGAATTATATTACTGAAAATAAACTTACAACTGATAGGCTTTAAAGGCCTAGCTTACTGAAAGAGAAAGGGGGAAAAGAAAGCTAATTGATACATGAGGAATATAAGAGACATTATACAAAACTCTCTTTGCTGAATTCTCTCAAGTATGTTTTCTTCTAAAGAAGTTCCTTCCGTAATGAAGAATGAGCGTCCAATATATGCCAGAGGAGAAGCATTGGATGCTGGCTGACTGGCGGGATTATAGAAGGGCATCCCTGAGGTAACTTGTTTTTACTCAAGTAAAAGTAGCCGCAAGCTGGCAATCTTTTGATCTGGCGGTTACTGTTCATGAATAATGCTGACTTTTTACTGTTCATAAATAGTATCTTGTCTGCCACGAGAGTATTGTTCATGAATAGTGCTGGCTGATAATTGCTAACTAATTGATGTATACTTTGGCATTTACTGGATGAAACGAAAAGGATCGAAGTCATCATCCAAAGCATATGGTTCTTGGCTAAATTCATTATCTATGACTGGATTGTGATGATGAGGCTGACAGGATTCAGCATCTGACTGAGTCTCGGGATCATTATCCATTTGTGAGGCATGAATCATGAGCTAACGAGCTAGTTCTTTTAGCTCTTCTTTGGATTCTCCTTGCAATAGGGATGGATCCATACTGGAATGGGATCTGGTCCTTTGTGCAATGGGCTGGCTTGCTGTTTGCTGGATGGGTAGAGGATAATCTTTGTTAATGAAGGTAATAAACTTATCATGATTTAGTTTATCCCACCATTTAACTGAAAATTCTCTAGTTATTAAATTATTATTGAAGGCATAATTCCATTTCATTATCCATGGTATTTTATACTTGCTAACCATAAGGAGAATGATGGGGAACTGTGCTGTAGACTGTGGAAAAATACTGCATGGCTGTCTGTAGGGCTGATGGAAGAATCTTTTCAATAATACCAAACTTTTTCCACCATTAGTTGAACCAACTAGGGATTTGACTTTTGAATTTGTGATCAAACATGAGGAACCATGAGTGATCATTAGACTGATTCTGAAGGAAGAGGGACTTGCTGAAGGCTTCAATGTAGTCATAGTAAGAATACTGCATTGAAGAATTGGGGAGATCTCTAAGTTGAGAGGGATGAGGTCCCCATGACTTTTCTGAAATAAAATTACAAATAACAAATTTATTATAAAGGATCTGGGTTGGATCCTGCTTATTGGGAATTTCTTCAAACCTTACTGAGCCGGAATGAAGAAGAATGGCTTTATACCATTTGACTGACTTAGAAGGATGACTGGGAATGAAATGCCATCCGAGGGGAAAATAGGAAGAAGCAAGAGTCCATGGATCAGAAATATGGCTCTTGTGGGGTTCTCTGAAGAAGATGCTAACTGAGTAAGATTTTTTGAAGTAAGGGGAAGAAGGGAGTCTTACTGGAGGTCTTGCTGGGATGATCCTTTGTTCTCTGAACGGATCAAAGGGATTAGTTATTTCATATGGACTGGGAGGAATACTGGCTAAGGTTGACCTATAGCTGGGAGTGCTTAAGGGGCCTGGACTGGGAAAAGGCAAATTGTAGTTAGGTCTGGGACTTCCAAGAATGGAGAAGCAGTTAACTTGAGGAAGAGAAGAAGAAGCTGACTGAATGGGTGCAGGGGCACGAAGAGCCAAAGCACTTGGGCTAATTGTGGGTTTTTTCTCTGTTGAGGGAGATGAGCTGATCATGTGCTTGTCTTTCCTCCCGCTCATTTTTGGGCTGCAAAAATTCACGAGTTAGAAAGTCAGGGATGGATCACTGTGTTGGCTCTGATACCATAAGGGGACTGGCAGAACCAGTGGGGGCGGAAGCTGGGAAAAGAAAATAAATTCTACAGAATGGGGAGAAAGAGAAAGAAGTGGGAAGTAAAGAAAAATTAACTTTATGCATGCTGGGAGAGGAGGTAGAACCTTCCATAAGGGAAATGGGAGAATAATGCAAAGATAAATTTTAAAACTTAAAACTGTCGGCACACTGTTGGCAGTGTGTGTGAGTCACTTGGCCACTTGCATGCTTGCATGTAGCACACACATACTCATGTGTTTTTGCTTGTGTGTATATATATATATATATATATATATATAGATATTCAGTTTTAAGTTTTAAAATTTATCTTTGCATTATTCTCCTATTTCCCTTATGAAAGGTTCTACCTCCTCTCCCAGCTTGCATATAGTTAATTTTTCTTTACTTCCCACTTCTTTCTCTTTCTCCCCATTCTGTAGAATTTATTTTCTTTTCCCAGCTTCCGTCCCCACTGGTTCGGCTAGTCCCCTTATGGTATCAAAGCCAACACAGTGATCCATCTTTGTTGAAACAATCTACACTCTAGTAGTGATCAACAATAGCATAGTGAAATTGGCAATGAACAGTTCCATTTATTTCAGTTGTAGTTCTTTAGATTGTACTTTGTTTACTCTTCTTTCTCTGCTCTTTCTGTACTTCTTCTTTATTTCTTTCTCTTATCTGGTCCTACATCTAGCCCGCACCTCCTCTTAAGTCCACAGACCGAGAAGCCTAGGTAAGTCCCGTCAAGCTAGGAGAGCATTCAGGGCAGTTTGGCTTATTAGGTTGATAATGGCTGAGAACAGGTCTGTCGAAATAGGTATGTTAGATCAATCTTGTTTGAGAAACATAAAGAACAGTACAGTAAGCTCAGTAGAAGAACAGTAAATTCTGAATAATCTAACCTATTACACCCAGAAATGAATAGACTATTCAGATCTAATTCATCTGCTTCTTCCTCTTCTTTCTCCTCTTCTCTCCCTTCTATAGGAACCATAGTTAATGATGAAGATTACCAGGTCACCTTAGATAATTAACCCCTTAGGGAATGGAAAATGCTTTAAGGTCCCAGTTAGCCAGATCTACCAAGTTTCCTCTTGGTTAGGCAAAAACATCTTTTCCAGTAGCCTTAATGTCACAACCGTAGAACAAACCTATGCTCTTGACAGAGAACAAGTTAAGTGCCGACTACTCAGTTAGTCTTCCATCAGAGACCATATTAAGAAAGGTTACAACTTTCTACATATAGGTCTAGTCCAAGTTGGAATTAATCCTTTAGTCAGACAAGGATTAAATTCTTCAGTTCTTTTAGCCCTTAGAGATGCCAGACATATCAAATGGCATGACAGCCTCTTAGGTCTAATGGAATCCCCTCTTCATCAGGGTCCAGTTCATTTTGACTGTTTCCCTAACTTCCCAGTCAGCCTTCATGACTCTCACATCCTTAAAACTCTTACCCTTCAGATTCAAACTTCTGGTGTTACCATGCTAGAAGGAACTCAACAGTTAGCCATTGTCTATCGCGTTTATTACAAGTGCTTTAGAACCAATCTAAACGTACATGAAATAAACAAGAGCCCAAAAGACAAAACTTTTCTTATCCAGTCATAGACAGAAGGAGCCAACATTTAGGTCCCTAAATCCATTCAATGGTCCGAAGTCACTCTTCCAACGGAGTGGATCATTGACAATGAAAACCATCCTTTTCCCCAGCTAATGGAAACTAATGTTGATCACATCCAACAGTTGCATGATGGTTGCATTAGAATTAGTTTTGATGAACAAAGACTTAGATCTCCCTCAGTAAGATCTTCCACCTCTAATACCCCAATTGTCAGAACCAGATCTGAACTTTCTACCCCCAGATCTGAAAAATTAGTTCCCAGGCAACGACGAGATCTTCACTTAGACCTCCAAGGTTTAAAGTGTGAATCTCAAATTAACACTCCAGGTTACGCACCCCATCCTCAACATGAGCCTCAACCTGTAGATGAAGATGAATCAGACACATCTCCCAGTCCTACAGATTTTGATGCCCTAGTTAACCATGGACTCAATATACTAAGTAAAGAGTTCATTTTAGATATGGAAGCCCTAAGAACCGAGTTTAATTCTGAAGCCAATAGGATTAAACGCGAACAGTATAGAGCTACCCATACTAGAGAACAAAAACAAGACATTCTTAATCAATGGCAAGTGTTTATGAAATCCGAAGAGAAACACATTCCATTTTTTGAGTATGTTGAAAACCATTATGGCCAACCTTCCTTAGCACCAGTCACTAAGGTTGGATAGCTTAAACCAAATAGATCCAGTGTGTCAGCTAGTCACCCTTTAGCAGACACAATCATACAAAAGAAGTAGTTGCTTTTCCTTTCAAGATCCCTCCTACAAAAGAAAACCCTAGGAAGATCGTTGAACAGAACAACTATACCAATCAATGCCTCATCACTATAGGCAAATAGTTAGACAAAATTGAGAAATTTGTAGAACCCAAACAACCTACCATTTCTCATTCTTCTCCCTCTTCTTCTTCTCAATTAGAACAACCTTTGATTAGGTTACCATAGCTTCAGTTATCTAAATTAGCTTATCCCAAAGACATATCTGCCAAAGATATAGTCAATAAGATGATTAAAGATTTAGCTGACCCAGTTAAAACAGAAGAACAAACCAATGGCTCTTCTAAAACAATAGGCACCATTAAAAAATCGAGCTCATCAGATACTTCAGAATCATCCCCTAATGATGATAATGAAGAATATTCTCCTCTCATCCCAATAGAAAACCATCTTCAGTGTCTTTCTATCAATAAGTTTCATTACCAGACAACTTGGTACAGCAAACCCACTCCTCCAGATCTCCAAGTTGAGAACCATAGTCAGTTTTCTGTTCAATCAGACCGCCTCTATGAATCGAATATAGATGGTTGTTCTGAGCAGGAAATTCTCAACAAACTCAATCATATGGCTATGACCGCCAACTTCTACATCGAGAGGAACCACCAGTCTCACAGTGATGTAGTTTAACTCTTAGTTCTCAGTTTCACTGGTAAACTCCTTGCTTGGTGGGAGAAACACATTAGTTAAGAAACTAGAGAATCCATCATTCATGCAGTAAAACGTGATCCAGACGGACACCCAGTTTTTGACGAAACCATAGGTAGAGCAGAACCTGATGGCGTCAACACCCGCATCTATACCATCACCAAACATTTCATAGGAACTCCTAGCCACGTGACTGCTAGGATCCATGATCAATTAACCAACCTTAGATGTCCAACCCTTAGTGATTTTTAATGGTACCAAGAAGTCTTCTGTTCCAGAGTTATGCTCAGAAATGACAGTGACTCACCATTCTGGAAAGAAAAATTCATTAATGGTTTCCCTAATCTCTTTGCCCTTAAGATTAGAGACTTCCTCAGTAAGGACACCGGCGTCATAGACTACCCCAGTCTTACTTATGGTGATATCATTTGCATAGTTCGTAAAGAAGGAATACGGATGTGCATTAATATGAAAATCAACAGTCAAGCCTCTAGGAACAAGAAACGTGCCAAGTACGAATTAGGTAATTTCTGCGTTCAATACGGCTTACCTTCCTTAGCTCCATCCAAAAGACGATCTAGACATCAAACTCAGGATAGTCATCCTAGACGTCATCATCATCATCGCAGTCATAGACATAGGAGGAATCAGCACCAAGGTGAATACAGTAAACCCTCCAAAACTCGTGACTACCACAAAGTCAATCGTAGAAAGAAATCTTCTACTAGTAAGAACACTTCCAGCAAAGCTACATCTTCTAATGTTTGCTTCAAGTAAGGGAAGAAAGGACATTTCAAATCTGACTATAAAGTCAAAAAGTTAATCAATGCCCTTCAAGGCACCTCAGATAGCAAACAAGAATTGTTTAAGATTTTAGAACTCAGAAACTCTGATAGTGAACCTTCTTATTCTTCATCTTATAGTTCAGACGATAGTGAAAATGAGATAGATCAGTTAGACCAATCCTTTTCTGATTCAGAAACCTCATATCACTCAGCTAGCCCCCAAGTTAAATTAGGATGCTCTGATAGTTGCAACAACAGTTGTTGTAAATCAGTTAGTGTCCTCACCAAACAAGAAGAACTTCTTATTGATTTAATCAATAAAGTTGAAGACTCTATCGCTAAATCTCAGTACCTAAACCAGTTTAGTACTTCTTTAAGAACTGAACCCAATAAGTCTTCCTCTATTCCTTCTAAATCTCCCATTCAATTCAGTAAAATCTTTGATAGGTTTTCAGCTTCCAAACCTATGACCATCCAAGATTTACAACAAGAAGTCAATCAAACCAAGAAAGAGATTTCTAGGTTAAAGCAGTTAGTCCAATCTCTAGGAATTCGCCAAGATTCACTAGAACAGAAAATAGATACCCATCTTGCTCATTCCTCTCCTACAGATGATGAAATTGCACCAACCAATGACATCAATCTTTTTTCTAGGTCCCCCTCTACCAACAAAATCCAGGATCCTTACCAGCATGATAATTTTCTGAATGCAATCACCAAGATTGATTTTCAGAAATGGTGATGCCCAGTTAAGATCATAGTTTGCGATGAGTATGAGTTCGAGACAGTCGTTCTAATTGACTCAAGCGCTGATCTAAATTGTATCTAAGAAGGTCTCATCCCTACCAAATACTTTGAGAAAACCACAGAACGTCTCAAATCAACAAACAGTAGCAAGATGAACATTCAGTACAAATTAACCAACGCCCATGTGTGTTAGGATAAAGTTTGTTTTAGAACCCCCTTTGTCTTAGTCAAGAACATGTTTGATAAGGTTATCTTAGGAAACCCTTTCATGTGTCTCTTGTACCCATTCACCACAGATAGCCAGGGGATAACAACCCAACCATTTGGTCAACAAGTCAGATTTAAGTTTATTAGAAATCCTCAGGAAAAAGAAATCAACTCTCTTCAGGGATATTCTATTAAACAATCAGTTAATCTCCTCTCTAAGAAGGAATCCCATGTCAATTTCCTCTTAGCAGAAATTCAATATAAAAAAGCAGAACAGCAACTTCTTAATCCCTCTCTTTAAATAAGAATTAGTCAGTTTGAGTCTTTACTCAAGACAAAATTTTGTTCTGACCTCCCCACAGCTTTTTGGCATAGGAAACAACATGTTGTACGTTTTCCTTATGTCAAAGACTTTAGCGAGAAAAACATACCCACTAAAGCTAGACCAATCCAGATGAATCAAGCTTTAATAGAGTTATGTTAAACAGAAATCAACCAGTTCCTCAGTAAGCATATCATTCGTCGCTCCAAATCACTATGGTCATGTTCAGCCTTCTATGTCAATAAGAATGCAGAAATAGAACGTGGTGTTCCCAGATTAGTCATCAATTACAAACCATTGAACAAGGTCTTAGAATGGATTAGGTATCCTATTCCAAACAAAAGAGACTTAGTCAATAGGTTACACAAAGCAGTTATCTTCAGCAAATTTGATATGAAATCAGGATTTTAGCAAATCCAGATTCATGAAACAGATAGATATAAAACAGCATTCACAACCCCCTTTGGTCATTATGAATGGAATGTAATGCCCTTTGGTCTTAAAAATGCACCCAGTGAGTTTCAGAATGTCATGAACGACATTTTCAATCCTTTCTCCAATCACATCATTGTCTACATTGACGACGTTCTTATCTTCTCAGAATCCATTGATCAACATTGGAAACATTTGCAGTCGTTTCTAAATGTCA
This sequence comes from Nyssa sinensis, assembly GCA_008638375.1. Classification (NCBI taxonomy): domain Eukaryota; kingdom Viridiplantae; phylum Streptophyta; class Magnoliopsida; order Cornales; family Nyssaceae; genus Nyssa; species Nyssa sinensis. The sequence goes on from CM018046.1 coordinate 13,727,901, forward strand.
TCAAAATTAATGGATTAGTTCTTTCTGCCAGTAAGCTTAAATTGTTTCAAACTTCCGTTAGATTCTTAGGTTTTGATATCTCCTATGGCTAGATCAAACCTATCCAACGGTTTATTCAGTTTGCGGACAAATTTCCCGATCAAATTCTTGATAAAACCCAGTTACAACGCTTTTTAGGATCTTTAAATTACATTTCAGATTTTTATCCTAACTTGCATTCTCCGTGTAAGCTTCTTTACAATCGTCTTTGCATCAAGCCCTCTCCCTGGACCCCTTCTCATACAGCAATTGTCCAAAAAGTTAAGCAGTATGTCAAGACTCTTCCTTGTCTTGGTATCCCTTCCCCTTCTGCTTTCAAAATCGTTCAAACAGATGCCTCTGACATTGGTTATGGTGGTATTCTTAGTCAGCGTTTAGATCTAGATTCTTCTGAACAGATAATCTGTTTTCACTCTGGAATTTGGAACTCCACTTAGTTAAATTATAATACTATTAAAAAAGAGATTTTAGCACTTGTTTTGTGCATCAGCAAGTTTCAGTCAGATTTATTAAGTCAACCCTTTTTAGTGAAAATTGATTGTCAAAGTGCCAAGCATATTTTGGAAAAAGATGTTCAAAACATTGCATTCAAACAGATTTTTGCACACTGGTAGGCCATCCTTTCTGTTTTTGATTTTACTATACAGTATATTCCCGGCCCACACAACAGTATCCCTGACTTTCTAACTCGTGAATTTTTGCAGCCCAGAAATGAGTGGGAGGAAAGACAAGTAGATGATCAGCTCATCTCCCTCAACAGAGAAAAAACCCACAGTTAGCCCAGGTGCTTTGGCTCTTCGTGCCCCTGCACCCATTCAGTCAGCTTCTTCTTCTCTCCCTCAAGTAAACCGTTTCTCCATTCTTGGAAGTCCTAGACCTCACTACAGTTTGCCTTCTCCCAGACTAGGCCCCCTAAGCACTCCCAGCCATAGGTCAGCCTTAGCTAGTATTCCTCCCAGTCCATATAAAATAACTGATCTCTTTGATCCATCTAGAGAACAAAGGATCATCCCAGCAAGACCTCCGGTAAGACTCCCTTCTTCCCCTTACTTCAAAAAATCTTACTCAGTTAGCATTTTCTTCAGAGAACCCCACAGGAGCCATATTTCTGATCCATGGACTCTTGCTTCTTCCTATTTTCCCCCCGGATGGCATTTCATTCCCAGTCATCCTTCTAAGTTAGTCAAATGGTATAAAGTCATTCTTCTTCATTCCGACTCAGTAAGGTTTGAAGAAATTCCCAGTAAGTAGGATCCAACCCAGATCCTTTATAATAAATTTGTTATTTGTAATTTTATTTTAGAAAAGTCATGGGGACCTCATCCCTCTCAACTTAGATATCTCTCCAATTCTTCAATGCAATATTCTTACTATGACTACATTGAAGCCTTTGGCAAGTCCCTCTTCCTTCAGAATCAGTCTAATGATCACTCATGGTTCCTTATGTTTGATCACAAATTCAAAAGTCAAATCCCCAGTTGGTTCAGCGAATGGTGGAAAAAGTTTGGTATTATTCCAAAGATTCTTCCATCAGCCCTACAGACAGCCATGCAGTATTTTTTCACAGTCTACTACACAGATCAGCGTACAGCACAGTTCCCCATCATTCTCCTTATGGTCAGCAAGTATAAAATACCATGGATAATGAAATGGAATTATGCCTTCAATAATAATTTAATAACTAGAGAATTTTCAGTTAAATGGTAGGATAAACTAAATCATGATAAGTTTATTACCTTCATTAACAAAGATTATCCTCTACCCATCCAACAAATAGCAAGCCAGCCCATTGCACAAAGGACCAGATCCCATTCCAGTATGGATCCATCCCTACTGCAAGGACAATCCAAAGAAGAGCTAAAAGAACTAGCTCGCCAGCTCATTATTCATGTCTCACAAATGGATAATGATCCCGAGACTCAATCAGATGCCGAATCCAGTCAGCCTCATCATCACAATCCAGCCATAGATGATGAATTTAGCCAAGATTTATATGCTTTGGACAATAACTTCAATCTTTTTCGTTTCACCCAGTAAATGCCAAAGTATACATCAATCAGTCAGCAATTATCAGCCAACATTATTCATGAACAGTACTCTCGTGACAGACAAGATACTATTTATGAACAGTAAAAAGTCAGCACTATGCATAAACAGTAACTGCCAGATCAAAAGATCGCCAGCATACGGCTACTTTTAGCTAAGTAAAAGCAAGTTACCTCCAGGATTCCCTCCTATAATCCCGCCAGTCAGCCAACATCCAATGCTTCTCCTCTGCTATATATTGGACGCTCCTTCTTCATTACGGACAGAACTTCTTCGGAAGAAAACATACTTGTGAAAATTCAGCAAAGAGAGTTTTGTATAATGTCTCTTATATTCCTCATGTATCAGTTAGCTTTCCCTTCCCCTTTTCTCTTTCAGTAAGCCAGGCCTTTAAAGCCTATCAGTTGTAAGTTTATTTTCAGTAATATAATTCAGTTTTAAGTTTTAAAATTTATCTTTGCATTATTCTCCCATTTCCCTTATGGAAGGTTCTACCTCCTCTCCCAGCATGCATACAGTTAATTTTTCTTTACTTCCCACTTCTTTCTCTTTCTCCCCATTCTGTAGAATTTATTTTCTTTTCCCAGCTTCTGCCCCCACTGGTTCGGGGACTATATATATATATATATATATATATATATATATACACACACACACACACACATATTACAATACATGTATATATACACGTATTATACATATACATATATTGTACATATATTAATATATATTATTATACATATATATATACATATATATTATCTTTTATATATATGTATACCCTCGTACGTATGCAAATATATTGTGCATGTATATCGAGACATGTACGGTTATACATGCACGACTCTCCGTACTGCCAGGTCCTTCGTGTAGGTGATCCCGAGATACTCGGATGTGATTATAACTTCACTCGTGTATTTGAAATCGTTGTATGCTTACAACTATACATCGTTCATTTAGAATTCATGTTCAATTTACAATTCGTTTTACACTACTCGTCCCGGCCTATCTCGATCTGAGTGTCATATTCTAGGTTAGGGTATTACACCCTATAACTTCCTTTGGAAGATTTACACACATTCCCATGTGCCAAGCGACCAGTTAGCCACTATGCACACACAAGCATTTGAAACTAAATTGTCTCGAAATTGCACCAAAATTAGCACCCTAGCTAATTTCGATGCTCTAATTCCAAATATGCAATCTGTTTCTCCAATTTCCTTTATTTGGATTGTCACATTTATCTATGTCCTATAGGTGACAATGTAGCCCCGTAGCTCACACCAGTCTCAAATAAGTCATCAAATTTTATTTAAGGTTTAATGTGTCATATTAATGACTTGTACACTCATTTCTCAATCCATATGACACATCTTTAATTTATTAGTAGTTTATCTTCAGCCTATGTTAGCAATTTACTGAATTGCTCTTTGATAATTTTTTCAGGTCCTTACAAAGAAGAAATAACATAAAAATGTTCTCATATTTGCGATCTTGAATTTAACCAATATTTGTATTGTACTCTATGAATTCAGATTCATAAATTTTTTCGTGTTTGTTTTTTTTGCCAAATTTTTAATCATAATTTTCAAGGAAAAAATTGTATTACATGTATTTATAATGTAAATTTTTTTAAAAAAAAGGGCACTCACAAATGGGTTCCTCAATAAGTGCATAATTAGTATAAGGTTCAACCTAAATTTTCTTAATCCAAAAAGTCCCTCATTTTTTTCTAGACCAAAATAACCCTCTATGTGAAAACACAGAAGAAAGAGTTGAAGTTTCCATTCCTGCACCCATCCGTTGCCACACTATCAATCCTTTGTTTTAGAAACTTCAAGATTAAATAACTTGTAATAATAAATTTACTTTCATAAAAATTATAAATTTGGACTCTAAAAATCGAGATCTATCAAATAAGATTCATATTGTATAGAAAATTTTTTCAAAATAATTCGTCTTTATCGACAGAGAATTTTTGTCAAAAATTCTCTGTCCACTGAAATGGATAGAGAAATGTCTCTGTCCCACGACCGAGAAATTTGATAAATTCCTTCAACAAAAAAAAAATTACACATGTTTAACAATGCATCAGATAATTTTTACTCCTTAGGAAAGTGGTAATACTCTAACATTGATAAAACAAAAAAAATAAAAATTCTGTCAAAAAATTCGTCTTTTTTCAACAGAGATTTTTTGTTAAAAATTCACTATCTTTGGACAGAGAAATTTGAGAAATTTCTTAGTTAAAAAATGATTACAAATGTATTTAACAATGCATCAAATAATTTTTATTCCTTAGGAAAGTGTTACTACTCTACCATTGATAAAATAAAAAAATAAATTAAAAATTCTGTCAAAAAACTCGTATTTTTCAACAAAGAATTTTCGTTGAAAATTCTCTGTCTTTGGACAAAGAAATTTGAGAAATTTCTTAAATAAAAAAAGTATTATACATATTTTTAGTAATACATCAAACAACTTTAGATGAATTGATGTCTTTGTGGGTGTTGATTATGTGCAAATCTTAGTTTATTCCATTTCAAGTTTCTACTAGTGGTGTTGCGACAGTGGGAAAAGGAAAAGATAATTCTAATGCATTTGACCACAACAAGACAAATACACCTTAGGATGGGTTTCTACTAGTGGTGTTGCAACAGTGGAAAAAGGAAAAAAGGTAATGCAAATGCATTTGATCACAACAATACAAATGCATTGATAAGAGCATAATATTTAATATTTTTAATTCCTTTATATTTAGTTTTATGACATATTTTCTGTTCAAGTGAGTTGATTAATATATTTATTGAATTAGGGAAGCATTGAAGGTAAAAGGATAGATATGGAGTATATTGTGCAATTTTCAGCTTTTAGACAGTTTCGATTTATGGATCTTCAATTGAGGTTTGGATGGCTTTAGAGTTTCAGAATGAGGAAGTGGTCTTCATCAAGTTTTTAGAGAACATCTTAAGCTTTTCAGAAAGGTCCAGTTTTCAAAATTTCGAGTTCGTTTGGGCCTCCAAACATTATTTCAAAGTCAGGCTTGGAAAGCTGATCCGAATCTTGATTGGAGTTGGATTCCTGTCCGAACCAGTAAACTTCAGTGGGTTATAACTTAAGTTTTCGAAGTCTAAATCAGGTGATTTAAAAGCCCAAATTTATCTACACATCCAGGGCTACAACTTTCATCAAGAACCCAAATCAAGATTCAGTTTTTATCGAATAGAAAAATAGCTCACAAGTTCTAGCACGATTTCGGTGATTTTTATCAATCTCTTTTGAAAGTGGGCTGCACAAGGAAAAAGAAAAAAAAAAAAAAAAAAAGAGAAAACCAAAAAAAATGGGTCCAGCACCTGGCGCATGAAACAATATAAGAAGAAGGAGTGGGCGGCTGACCAAAGAAAAAGAAAGAGGAATAGAAGCAACGGCTTTGAGGCTTGGCTAGAATCTGGGCTGAGCTTCGTGTTGGGCTTTAAAGGGACGTGTGGGCTGGAAAGCTAGGGCGCACGGCTGAAGGAAAAAAAAAAAGGAAAGGAAGTCAAGAGTTGCGGCAGGTATAAAAGACGTCAGGCGTTGTTTCCAAAGGGGGAAAAAGAAGAGAAGTACGTGCGGCGCTGCAACGAAGGCTATGAGCGGAGAAGGGGAGGAGAGACACAATTAAATTATTAGGCTTTTCTTATTCAAGTATGTCAGGATAGATTTTTCAATTCAGTTCAAAGGGATTTCGAACCTTCATTACAGTTTGATGGTTGAATCAAATCAGTAACATTATTTCTCTCTTTTCTTATGAAATCTATTCATGATCATCTGTTTTAATTGTTTTATTGATATTTGGTTTGATTGATTTAATCAAAGCCTATTAAATTGATTAGATTATTACCAATTGCTGATTGAGGAAGTATATTACGTAATTGATATTGTTCCTAATCAATTGTAGCAAATAGTGATAGATAATTATGGACAAGCTTTTGTTTATTGCTATGATTATCATGATTTAAGTTAAACAGTCTGAACTTGTGTGATTGTTGCGTAGAATAATCTAATTTCCTTGATATTAATGATGTCATTATATTAAATTTAGAGAACTTGTTTTAAATTGTTTAATGGTTAGAATCTAATGAAGAGCTTGTTTCATTAGTGAGGAATTAAGAAAAATTTCGGGTAGCAGAATATGATGCTACCTAGGATTATTAGATTCATTGAAGGGTAGAATAATGTTATAGTTGATTGATTGTTCCATTAACTGCGAGGGTAAGATTGAACCGAAGAACTGAAGTTTTAATTCATTGATTTCTATTATTAATTTAGTTTTCAATTATAATCAGTTTGATCAGAATTCCAACCCCCCCATTTATTGTTTTTTTATCAATTTAATTTCAGTTTAGAATTGGTCAGAATAAATAAAAAATAAATGGTAAACACTCTCTGTGGGTTCAATCCTTACTCATCTAGCTACTGTGTTTGTTTTCTTTTATTGTGTTAAGAAGTAAGGTTAAATTTTTGGAGTGTTAACGACGCGCTTCCAAAATTTGGCGCCGTTGTTGGTGAGTGTTTTCTATTATTTTTTTATTATTATTCTAGCTGTTTTCTTATTGTTAATTCGTTACTTTTAGGTCAATTTGTGTTTTAATTTCTGTTTGTCAAATTCTGAATTTTTTTTTTTTACGTTTTCGGTAGATTTTTCTAGGTGGTACTGTTCATTTGGAAATTTCTGATTGAATTAGGTGACGAGCGAGTACTTGTTTCAAAGGAAACGACGATCTACACAAGACTAGTGATCCTTCAAGGATTCACCAGCCGCACCCTTTCGAGGCCAAATTCCATCATTTACTAGGGTTTTGGGCCACTTTTGTGTTTTTGGTTTTTTATTTTTTATTTTTTCTAATTTATTTTTGCTTATTTTTATTTATTTTCTGTTTCTTTTTTGTTTATGACTCGATCTTCTCAATCTGATGAGATAAGATTTGATCCAAAGATTGAGAAAATCGCATGAAAGTTGAAAAAAGAGACTCAGCAAGCTCGAATTGCAACTACAAATTCTAAAAAAGCTATTGTTGTATCACCTAACCTAAACATAGCACTTGAATTACTTTCTAACAGTTCATACAGTGATTCAGAAGAGGAAGATATGGCTGCTCCTAATAACAATAGGGCTGCTAAGACTTTGAATGAGTTGGCTGCTCTTGATCTAAATCAACAGCCATTGTGTATTGAGTATCCTGATTTAGCTGCTGCTTTTGAATTGAAATCAGGACTAATACATCTTTTGCCTACCTTTCATGGTCTTACAGGTGAAGATCCATACAAACATCTGAAGGAATTCCATGTGGTGTGTTCTAGCATGAAGCCTCAAGGAATAACAGAGGAGCAGATAATGCTTAGGGCTTTTCCATTCTCATTGGCAAACTTGGCAAAGGATTGGTTATATTACCTTCCTTCCAGATCGATCCAGATATGGAATGAGATGAAGATGCCATTTTTGGAAAAATATTTCCTGCTTCTAGGGCTGCTAATATAAGAAAAGAGATATGTAGCATGAGATAATATAATGGAGAATCTCTTTAAGAGTATTGGGAGAGGTTCAAGAAGTTATGTTCGAGCTGTCCACCACACCAAATTGATGATTAGCATTTAATTCAATATTTTTATAAGGGGCTATTACCAATGGATAGAAGTATAATAGATGCTGCTAATGGAAGAGCACTGGTTGATAAGACCCCAGATGCTGCTAGGAATTTGATTTCAAACATGGCAGCCAACTCACAGTAGTATGGAACCAGAATGGAGCATACACCTAAAAAGGTGAATGACGTAAGTACTTCTAACATTGAACGTCAAATTTCTAATTTAACTGTTATAGTTCGTCAAATGGTTGTAGGGAACATGCAAGCAGCAAAAGTGTGTGGAATTTGTTCGTTGTCAGGACATAATACAGATGTGTGTCCAACATTGCAAAAGGATGAAACTGTTCAACAAGCTAATGCAGTGGGAAATTTCCCTGGACAACCCCAGCGTCGATATGAACCTTACTCTAATACTTACAATCCAGGATGGAGAGATCATCCCAATTTAAGCTATGGAAGAAATAGGCAACCAATGCACAATGCTTTTTCAAATAAGCAGCCCAGTTTTCAATAGGTCCAACAGCAGTATCCACCTAAACAAGCAGCTCCTTTCAGTTCTGGAACATCTCTTAAAGACATGTTTAAAACTTTCATGACCCATACGCATCAATTCCAACAAGAGACAAAGACTTCCATACATAATCTGAAAAATCAGGTAAGTCGGCTTGCTACCACAGTTGGTCGATTGGATTTTCAAGGCTCAGGTAAGTTACCTTCTCAAACTATTATTAATCTAAGAGAGAATGCAAGTGCTATAACATTGAGGAGTGGCAAACAATTGGAAATACCAAAATCCACTGCTGTAGTTGTTGAGAAGGAGACTAAGAAGGAGGCAGAAATATCTAAGGTAATTCCTAATCCTTCTATTCAAGTTATTACTAACCCCCTACCTTTTCCATACAGATGTGCAAGTTCTAAGAAGGAGGAGCAAGAGAAAGAAATTTTAGAGACATTCCGTAAGGTAGAGGTAAATATTCCTTTACTAGATGCAATTAAGCAAGTGCCAAGGTATGCAAAGTTTTTGAAAGAATTATGCACTAACAAGCGAAAATTAAGAGACGATGAGAAGGTAAGTGTGGGGGAGAATGTTTCAGCAGTTCTTCAAAGAAAGCTCCCCTCTAAGTGCAAAGATCCAGGTATGTTCACCATTCCATGTAGAATAGGTAATACTAGATTTGAAAGAGCCATGTTAGATTTAGGAGCTTCTATTAATGTCATGCCACGATCTGTTTATGCTTTTTTGAATCTAGGTTCTTTGAAAAATACTGGTATTATTATACAGTTGGTTGATCGTACTAATGCTTATCCTGAATGGGTGATTGAGGATGTGTTAGTGCAGGTGAATGAATTAATATTTCGTACGGATTTTTACATTAGTGGATATGGATGATGATATATCTCCTAATCCTACACATATTTTATTAGGGATACCATTCTTGAAAACAGCTAGAACAATGATTGATGTGCATAATGGTACCTTGACCATGGAATTTGATGGTGACAAGATTCAATTCAACATTTATAAGGCCATGAGGTACCCTAGTGATATTAATCATGTTTTTACTGTTGAATGTTGTTAACCTTTTGGTGCAGGAAGTTTTTGAGCAAACAAGTAAGGAAAATTTGGAGGTTGCAATTACCAACAGTTTGGAAGAAATTGAGTAGAATCAAGATCTGAAGGAGACTGTAGCTACATTACATTCTTCGCTTGTGATTTTAGATAAGTATGTAGTATCTTCCATTCAGTTACCTGTTACTCACAAGAAACTTTTACCTTCTGTTGTGTAGGCCCCTATTTTAGAACTGAAACCATTACCTAGCTCACTTGAAGTATGCATATTTAAGGGAGAATGATACACTACCAATAATTATTGCTAGTGATTTCACTAAAATACAGGAGGACAAACTGTTAATAGTTCTAAGGGAGTGCATAATGGTTTTTGGTTGGACAATTGCAGATATCAAAAGGGATCAGCCCTGCTGTGTGTATGCACCCCTATTCTGTTAAAAAAAGGAGCTAAACCAACTAGGGAAGCTCAGTGCAGATTGAATACACCAATAATAGAGGTAGTGAAAAATGAGGTTTTGAAGTTACTTGATGCAGGTATCATTTACCCATTTTCAGATAGCCAATGGGTAAGTCCAGTGCAGGTTGTTCCAAAGAAATCTGGTGTTACAGTAATTCAGAATGATAATAATGAGTTGGTACCCACACGTGTACAAACAGGTTGGAGAGTTTGTATTGACTACAGGAAGTTGAATTCTGTAACCTAAAAAGATCATTTTCCTCTTTCTTTTATTGATAAGATGTTAGAGAGATTAGTTGGCCATACTTATTATTGTTTTCTAGATGGTTTTTCAGGTTATAACCAAATTGTGATTGCACTAGAAGATCAGGAAAAGACAACCTTCACCTGTCCATTTGGTACATTTGCTTACCGTAGAATGCCATTTGGACTTTGTAATGCACCTATAGACTTTTCAGCGATGCATGGTAAGTATATTTTCTGATCTTGTAGAGAGTTGCATTGAGGTGTTTATGGATGATTTCACAATATATGGTGATTCATTCGATGCATGCTTAGATAATTTGACTCGTGTGCTTGATCGATGTTTAGAAACTAATCTTGTTCTTAATTGGGAGAAGTGTCATTTCATGGTAGAGCAAGGTATAGTTCTTGGGCATGTTGTTTCAACTAAAGGAATAGAGGTAGATAAGTCAAAAATAGATATTATTTCTGCTTTATCTTACCCTACAAATATGCGGGAGATTCGTTATTTTCTTGGTCATGCAGGTTTTTATTGTAGATTTATCAAGGATTTTTCAAAGATAGCATTGCCTTTGTGTAAGTTGTTGCAAAAGGATGTACAGTTTCAGTTTGATGAGGAGTGTAAGGATGCATTTGACAAATTGAAGAAGCTATTAACTTCAGCACCAGTGATACAGCCACCAAATTGGGAGTTGCCATTTGAGATTATGTGTGATGCAAGCAATTATGCAGTAGGAGTTATGTTAGGACAAAGAGTTGGCAAAGCTGTTCATGCCATTTATTATGCCTCGAGGACTTTAAATGCAGCTCAGATTAATTACACTGTGACTAAAAAAGAACTTTTATCTGTTGTTTTTGCTTTAGAAAAATTTTGGTCTTATTTGCTTTGCACTAAAGTTGTAGTTTATTCTGATCATGTTGCTCTCAGGTATTTGCTTTCAAAGAAGGAATCCAAGCCTCGAATTATTAGGTGGATTTTGCTGTTACATGAATTTCACTTAGGGATTTAAGATAAGAAAAGAGCAAAAAACGTGGTAGCAGATCATTTGAGCAGGTTGATACATGATGAAGATAAGCTGCCATGGCAAGAATCTTTTCCAAATGAGCAATTATTTTCTGTTGATAAAGCATTACCCTTGTATGCGCATATTGCGAATTATTTAATGGGTAATCATTTGCCTGATAATCTTTCTAAATCTAAAAAAAGATAAACTTAAAAGTGATGCTAAATATTATGTGTGGGATGACCCATACTTATGAAAATTTTGTGTTGATCAAGTAATAAGAAGGTGTGTGCCTGAAAATGAATTTTTATCTATTTTAACCTTCTGTCATTCTTATGCTTATAGAGGTCATTTTGGACCTAAAATAACAACTCGTAGTGTTTTAGAATGTGGTTTTTATTGGCCAACTCTATTTCAGGACTCTTATCTGTTTTGTAAATCGTGTGAAAATTGTCAAAGGACAAGTAATATATCGCTTCGAAATCAAATGCCACAAACTCCTATTTTGATTGTTGAGATTTTTTATGTTTGGGGCATTAATTTTATGGGACCATTTCCTTCATCTTTTGGTAATATTTACATACTTTTGGCTATTGATTATGTTTTTAAGTGGGTGGAAGCTAAAGCCACCAGGACTGACAGTTCTAAAGTTGTTACAGATTTTGTGAAATCTAATATATTTGTCAGGTTTGGAACTCCAAGGGCCATTATTAGTGATAGAGGAACGCATTTTTACAATACGATATTGGAGGAAATGTTTAGGAAATACAATGTTATGCATAAGATTTCCACATCTTACCATCCACAAAGCAATGGCCAAGCTGAGGTGTCTAATCGAGAGATCAAGTCCATTTTGGATAAAGTAGTCAAGCCGAATAAGAAGGATTGGAGTTTGAGGTTCGAGGATGCACTATAGGCCTACAGGATGGCATACAAGACTCCTATTGGCATGTTACCTTATAGTTTAGTATTTGGCAAACCATGTCATCTTCCTGTGGAATTAGAGCACAAGGCTTTTTGGGTAATCAAGCAATGCAACATGGATACAGATAAGGTTGGAGAACATAGGAAGTTACAGTTACAAGAGCTAGAGGAATTGAGAAATGAAGCATATGAGAGCTCTAAAATATACAAGGAAAAGACAAAGGCCTTTCATGACAAGAAGATTTCTAGGAAGAACTTTGATGTTGGACAAAAAGTTCTACTTTACCACTGAAGGCTTAAGTTATTCACATGTAAGTTGCGTTCTCTTTGGGTTGGTCCTTTTGTTATTACTAATGTTTTTCATCATGGTGCAGTAGGAAATTCAAAGCCTAAGAATGGGAAAAGTTTTTAAGGTAAATGGTCATAGACTTAAACCTTTTTATGAAGGTCTTCAAGTAGAGAATGTTGAGGTAGTGGATTTGGAGGATCCGGTTTACTCGAGTTGAGGAGCAAGTTGTCAGGCAAACGACGAGAAACAAATGCGCTGCTTGGGAGGCAACCCAAGAAACCAGATTTGTATTTCTTTCCCTTTTTCTTTTTATTTTTGTCAACTTTTTTCTTTGCATAATTATCTTACATTGGGGACAATGTAAGGTTTAAGTGTGGGGAAGAGGATTTAAAACTTTGTTTATTTTGTTTGTGTTGCTGAATTTTTATTTTTATTTTTTGTTTTCCCTTTTCTTAAAAAAAAAAAGTAAAGAAAAATAAATAAATAAATGTTTGTGTGCGGAATTGGATGGTTTTGTTTGGATTTTATTTGGCTAAGCTTTTGAAGGTTGCCAATGAATGAGTGAGAATTAATGTTGACTTGTAGGTTTTGGTTGATGTTTAATTAATTGATGAATAATGATGACCAAGTCACAATCCAAACTTGAACTGTTGTAAACTGATTTTTTTTTATCAGCATGAGTGCTTGAGTATGAGATACATGCTTTATTAGCTAAGTTGTATGGGTGTCTAACTATGTACATTGGTTTCAAGACTTAGAACTTGCTTAATTACTTATTTTGTTTTCTAATTATGGAGCTATGTTAGAGAAATAAATAAAAAAAAAAGTAAGTAAATCATGTGGTGAGTTGAGATGGAGCGTAAAACGCACTCACTCATAAACACATGCAAAAAGTGAGATAGGAGCGTAAAACGCACTCACTCATAAACATGCATAAAGTGAGATGGAGCATAAAATGCACTCACCAAAATAAAATAAAATAAAAAAGTAATAGTGGAAGAGATATGTTTCGAGTCTTGAAATGGTGTGCATAGTTGTTCTCCCCGTGTGGACTTAGTTGTGTGTTCATGTTGATCATAGGAAAGGTACTTGTATGCATACACTTGAGTTTTGAAATTGTTTTGTGAAAAATGACAAGGTTGTTGTTGCGAATTGATTGATGAAGTATTAACCAAATTCCTGCTAGTTAGCATTAATTTTCATGGATGAGCTATTGAACTTAAGACCTTTGAAAGTTTGGTTGAATGGATTCAAGTGAACTTTTTGTTTTGTTCTCAATTTTTGTTTACACGAGGACGTGTAAAAAACTAAGTGTGGGAGAATTTGATAAGAGCATAATATTTAATATTTTTAATTCTTTTATATTTAGTTTTATGACATATTTTCTATTCAAGTGAGCTGATTAATATATTTATTGAATTAGGGAAGCATTGAAGGTAAAAGGATAGATATGGAGTATATTGTGCAATTTTCAGCTTTTAGGCAGGTTTCGATCTATGGAGCTTCAATTGAGGTTTGGGATGGCGTTAGAGTTTCAGAATGAGGAAGTGGTCTTCATGAAGTTTTTAGAGGACGTCTTAAGCTTTTCAGAAAGGTTTGGTTTGCAAAAATTTCGAGTTCGGTTGGGCCTCCAAACATTGTTTTCAAAGTCAGGCCTGGAAAGCTTATCCAAATCCTAATTGGAGTTGGATTCCTGTCCAAACCAGTAAACTTCAGTGGGTCATAACTTGAGTTTCTAAAGTTTAAATATGGTAATTCAAAAGCCCAAATTTATCTACACATCCAGGGCTACAACTTTCATCAAGAGCCAAAATCAAGATTCAGTCGTTATCGGATAAAAAAATAGCTCACAAGTTCTAGGACGATTTCAGTGATTTCTGTCAATCTGTTTTGAAAGTGGGCTGCGCAAGGAAAAAGAAAAAAAAGAAAGAGAAAAGCAAAAAAAAAGTGGGTCCAAGACTTGGCGCATGAAACAATATAAGAAGAAGGAGTGGACGGTTGACCAAAGAAAAAAAAATAGGAATAGAAGCAGCAGCTTGGAGGCTTGGCTAGAATCTGGGCTAAGCTTCGTGTTGGGCTTTAAAGGGATGTGCAAGCTGGAAAGCTAGGGCGCACGTCTGAAGGAAAACAAAAAAAAAAAGAAAGGAAGTCAAAAGTTACGGCAGGTATAAAAAACGTGAGGCGCTGTTTCCAAAAGGGGAAAAAGATGAGAAGTACGTGCGGCACTGCAACGAAGGTTACGGATGGAGAAGAGGAGGAGAGACACGAATAAATTATTAGGGTTTTCTTATTCAAGTATGTCAGGCTAGATTTTTCAATTCAATTCAAAGGGATTTCGAACCTTCATTGCAGTTTGATGGTTGAATCAAATCAGTAACATTATTTCTCTCTTTTCTTATGAAATCTATTCATGATAATCTGTTTTAATTGTTTTATTAATATTTGGTTTAATTGATTTAATCAAAGCCTATTAAATTAATCAGATTATTACCAATTGCTAGATTCAGGAAGTATATTACGTAATTGATATTGTTCCTAATCAATTTTAGCAAATAGTGATAAATGATTGTGGACAAGCTTTTGTTTATTGCTATGATTATCATGATTTAAGTTAAACAGTCCGAACTTGTGTGATTGTTGCTTAGAATAATCTAATTTCCTTGATATTAATGCTGCCATTATATTAAATTTAGAGAACTTGTTTTAAATTGTTTAATAGGTTAGAATCTAATGAAGAGCTTGTTTCATTAGTAAGAAATTAAGGAAAATTTCGGGTAGCAGAACTTGATGCTACCTAGGATTATTAGATTCATTAAAGGGTAGAATAATATTATAGTTGATTGAATTGTTCCATTAACTGCGAGGGTAAGATTGAACCGAAGAACTGAAGTTTTAATTCATTGATTTCTGTTATTAATTTAGTTTTCAATCATAATCAGTTTGGTCAGAATTCCAACTCCCCCCATTTATTGTTTTGTTATCAATTGAATTTCAGTTTAGAATTGGTCAGAATAAATAAAAAATAAATTGTGAACACTCTTTGTGGGTTCGACCCTTACTCATCTAGCTACTGTGTTTGTTTTCTTTTATTATGTTAAGAAACAAGATTAAATTTTTGGAGTGTTACCGACGCGCTTCCATGCATCTTAGGATGGTAGTGGTGTTCCAATAGTGGGAAAAAGAAAAAGGATTGCATTATTCTGTAATATTGTGAATTACTAGTACATTGTCGTTGGCACATGTGCTAGTGAGAACAAATTTAACCGCAGCTACTGACAGTGGTTGCAACATTGTGTTGGTGTTGTGATAGAAGCTTTATTAATTAATTAAAATTTGTGTGAATCACCATTAAAACAACACAAAGAGGAGGCTAGTATCACTTTCAAAATAAAAATTTTAATATATATGTGTATACATGTAAGTATATGTGGGTGTTGGTTTCTGTGCAATTTTTTTATCAACGATCAAGCAGGTTGAAATAACATTACAAAAGTAGTTTGAGTTGTTTTTGGCGACACCTTAAAAATATGAATTTTTTTTTACAGAATTTTATATGTAATATGGATCTTGTTTAATAGATTTTGATTTTTAGAGTCCAAAAATATATATATATATATATATATTTTTATGAAAAACTGACTTATATATTGTAAGTTATTTAATTTTGAAATTTCAAAAATGAAAAGTGATGACATGGTAGGTTGGACACATGTTTGGTAGAAAGAATGTGTGTAAAATGTAAGTGAAAAAGTGAAAGTAATTTTATCATTAAAAATAAAATGATGATACCATCTCATTAATATTAGACTTGGGACCACACAATTTAAAAATTCAAGAAATTTTAAAATTAAAGTATTTTTCATTGTATCTTGGCTTCTGACACTTATTTTGAGGAGGTTTCATAGATTAACTAAAAAAAACTGTATAATACTAATTACGATTGTTACATTTTATTCTCTCTTCATATTCTACTAATTCATAATCATGAATGGGGTCATTTCAATAAATGACAACCATCAACACAAATGAAAATTAACATAAAGAATGGATGATTTCACTAAATTCATAAAGTTGAACCTATAACATCAATTGAGTTGATAATTCAACTTTGTTAAGAGTTTTTTTTTTTTTTTTGTTGTGACGGCCAATTCTTTCTTTTGTGATTTCGGAATAAATATCTATTGTCATTTATTAGAGTATGACTAACAGATAAATTCCGAATACACACACTAATCCCATCACACACACCATTTAAATTACAGAGAGGATGCAATATCAAAAATTCAAACTCACATCAAATACTTAAATTTAATACACCAAACATTTAAGACCCTGTCCTGCCGGTCTCTGCACCACTACCCGTGGGGATACTTTGTCAAGTGTTTCCAAACGCAATGCAGAAGAAACCACTTTTTTTTTAACCATGGGATGTTGAAAGGCACCATGAAAAAGGAATATCTTGAAAAAACAATTCATGTGATATATGCCCCACCCCAATGTTTCCATTGGTAATCAAGTCCAAATAGAATTTTCAAATTTTGTTTGGCACTTGACCAAACCTCAAAAGTCCCAAATCAAATCAAACCAAGAAACTTGGCTTTTCTACACCTTTACAAACAGTGTGAAAATAAGACATAGTAGCAATCACAAACTTTTGGCCATCGCCATGGCTATGTCCAATGTACCTTGCTAGATTGAAGCATTGTTTAGGACCTTGATGGTTCAATGCATCAACATTTAACTGTCTAAATCCCTTACGCGTGATAATAGTGCTGTTCTACAACGATGTGATTGGTTTATCCATAAAGATGAATTGCTTAAGTTTTTTTATCAAAGACTTCAATTTTTAGAGAAACAATGCTAAAAACAATTATGAGTGGCGCAATTGTCTAAAGCAACCCTCTTTTGAAAGTACTTGCGCTCGATATATGCTTGTCAAAGCGCACTTAGTCGCTATGATTGTTGTAGAAGTCAAAATAAAATGGCATCAATTTGGGATAATTATGGAGGGGAATTTAGCTAAAAGTGGCTCCAAAGAAATGCTCTGGCCAAGTGTGTAATAGGGACGTGATGCAATTGTTATGGAGTGGAATTCAGAAGATGCTGATGTAGAGGTTCAAATCAGATTTGTTGAGATTAGCATGATGAAATGACAAGGTTTATAAGGAAGGGAATCAAGTCATTTGATTTTGTATATGTTCTGTTTTGGGCTTTGGAGCCTCTTGATAAGATAAGGTTGTGGCTGATACTTGGGTGAGTTATGTCCCATAGCCCACACTCTTCCCCACCTAATTTTCCTTTTGTCTTCCTTTCCCCTAATTTTTAGGCCTTGGACATGGAGGCTGGACCACACCGGCACTTGCAAGAGTTCTCTTTTCATGGACCACAACGGCACTACCCCCTCCCTCTCTCGAATTCCAGTTCCCAAAAAAGATAAAGTGGAAAAAAATGAGACTCACATGACTTTGGATTTTTATTTTTATCTATAGCATTGGGTGAAAGGAATCAAACTCAAGCCAATTATTTAGGAAGTGGATATACGCACTATTCGGATAGATCTTAATCTTGACTTTGGATGATTTATTATGGTTAATATTACTGTAAGTTCGAAAATGAATATGATTGAGAAATCAATTTTATTTCAATAGAAACAATTAATAATTTAAAAATATATATTTTACCATATTCATTAATCGAATAAAAAATATATATGTTTATGAATAAATATTAATTAAAATGGATAATGATAGTGTAAGATCAAACTCATAAAATAGTTAAGATAAATAAAAATTCAATTCTGAAACTATCTAATAATTAAAATATTATATTTTATATAAACTCAAGTTTATAATAATATTGTAATTTTTAAATAAATAAGAAAAAGAATATTGAAGCATGCATGCAATGCACGATTTAATGAAAGACTAATGAAGCATTCAATTCTTAAACGGCAAGAATTGAGATTCCATCAGAACCGGGCAATTAGGCTTTTCAAAAGAAAAACATTTAATTAATTTTTCAAATGACATGAGAATGTTGTATCATTTGCATATCATATCATTAATTAATATATAATTAAGGATAAAAGTGTCATATCATTTGATAAACTATTTTTCTATAAAAATAATATTAGTTATTTCCAACAGCGTCACGGGCTAATGTAGACATGGATGGCATAGTTAGAGACCAATTGCTTTTCTCAATTTTTTTAAATTGATTTTTTTTATGTTTTTCAAAAAAAAAAATAATCAAATACACCCTTTTAATTTATGTTTTTGCATCCAACATATTTTATCCTTTTTTTTAATTTCAATTTGATCCTTAATGAAGATTTTATTTACTTTCTGGAGTTTTTTTTGTATATATAAAGTTTTTTAATTGAAGCTTTCATCTAATTTATAAATTTTTTTGTATTAATAACTTTAGTAACTTATTAAAATATGATGAATTAATATTAAATTTTTATATTTTACTAATTTTTAAATTGATGAGTGAACATTTAAAAAAAAAAAAAATTGCCCCTTAAAATAAATTGTAGCCCTGTCCTGATCGTATAGGTGATGTGAAGGGTGAGGAAAAGGCAATCCAAAAGACATTGAGTGCCGTGACGGATGCAAGGGTGCAAGTGCCTCATCGTTTTCAAAAATTTTAATATTATATTTTTTATTAAAATATTTTAATAAAATAAGACTTAACTTCTTTAATTTTTTTTTTATATATTTACATAAATCTTAATACTTTTTAATTTAATTTTTTTAATTAAAATTTTTTAAGCTGTCACTAATCTGGTTGTGCTGTGTGAGAGAGATAGATTGATTTTTATGGTTGATATTGTGTTTCATTACCACGTATGTGATGTCACACCACCGCCTTCTTGAGCAAACTGATAATTCACAGACAATATAATATGTTTCCTGTTACATGATGTTGATTTTACATGCACACACACACTCTCATATATATATATATATATATATATATATATAGAGAGAGAGAGAGAGAGAGAGAGAGAGAGAGGTAGAGGTTGAGAGGTTGAAGCAAATAAGCTCTGAAGCAAGGGTTAAGAAGGGGAAACTACAGTGAAAGTTTGAGAAAATTAGGCAGTGTGGGAATATGGGGGCATTTAGAACATTGTTTTGGAAATCTTCAAATGTGATTGTTGACCCATTAAATTTAGAAGAAGAAGTGAAGAGAACGTGTGATTGTCATATGTTATGTTAAACAAGAAGACTGGACAAATGGTAATATTAAGCAGACTAAGCAGTGGTATCCGTTGGGTTTTTACAAGACAGCCCAGGTTTGAGGTAAAGATTTCCAAATGGTAACCACTGGCAGTGGGCCTCTAAACGAATCAGATTTGGATAAGAAATGATAATTTTCTGAAATTATTGTAATTTGAGTTTTGGAATTCTTGTTCAGTATAATTTTTTTTTATCTTTTTTATTTTTAATTTTTTTGTATCCACTGGGCTTTTACAAGACGACCCAGAAAGACTTCCAACTGGGAACCACCTAGTTATGAAGGTAGGTTTATTTTTTTTTTCAATCAAATGAGTGATGGTTCTTCAATATATGAAGCATGAAAGGAACATATAACATGCAAACATGTAGCTAAACTTAAGGACCACATGCCAACTCTAAGGCAATGATACATCAATTCGTGGACCACCAAGCGAGCGTTAGCTTAAGTCTATTTCCTCCACCTTCTAAACAGAAGTTTGAGAATTCAAGTCCCAAATGAGAGAGGGAGAGAGAGTGAGTGTCTTTTACTTGTGAAAAAAAAAAATCAATACAAAGGAAATATAACTATACGAAAATGAGTTCATCATTGGGAATAGTAGTTAGATTTACCCTAAAGTTAGTATGGTTTATAAATTTAGTGAGAAAGAAAAAGAAATATAAACAAAAGAGAAAAGTAAAAAATAAACGAAAACGATTTATCTCATGTTTTCTCTCCCATTTAAATAAAATTAGAAATTAAAAGTTTTTTTAATGATCAGGTACAAAGAAAAAGTAAAAGAAAAGGGAAATTAAAAAAGTTCTTCATTTTTCTCATACTATTCTTTTTCTCCAATTTTCAGGATAATCAAATAAGAAAAAATAATTTCTTTGCAATGTCTCTTCCTCTCTATTTCTTTATTGTCATGATCACCCTTCTTCCACGGGGATGGCTGTCACATTTCAATCCAGCTACCCTTGTTCATCAATCTAGCATGAATTTGGGCCCAGACCTCTCATTTCCAGCACATTGACCAGAGCCAATCTGTGGCCATGGTTGAAATGGCCCACATTCACAAGGGTGTTTTGTTTCTTGAATTTTTTTACAGAATAGGTACTGAAGGCCCCTACCATAAGGAATGCCCAAAGATGAGTTAATTGCGGGAGAAGGGTTGAAAAAAAAAAATTTAATACAAGTCTAGGATAGATCGAATCTTATTTACTAAAGTAGGAGTTGTTTTATGAAAGCGTCTCTTTAAATGACAATTTTCACCTAAAAGCGTTTAAGGTAATAAAGTTTTAAAACAATCCCCAAATAGGTTTTAAAATGGAAACAAAAACAAGAACAAGAATGTTCTTGGTCAAGTGACCAAGTTCTTTAGGTCGCCCAGCTGAATAGAGGTGTTACGCCTGCAACATTTTGATGGAAAAATATATTTTGCCTCATGCCATTATTGCTAGTTGTTTCTACTTCTAGACAATGTTAATCAAATGAAAAACAAAACTTGGGCTCCCAACATTTTGTAATTTCCTTGTATTGGATGTGTAAGATTTTTTGCCAACACATAAAGAATTAAACAAAAATCAAAATTTCACTAAGCTTGACAATCATACAAATCCAAAGAAAATAATGTTAATCTCAACTATATTATGTTTGTTTCATGGATTGGATAAGGGTAGAATAGCTATCCTCTTCTACTAATAGTGATAAGATTAGTAATTCACCCCTGCTCAATTATTTTATTCATGTTATAGATCATTATTTATTCCCAGTACTATTAATTTTTTCAAACACCGGCTTCACAAGACCTATAAGGACTAATTTATTCAATCCCCTTCCTAAGCCGACAAACAAACATAGCCCAGCACTCTAATCAATCCAAGCTGCATAAATAGGGGTTTTTTACACTTAGCAGGGGTAGGAGAAAAAAGAGAGTAGATAATCAATTTTCTTTCGTTACTTTCAGGTTTGCTGATGAAATTTGAAGTTGGAAAAGGAAATGTTATTACCTTGTGGCCAAGAGACAAACAGAAAGGAAGGTGATAACAACACCACAAAACCCATTGATTTTCCCAAGATCTCAACATAGGAAGCAAGAAACATAATTGGAATGTTTAAACCTTGTCAGAAATGTGCAAAGAAATCTTTCCAAGAAAATATCATGTATGTTTCAACCACTAATGGAATGCTCAATAGTTTTCCAATGAGAAACGATTTAAAATTTTCATTTCTTTCGAAAAAATAAATCAGAAAAAAATGGACTAATTTTTAATATTAACAAGATACAAATTCTCCTACCCTGGTTTTCATTATTGTTCCTCATTAGGTTTCTCTTCAGGTTTCTCAAGTCATTTTCAGTTACTTTTCTAGTGTCATAATACCTTCTTCCAGTCATGTTTCCTATCACTATTTCAACATTTTTTTTCTGGTCCCCCAAACATAACCATGAAAGAAACTTAACACTACCAGAACCACCCACCAAGGCCACTTCTCTCTCCATTAAATTCAACAATAATAACCTGTAAAGGGTGGCGAGGGATGAAATAACTAATAATACCACAGTTATTCAATTAGGGGACAAAACTTACATTACACCAGAAAAAAAAAAAAACATATATATAAGGGGGAAAAACAAAAAACTAAACTCACCTTGTTAGGTCCTCTATCTTTAAATCTATTTTTAAACTACTTCATAATGACAAAACTACGAGAAAAATAAAGGAGGAATAATGAAAAACATAAAAACTAAATGAGAGAGCTAATGAAATTCAATAGTATTCCTTTCATTGCAAATCACAATAGATTGAAACAATTCACTAGTCATGAAAGAACCCTAACCTCTACAAGAAGATTGATCGATCAGTACCTAACTATAAATAATTTGATTATAATGGGTAAAACATTCTTACAGGATCATTACAAAAAGTGCATCAATAAATATATCATCCCGTGCCTAACACACACCCTCTTGATATTATCATTGATCTTGTCCCTTGGAACAAAGTCTTAATAATTAAAGAAGACAAACCAAAAAAAAAAACTGAAAGCTAGAGAACATTTAATCAAATTTACCCCCATCAAAGAACCTTTCCAACATTAAAAATGACGAAGACCAATCAACTAACCAATCAAATCACTCTCTGTCAACATTAAGAATGACCAAATCAAAGCATTAGACATTCATATGTTAATGAGAATGCTCGTAAACAAACAATAAAATGTGAATGTTTGCAGGTTAAGAATTAATCCATTGAGGGGTCTACCTCCTCACAACCAATTACAAGGGAGCTTTCCTCTTTTTTTTTTGATAGGTAAGTGGCCCTTGGGTTAGGAATTAAGATTTCCTCATACTTTTCACATTCACAACATTTTTCTCATCACCTTCAACCTTGGAATGGACTCTTGCAGCTGATTTCACTCAAAGTGGCATCTATGGAAGTGTTTTTCAAGTGCCAACCTCTGTAGATGCCACTCCAAGGGATGAAGAACCTCCTTACAGGACTAGAGAAGTCCATATATATAATGACAAATCCCATTTCTTACAAAAATTGAACCAAGCTCCAATAAATGCCAATGGTATCCCCAAAGTTAAAAGAGTGATTGAGACAATACAAGAAGAACATCCACAGGAATGCTCGAGCATGAACAATTAAAATTAGTGCCACCAAGAACAGTTGACCGATGCAAGGGGTTGTCATTCTCAATCATAGTAGCTGCTTCAAGTGGGGTATTTCCTCTGAACTTTTTGTCCAATAAAGCGAATAAAATATTCTAGAATCAACAAAAATATTCATTCACATTCCATACACATAACCTAACAAGGTTTCCATACATGAATTTCAAAATTGTATTTATCCTGTGATTACTATTTCTAAGTCAAAAGAATACTAGTCTTGTTGAGGCTATCGAGCCTTCACATTAACATATAAAGACCATAGGGTCTTTTACCTTCCCAAAACAACGAAAGACCAAAATAAAAGTTGTGAGTTTAATTACATCCAAAAATAAACATAAAATTTCAAAAGAGATGTCCTTCTAATCCATGTCATCAGGCGACCGACTCCTTGCCATTATCTGCATCTGGTAGATGTCAATATAACAACCCTAATAGAGCAACTGAACAAAGGGAAGAATAAACAGGTGACAAGTGTAGGCATGTGTTAAGTGTAGGGTCAAAGAAGTGTCACCAAGCATTTCAATACCATGAACATTCATAGCATAATCAATTGAAATAAGAACGTCGATACAACAATAGTAACATATGTCAATTCTCACAATAAAAATGCAACACAAAAGGAGGTTACTTAGATTATCATCACCTCACTCATCTCAACGACACTACTTTCCACTTCCATTTCTTCCATAATCCTTCAAGATTACCTAATGGCCCCCTGGTTGAGTGATCTGTCGTGGAAATCAATCAAATTACCAAACTAAACTACTAGTATAGTAGAGAAGTAAGGGTCGAACCCACAGAGACTGTTAATTGTTTAAAAATCAAAGTTGAGATTGATTTTAATTCAAATTAACAAAGAGTGATTGTTGTTGATTCTTTCCTAAAATTAAATGAGATGAGAACTATAATTAAAGAGAATATTTAACTGAATTAATAATGAATCAAATTAAAAGAGAATTCCTAGGGTGTTGAATCCACCACTAATCTTGTAACTAGCTTCAATTGTATTAATTCTTAGGTCATTCAATTTGGATGTAAAAGACGTATTTTGGCTACAAGCCTCAATACAATCATCAAGAAAATCACACACCAAAACCCTAAGCACGAATAATCTTTGGTCAACACAAATTGTCTACGCTAATTCTAAGGTCATAGTCACAATTTGTTTTTCCTGAGTTATGATTCGTCCTACGGTTTTGATGTATGTACACATATAACTATTGTATAACCACATAAACAAAATCACAGAAATTGATTATGTGAAACTGAATAATACGATCAATGCCTTAATAAAATCTCAATGTTATACAATCAACATCCAAAACTAATTAACCCAAAAATAAAATACAAAGAAACAATATTACTTGACTAGGGTTTCATCTAAACCCTAGGAATGGGAGAACTTAGCCCATGATAGTGGAAGAGGAGACCACCAAAGCCATGGAGTTCTTCATCTTCTTCTTTAGAGTCGTCTCCTTCCTTCTTCTCCTCCTCTCTAGATCTCCAAGACGGACCTCCTTCTTTTCCAAAACCCTAGTTCACAATAATATCCCCTCTTTTCCAAAAATGCCCTTTCAAAATAAGAATTTAGGAAAATAACATAAAATCCCGTAATTAGACATTAGGGGCCCAAAAAGGGAGTCTAAAGTGTTCCAAAATAGAGCCTATAATGCTAAAATGGGCCCTAGTCCACCTATATATGGATCAAGCCTCTCTTCTAACCCAAAATCACTTGTTTTCCACTTCTTTTAGCACTTCAAAGCCCAATATTTTCCTTTTGCTCCAAATCTACCATTAAATCATAAACTTTAACGAGCTTTCTCTGCAAAAAGATAAAATAAGAATTAACTAGCAAATGCATATAGATTGGAGAAATTAAAATAATAAAAGTGCAAGAATATCTAGGGTTAACAAAATAAATATGCACTTTTTAACCAGTTATCACACCCCCCAACTTACACTTTGCTAGTCCTCGAGCAAAGCCAAGGAAACAAGAGACAAAAATACAACTAACTAAATCCTCTTTCGTGGGATACACGATTGCATTTACCATATGCAATAAGGCTTTAAACCCCTAGGTTACCCTAGTGGACGAGTTATAGTCTCGTGAGGGTTTGCAGTGAATCTATCCACAAAATTCGACACCCCCCAACTTGAACACAATATACTCCACAATTAATAAAAATGAATCTTAATGAATGTAAAACTGAGTTACAATCGAATCAAAGTAACAATTATGTCACTAAAAATAACCTGTGAATTTCTCAAGTGCTCATAAATGGATAGAATCAGTGTGCATAAAAGCAACAACCATAACAAGATGTCTAGACAATGAAACTTCTTTTCAAACAGGCATTACTTTGACTCCAAATCTCACTAAAAGATATCACTCACAAATGAAGCTCACAGAGATGGGGTGTATATGTATCCTCTCATACATGTGGACAGAATAATTGTTGAGTACAAATCAAATAATCCACATGCAAACATGAATGAACGCACAACAAGAATAATATAGAGAGAATTCTAACCACTACGAAAATTAACTCCCAATGTCACACGATCATTACAGTCACATCCTCAATCATCAACTACTACACCTTCGGGGTCGGCTAGGTCTTTGTTTTTGGTTGTAACGTAGGTCAGGGTCAAGGATAATGTAGGGGTAAGTGAACAATAATTTCCATGTGATAAGCGAAGAAGTTAGAGTGAATAAACTGCAGTTTTCCAAACTCGTCACCTCTCTTGAACATTGCAACATTACTCCCAAAATTCCAATACAAGCATTCTCAAACTACTCACAACTTTTCTACTTGAGCAAACCAAAAGAAAAGGAAACGGGAATGAAATATTTTTTCATTTTTTTTTTTTTTTGATTTTTTTTCTTCTTCTTTTTTTTTTTTTTCTTTAAACTGAATAAAATTATAATAAAAGAAAAATGTACATCTTCACTTTTCTACTTTCACAACACCAATTTCTCAAAGAAAAATCATCCAACTTCTTCACCCAAAGCGAGGCTACTGGCTATGAAAAGAAAGATATAATAATGAAGGCTCAACTTGGTTCCAATCAGGTAAATAATGTAAAGATGCAAGAAACAAACGAACATGCTCAAAGTAGAAAGAGGGCCTAGTTTCATTCCCCAAAGGCAAGAAGTGTCATCTGACATTTGAACTGACTGACCTTAGACATGTGACAATGGTAGTTGATAGAATGGAGATATGCAAACTGTATAACTCTCAAAATAAAGTTAAAGCTCAAATCTACATAATATGGGTTATAAGTCTCAGTAAATGCCATCATGATACTAGAGTTTCACAATCTAACCATCAAATCATAGAGTCACAAGAGTAGCAACCCAATTTGTCTCCAATTATGAAAGTTAGGGAAAGACAAATCACTAACAGTGCACAACTATCACAATGATTCTCATGCAAGCTCAGAAATACATGAATACGCTCAAAACAATAAAATTGTAATCATGAAGTATATTGAGCTCAAGTAGGCAAAATAATAGCAACTCCCCCCAACTGATATGACACCTTGTCCTCAAGGGGTCATGACATCGAAGAACATGAAATAGAACAAAAGAAGTACAAGGAAGGAGTGCACCTGAGTAGAAAGAACTAAGGGGGCAAAGAACGGGGTCACATCAAATGTAGTCTGTATGACAATTGGTCCATTTCTCATTTGGTTGCTCAAAGTGAATTTGACGGGTTTGAATAGGGCCGTTTGCGTGAAATGGATTCAACTGCAATTGCATGACTTTTTGAAGCTTTTGGGCGACCCCTGGATCCCTACAATAACAAACCAAACAATAAAAATCATTAGGGACATAAAATCTAAATATGGGCATAACAAAACAGATTGGGAAAAGATAATCAATATGCCAATAAGTGCCATTTTTTTTTTTTTGCTTGTGTTTTTTTGTAAAATGAAAAACAGAATAATAACAAAATAAACTAAAATAAATAATAAAATAATAATAATAATAAATAAATAGAAAAAATAAAAATAAAATAAACTAAAATAAAATAATAAAATAAACTAAAATACAATAAAAATAATAATAATAATAACAAAAAATAAAATAAAAATAAATAAATAAAAAATAAAAGGGAAAAAATAATAAAATTAAAAATAATAATAATAATAGAAAAAAAATTTAAAACTAAAAATAAAATAAGAACATAGGAATAATAAATAAATAAATAAAATATTAGTGGTTATGTTTGAGGTAGCAAAATTTGAGTGCAAAGGTGGCCTGAATTTATGAACAATGGTGTGAAGAGAAACAAGCCCTATGGTTTTGACACTTAAATGAATTTGTGACCTCAGTTCTTCAAATTAATTTTTTTTTTTTTTTGTTTTGTTTGGTGCTTCAAAATTTGATGATGGGGGTTGCGTTGGGGGTTTGGTTGGGGTGAGGGAGACAGAGGGTTAGGGGCGGCCTGAGATGATGGAGGGTTGGGGTCGGCGGTGTGATGGTGGTGGAGATGTGCGGTGGTGTTGGGTTATGGAGGTGTAGGTTAGCAGTGTGGTGGTGATGGTGTCGCTGGTGCGGCAGGTGGTTCTGTTGGTGCTGTGGCTGTTGGAGATGGAGATGATGGTCGGTGATGGGTTCTGTTGGGGTTTCGGTGGCTGTGATGGATGATGGGGTTGGGGGATGACGTGACGGAGAGGGAGATGGTTGTGGAAACAGTCGGCGGCACTGGGGGCGATGGTGCGGTGGTGGCTGTGCAGTGGTTTAGATGGTGGTACAGGTTAGCAGTGGTGGCTGTTGGTAATGATGGTGAAGGTGTGGTCGGCGATGGAGGCGCGGGATGGTGATGAAGCGGCGTAATGGAGGGTCGGGGCTGTGATGGTGGTGGTACGGTGCAAGGTTAGCGGTTGCGGCTGTGATGGCGATGGCGCGGCAGTGGTTGTGGGTGACGATGGTGGTGTGGCGGTGGAACGGCTGAGAGAGATGAGGGCGGCGGTGGATCAGATGATGATGGTGGTGGTGTGGTGGTTAGGGGCTGTTGATGGAGGTATGGGCGGCGGTAATGGTAGAGAGGGAGATGAGAGTTTAAGTTTTTTTCTTTTTTTTTTTTTTAATATTTTTTTTTTGTTTTTTGTTTCTTTATTTTTTTTTCTTTTGAATTTTGATTTTTTGATTTTATTTATTTATTTTTTTAATTTTGAATTTTTTTTTTTAACTGAATTAAAAGTGCTCAAGCTTTTTGAGAAAAGCTCAAGCTTTTTGGGACAGCACCTTAAGAGCTTTGAGGGAAAAAAAAGAGCTCGAGCTTTTCTTGGAGTGCTCGAGCTTTTCAAGGACAGAATGTTTAACCAATTTTTGACGAAAAAGTGTTCGAGCTTTTTGGCGAGTGCTCGAGCTTTCTGAACCAGAAACATTTGGAAAAAAAAAACATGAGAAAATGCTCGAGCTTTCTGAAAATTGCTCGAGCTTTTTAATCCAGAAAACAAAAATGATCAAAGAGAAACTCTCCCTCTTTTTTTTAAAAAAACTAAAACAATAAGAATAAAATAAATACTAGACACTTACAAAACAATAAAAAGAAAACTCAATTAAAAATAACAAAAAATCAAAAATAAAATAAAATAAATACTAAACACCTACAAAACAATAAAAAGAAAACTCAATTAAAAACAACAAAAATAAAATAAAATTGGGTTTCCTCCCAAAAGAAGAGCTAAGTTTAATGTCTTCAGCCAGACACAGCAAGAGGAGAAAAACATCAATCAATATAAACTGGGTCTTCAAGACTAATCTCCTCAATCAAACTCCCTTCCTCCACACCCTCAATAAACAATTTCAACCTTTGGCCATTAACTTTGAAAGTTTGGCCACTCTGAGGGTTATGAATTTCTACCGCACCATGAGACCAAGATTGAACAACCTCATATGGACCATCCCATCTAGACCGCAATTTCCCAGGAAACAACCGTAACTTAGAGTTAAATAACCACACCTTTTGACCGGGCTCAAAGGATTTACGATTAATGTGAGAATCATGGAATGCCTTAGTCCTAGCCTTGTAAATGCGGGAACTCTCATACGCTTCATTCCTAAGCTCCTCTAACTCATTGAGTTGGAGCTTTCGATTAGAGCCGGACAACAAGCATATCAAAATTGAATTTCTTAATGGCCCACATGGCCTTATGCTCTAGCTCCACCGGGAGATGGCAAGCTTTACCGAAAACCAATCGATAAGGAGACATGCCAATAGGGGTCTTGTAAGCAGTACGATATGCCCACAAAGCATCGTTTAAACGCAAAGACCAATCTTTTCGATCGGGTCGTACCGTTTTTTCTAGAATTGACTTGACCTCCCTATTTGACACTTCAACTTGCCCACTAGTCTGGGGATGGTAAGGTGTGGCGACTTTATGAGTGATGGAATATTTTTGAAGCAAGATTGCAAAGGGTCTATTACAAAAATGAGACCCTCCATCACTAATAATCGCCCGTGGCATACCAAACCGAGAGAATATATTCTCTTGAATGAATTTGACCACCACTTTATGATCATTGGTTCTAGTTGCCACAGCCTCAATCCACTTGGACACATAATCCACCGCTACCAAAATATATTCAAAGCCAAATGACGGTGGAAATGGTCCCATGAAATCAATACCCCATACATCAAATATCTCAACAACTAAGATTGGGGTAAGAGGCATCATATCTCTGCGAGACATCGTCCCCATTTGCTGACACCGAATGCAAGTCTTGCAAAAATTATGTGCATCCTTGAATAGAGTGGGCCAATAGAACCCACTCTGCAAGACTTTCGCCGCCGTCTTGCGACCACTAAAATGGCCACCACAAGCTGAAGAATGACAGAAAGTAAGGATGCTATGAAACTCACTCTCTGGAACACAACGACAGATAACTTGGTCAGAGCAATACTTAAAGAGCACAGGATCCTCCCAATAGAAAAACTTAACTTGCGAGAAAAATCGGTCTTTGTCCTGTTTGGACCATTGGGAAGGAATTTGACTGATTGCAAGATAGTTCACAATATGGGCAAACCAAGGAGGTGCCACTAATGACACAGAAAATAGTTGCTCGTCAGGAAACGAGTCATGCAAAGGTTGAGTGTCACTCGTGTGCTCAAAAAGAATAAGGGACAGGTGGTCGGCTACGACATTTTCGGAACCTTTCTTGTCCCGAATTTTCAAATGAAACTCTTGAAGCAACAAAATCTACCTAATCAATCTCGACTTGGTCTCTTTCTTAGAAAGTGAATGCCGCAAAGCAGCATGGTCGGTATAGACAACTACCTTAGAGCCAATGAGGTAAGAACGAAACTTATCCAAAGCAAAGACTACAGCGAGCAACTCTTTTCTCGGTGGTGGTGTAATTCAACTGAGCATCATGAAGAGTCTTACTCGCATAGTAAATGGCATATGGAAGTTTTTCTACCCTTTGTCCCAAAACAGCTCCAACTGCATAGTCGGAGGCATCACACATAATTTCAAAAGGCATGGACCAATTAGGGTGGTTGCATAATCGGGGCGGAGGAAAGAGAGTCATGAAGCTTTTCAAAAGCCGCCACACATGCACTATCAAAGACAAATGGAGTATCCTTGGCAAGAAGATTGCACAAGGGCCTAGAGATCTTACTAAAGTCCTTGATAAACCGACGATAGAAACCCGCATAGTCCTAAAAATGATCGAACTTGCTTGACCGTGGTAGGATGCGGAAGCTTAGCAATGAGATGGACTTTGGCCTTGTCGACCTCAATCCCTCTCTTGGACACAATGTGTCCCAACACAATCCCCTCTTGAACCATAAAATGGCTCTTTTCCCAACTAAGCACAAGATTTGTCTCCTTGCAACGCTTCAAAACTTTGGTCAAGTTTTGGAGACAATCATCAAACGAGGGGCCAAAAATAGAGAAGTCATCCATGAAGACTTCTAAAAATTTCTCTACCATGTCGGAGAAGATAGACATCATGCACCTCTGAAAAGTCGCCGGTGCATTACACAATCCAAAAGGCATGCGGCGATATGCATATGTGCCAAATGGACAAGTGAAAGTGGTCTTCTCCTGATCCTCCGGAAAGACTGCAATTTGGTTATATCCAGAATAACCATCAAGAAAGCAATAATAGCTTTGACCCACTAACCTCTCTAAGATTTGATCAATGAATGGGAGAGGAAAGTGGTCTTTCCGGGTCATAGAGTTGAGCTTGCGATAATCAATACAAACTCTCCACCCTGTGGTGGTGCGCATAGGGACAAGCTCACCCTTATCACTCTCAACAACAGTGATACCAGACTTCTTTGGTACCACTTGGGTGGGACTCACCCACTTGCTATCAGAAATTGGGTAAATAATACCCGCATCTAGCAATTTGACAACTTCTTTCATGACAACCTCCTTCATGTTGGGATTAAGCCTTCTCTGCATTTCTCGAGATGGCTTTGCATCATCCTCTAAATGAATGCGGTGCATACAAATAGAGGGATCAATCCCTTTTAAATCAGCTACGGACCAACCTATAGCACCCTTGTGCTCTCTAAGAACCTCAAGAAGACGACACTCTTGCTCACTTGAAAGATTAGAAGCAATGATAATAGGGAGAGTGTCATCGGGTCCCAAGAATGAATACTTAAGAGTAGTCGGAAGTGGCTTCAACTCAAGCTTTGGAGGAACCTCTAAAGATGGAAGAGCAGGGGTGCTCGCAAGATTAGGTAGGGGTTCCGGTCTAGGCTTCCAAGGAGGATAGTCTATAGAAGGAGAACAGTCAAGCAATGAATTGACTTCTTCAATAGAAGCATCAATATCGAAAGCATCACTATCAAAGTAAGTCAAACATCTCTCCAAAGGATCCTCAATCAAGATTTGAGGGAGAGATTCCTCAACTATCCCATCAATCATATCCACTGAAAAACAATCCTCCTCATATGGAGGTTGTTGTGAAGCATTGAAGACATTGAGCCTCACAGTCATATTCCCAAAAGAAATATCCATCACCCCAGTTCGACAATTAATACATGCATGAGCAGTAGCTAAGAAGGGTCGACCTAAGATGACGGGAATTTGACGCTTAGGGTCATGAGCGGGCTCCATATCTAGAACTACGAAATCAACTGGGAAGTAGAATTTGTCTACTTTCACCAAAACATCCTCAATGATCCCACGAGGTATCTTGACGGATCTGTCAGCTAATTGCAAAGACACCGACGTAGGCTTCAACTCACCTAACCCAAATTGCTGATAGACAGAGTATGGCAATAAATTGACACTTGCCCCCAAGTCAAGGAGCGCCCTCTCTATAATGTGATTACCTATGACACAAGAAATTGTGGGGGCTCCAGGATCTTTGAACTTAGGTGCAGTTTGGTGCTGGAGAATTGAGCTCACTTGCTCTATCAGAAAGACCTTCTTTGACACATGAGTTTTAGCTTTTCGCTTTTGAGTGCAAAGGTCTTTCAAGAATTTGGCATAAGAAGGAATTTGCTTGACTGCATCAAGAAGTGGCAAGTTAATTTTAACTTGCTTAAAAATCTCAAGCATTTCCTCCATATTTGTACCCTTTTTCCCAAAAGGAGAAGGGTCGGCCAAGCAAGAAGGGTAAGGGGCCTTGGGCACATAGGATGCCACAGGAATACTCAAAGGATCACTTGGGGATGAAGAATCCCCTTTTTGTAAATTCTTATTCTCAACTACATTCTTTTTAGAAGAACTTGTCGATTCACCCTCAGCCTTATACTCAACTTTGTTATCTACCACTCTCCCACTCCTAAGAGTAGTTATGGCCTTAGCTTGCTCATGATATTGATCATTGGCGTTGGAAGACTCTACCCTATATTGGCCTTTAGGGTTGTTCACCGATTGACTTGGTAAACGCCCCTCATCTCTTCTACTCATAGCTTGTGCTAGTTGTCCCATTTGGGATTCTAGCTTCGAGATGGACTGAGTGTGTGAATGGAGCAATTGAGTGTTAGACTGATGATTTGACTCTAAAGCTTGTAAAGCACTCAACACTTTGTCCTCAAAAGTTGAATTTCTAGGGGGAGGAGGTGGTTGTTGATATTGTTGAGGAGGAGGACGGTAGGATGATGATGGAAAAGAATTAGGCACATTTGGCCTTGAATTTTGGGAGAATGGAGGATTTGAGGCTTGAGGCCTCCAAGAAAAATTTGGATGGTTTCTCCATCCCGGGTTGTAATGGTTAGAATAGGGATCATTACTCGGTTTGGAAAAACCTTGAAGAGCATTAACTTGCTTTTCCACAAACTCTGGATATTGCGGGGCTAAGGGACAGTCTGACACATAATGAGTTGGGCATGAACATAAAGCACACACCTCTTGAGTGGCAGGAGCAGAAGTAGAAACTTGTCCCCTAGCTAAAACTTGGTCTAACTTCCTAGACAGCGCCGCAACCTGCTCTTGGACATCCACAGCTTGTCCAACTTCATAAATGCCACCTCTTTTAGGGACACTTAAGGAGGTGGGCGGAGCTCTCCGACTTGCTGAGGCATGGTGCTGTGAATTCTCACTAAGGGTCTCAAAAAGATTCCATGCCTCATCCTGATTCTTGTTGAGGAAAGTCCCTCCACAAGCAAAGTCAATCATTTGACGGTTTTGTTCTGTGATACCGTCATAAAAACTCTGTACCAACTGCCAACGCATGATATCATGATGAGGACACTTCCTATGAAGGTCCAAAAATCTCTCCCAAGCTTCATGAAAAGACTCGCCATCGAGTTGAGTAAAATTTGTGATGGCTCTTCTCATATCATTGGTTTTGCCTATAGGAAAGTGTTTTTTTAAAAACTCTTGTTGGAGTTGAGTCCAGGTTGTTATGGAATTTGTAGGCAAAGAACCGAGCCATTGTTTGGCTCTATCTTTCAATGAAAAAGGGAACAACCTTAACTTAAGAGCATTCTCACTCAGATTTTGCACATTGACAGTGGTGCAAAGCTCTAAAAACTCATTCAGATGTTGATATGGGTCCTCATTTGATTTCCCATAAAAAGATGGTAACATCTGAATGGTTTGGGGTCTAATTTCATAATGCCCAGTTACAGTAGGCATTTGAATACATGAAGGGTTGGTATATGTTGTAGGAACAAAATGAGCCTTAAGAGGCTGTGGTTGTTGTTGTCCACCATTATCAGCCATGTCTATAGAAATAGGATTTCCTAAAACCTCAGACTTAATGGACAAACTACGAAAAGTTCTCAAGGTTCTTTCTAGCTCAAGGTCTAATTTTTCTAAGTCTGGATTACACGAACGGCGACCAAACATAAAACAAATAAACCTACCCAATCAAATATACCAACTGTAGCAAAAATAAAATGCAAAGAGAAAGGAAAGATTTCACCGTGATAGATTGCAAAGCAGGTAGAATTTTTCTTCTTCTTTTTGTATCAACCCGCGTTTGCTCCAATCGACTCCGCTTCTCTTTAGCTTTTTATGAATGCTGCACACCAAAGACAAAGAAAAAGAATAATAGCAAAATAATAATAAAAATAAATAAAAATAAAAATAAATAAATAAAGAATTAAAATAAAAATCAACTACTAAATTTTTTAACAATTTAACAGTCCCCGGCAACGGCGCCAAAAATTGATCTGTCGTGGAAATCAATCAAATTACCAAACTAAACTACTAGTATAGTAGAGAAGTAAGGGTCGAACCCACAGAGACTGTTAATTGTTTAAAAATCAAAGTTGAGATTGATTTTAATTCAAATTAACAAAGAGTGATTGTTGTTGATTCTTTCCTAAAATTAAATGAGATGAGAACTATAATTAAAGAGAATATTTAACTGAATTAATAATGAATCAAATTAAAAGAGAATTCCTAGGGTGTTGAATCCACCATTAATCTTGTAACTAGCTTCAATTGTATTAATTCTTAGGTCATTCAATTTGGATGTAAAAGACGTATTTTGGCTACAAGCCTCAATACAATCATCAAGAAAATCACAGCACCAAAACCCTAAGCACGAATCATCTTTGGTCAACACAAATTGTCTACGCTAATTCTAAGGTCATAGTCACAATTTGTTTTTCCTGAGTTATGACTCGTCCTACGGTTTTGATGTATGTACACATATAACTATTGTATAACCACATAAACAAAATCACAGAAATTGATTATGTGAAACTGAATAATACGATCAATGCCTTAATAAAATCTCAATGTTATACAATCAACATCCAAAACTAATTAGCCCAAAAATAAAATACAAAGAAACAATATTACTTGACTAGGGTTTCATCTAAACCCTAGGAATGGGAGAACTTAGCCCATGATAGTGGAAGAGGAGACCACCATAGCCATGGAGTTCTTCATCTTCTTCTTTAGAGTCGTCTCCTTCCTTCTTCTCCTCCTCTCTAGATCTCCAAGACGGCCTCCTTCTTTTCCAAAACCCTAGTTCACAATAATATCCCCTCTTTTCCAAAAATGCCCTTTCAAAATAAGAATTTAGGAAAATAACATAAAATCTCGTAATTAGACATTAGGGGCCCAAAAAGGGAGTCTAAAGTGTTCCAAAATAGAGCCTATAATGCTACAATGGGCCCTAGTCCACCTATATATGGATCAAGCCTCTCTTCTAACTCAAAATCACTTGTTTTTCACTTCTTTTAGCACTTCAAAGCCCAATATTTTCCTTTTGCTCCAAATCTACCATTAAATCATAAACTTTAACGAGCTTTCTCTGCAAAAAGATAAAATAAGAATTAACTAGCAAATGCATATAGATTGGAGAAATTAAAATAATAAAAGTGCAAGAATATCTAGGGTTAACAAAATAAATATGCACTTTTTAACCAGTTATCATTGAGCTTGAGTGTTTTTCGGGCTACTAACCCGATGAAAACATACAACCACCAGTGCGAAATTACGGTTCATAACCGAAAGGAGACACAATCCTCGTCACAAAAACCTTGGATAACTATCCATGACTTCTCCTTTCTCAACTTGTAATTTCATCTTTCATTTTGTTAGAATATTCTAGAATACACATAGTCTCTATTTCCACATTTTCCCACATCGTATATATATTTCCACATTGTATTCTTATATTGTACCTATAAATAGGCCTCATATTGTACAGTTTTAAATACACTGAAATATATACAAATTCCTTTCTCTTCTTTATTTCTTCATGGTATCAGAGCCGCAAACTTGTGGCCTGTAGTCTTATTTTTTTTTCTTCTTTCCGACGTTCTTCTGGCAAATTTTTGATGCTCTTCCTTGTGACGGTATCTTACCTCACGAGCCGCCACACACCGCCACTCCTCTCTGCCTTCCTCGATTTTGCACTGTTCCGATCACCATCTCACAAAGGTACCATCACCATTGGACAGCCCATTCAGAGAGGAGTCCAACGCCGCCAAGATCGCCCCCATTGGAGCTTCCACGCGCCCTCACGCACCGCTTGAAATTCTGTCGCGCCGCCCACGCGCAGCCCCACACACCTCACGTGCCAGCCTCATCCTTGGCTACCACGTCAGCCCTAGTCCACGTCACTGCCACGTCAGCCCTAGTTCCACTTCAGCTTCTATCGCCACATCAGTGTTGACCATTGGCCGTTGATCGTTGACTTTGACTGTTGGTTGTTGACTTTGACCGTTGACTTTTTATCAAGTGTTTTCTACTCAATTTTTTCGTCCTGGTTTCATTTTTGCTATTTGCTTATGCATTTGAAGATTCGATATGTCTCAATCTACATCGAATCTCAATTCTATTCTTCGTCCAATAGACATAATATTGGATGGATCCAATTACAGTATGTGGGCTTAGAATATGGAGGTTTTCTTGAAAGGATGCCAATTATGGCATTATGTGACTGGAGACCTTGCTGCACCAACACAGAAGGAAAGTGAGACAGAAGAGGCGCTTTCATCTCGTCTCGAAGAATGGGGTAATACGCACTACAAGATTTTGTCTTAGTTCATCAACACCTCTATTCCATCCATCAATAGTCTCCTTCCAAGACTTGGGAATGCTAAGGTTGCTTGGGATTTTCTGGCCAAAAGATACAACTGCACCTATGATGCTTCCTTGGAGTTTCAACTGGAAGCCAAACTTTATTAGATGCATCAGGACCTAGGTCAGTCTATTGCTGATTTTTATTTTCAGACCAATCAGCTTTGGGAACAATTATCTGCCGCAGATCCAAAGTTAGCATGTGCTCAAGACATTCAAACATTTGCCTCGGTCACCTCATCTACTCCTTCCTAACAGACAGCTACGCTTGCTTCCTCTACTTCCTCTGCACCCGAGTCTTCGTCTTCATCCACTCCTCTCACTGCAACTGACGTAAAGGCCTTAATTCATCAGGTTTTGTCCCAATCCTCCACTGCCTTGTCCGTCACCCCAGGTAAATCTTAGTGGTTTATAGACTCTACTTGTTGCAACCATATGACATCTGATTCCACCATCTTCTCTCATAAAACTGCTCTTTCTCCCAATCCTGCAATATATAATGCCAATGGTTCTCATATGCCTGTTAGTCACGTAGGGTCTATTTCTACCTCTAATTTATCTATCAGTGATACTTACCTTATGCCTTAGTTATCCTTAAATCTTCTTTCTATTGGACAACTTTGTGAGTTAGGCCTTGACCTGAAATTCTCTAACAAGGGTGTTGATGTACAGGATTCACGGACGGGTCAGCTGTTTGGGACAGGCCGTAAAGTTGGACGTCTTTTTGAGCTCACATCTCTACAGATTCCTTCTTCCACAAACACTTCCATGGCTACCATCATAGTTACTTCCAATTTGTGGCACTCCCGGTTGGGTCATGCCTCACTTCCACGTGTCCAGTTCATGGCTTCTCAAGGTCATTTAGGTCCAGTTAAATTTCAGTCTTTTGATTGTGTGTCATGTCATCTTGGAAAACAAACACATTTATCCTTTAATAAAAGTGACTCTTTTTTCGCAGCACCTTTGGACTTAGTTCATTCTGATATTTGGGGTCCTGCCCCAACACCGACTGAGGGGGGGATCTCGTTATTTTGTTATCTTTGTGGATGATTATAGTCGTTATACTTGGATATATCTTTTACAGCATAGGTCTGAACTCACCACTGTCTACCAGAATTTTCACAAAATGATGCAAACTCAATTTTCTTATACCATTAAAAATTTTCAGTTCAGGTAATGCAATGGAATACAAGGATAAGTCATTTCTTGCCCTTTTACAGCACAATAGGACAGTCTCTCACCATTCTTGTCCATACACCTCACAACAAAATGGTCGAGCAGAACGTAAACATCGCCACATTCTAGATACAGTAAGAGCACTTCTCATCTCTGCCTTTCTTCTAAAACGTTTTTGGGGAGAAGCTGCCCTTACTGCTGTCTATACCATCAATCGTGTTCCCTCACCCACTATGCACAATAAAACTCCGTTTGAGCTTCTCTATGGTACAGTTCCTAACTACTCATTACTTTCGAGTTTTTGGTTGTGTTTGTTTTGTCACTCTTCCCTCACATGAACGAACCAAACTTGAGCCTCGATCCCGACTCTATTGTCTTCTTGGTTATGGTCTCACTCAAAAAGGTTATTGTTGTTATGATCCCATAGCCAAACGTCTTCATATTTTTCGTCATGTAGAGTTTTGGGAACATAAGATGTTTACGAGTATTTCTCCTTTTCCGTAGTCTTCTATCAGTTGTGCTCCTATCTTTACTAACCCTCTATTGCTTTATTTCTTGACTCCTCTACAGAGATGCCAAGCTTTTCAGATAGTTCCTTCTTCGTCTGTTTTAGAGCCATCTGACACGTCTGCTGATACTCCTGATCCATCAACTGCCTCTGAACCTGTCCAGGTACCTGCACTTCGTCAAGCCATTAGAGTAAGAGCTCCTCCTTCTCATCTTCAAGACTTTCATTGTTATTATGCTCTTGCTACCCTTCACGAACCTCACAGTTATCGTGAGGCTAGTGCTGACCCTCTTTGGCAGAAAGCTATGTCTGATGAACTAGAAGCTCTCACTAAAACTCATACTTGGGACTTGGTAGATTTAACTCTTGGAAAGTCTACAGTTGGATGTAAATGGGTCTACAGAATCAAGACTACGTCAGATGGATCAGTGGAACGCTACAAAGCACGTCTTGTTGCCAAGGGTTTCTCTCAAGAGTATGGTATTGACTATAAGGAGACTTTTGCTCCTGTTGCTTGTCTTACCTCTGTTCGCTCTTTGCTTGCCATTGCTGTTGTGCGTCATTGGCAACTGTTTCAAATGGATGTCAAAAATGAATTCTTGAATGGTGATCTTGCTGAGGAAGTTTATATGCATCCTCCCCCTGGTTATGCCCATCCTCTTCACATAGTTTGTCGTCTTTGGCGTGCTCTCTACGGTCTCAAACAAGCTCCTCAAGCCTAGTTTGCTAAATTCAATTGTGTTGTTGCTCAACAAGGGTTTACCCATTGTGCTGGTATTATTCTTATTCTTCTTTATGTTGATGACATGATCATTATAGGCGATGATCTCTCTGGTATTTGAGATCTTCAACACTTCTTGAGTCAGAATTTTGAGATGAAGGACTTGGGGCAGCTTTACTACTTTCTGGTTTTTGAGGTTACATCTGGATCAGATGGTTATTAACTTTCTCAAGCTAAGTATGCATCTGACTTGCTTTCTAAAGCCGGCTTGACTGACAGCAAAACATGTACTTCTCCGCTTGATCCCAATGTTCGGTTACTTGCTACTGATGGTGAATCTCTTCCTGATGCTACTCTGTATCGACAACTGGTCGGTAGTCTCATCTATCTCACTATTACCCGACCAGACATTTCCTATGTTCTTCATCTGGTTAGCCAGTTTATGAGTGCCCCTCGCTCTACCCACTATGCTGTTGTTCTTCGCATCTTATGGTATGTCAAGGGAACTCTGTTTCATGGCCTTCACTTTTCCTCTCGCTCATCTCTTGAGCTCCGCTCCTATTCTGATGCTGATTGGGCTGGTGATCCTACCAATCGTCGCTCCACCACAGGATACTGTTTCTTACTCGGCACCTCTCTCATTTCTTGGCGTAGTAAGAAGTAGACTGTTGTTCCCCGCTCTAGTACTGAGGCTGAGTACCGTGCCTTTGGTGATACTACAGCTGAACTTTTGTGGTTACGATGGCTTTTGATAGACATGGGTGCTCCTCAGATGATTAGTTCTCCTCTTTATTGTGATAATTGGAGTGCCATCCAGATTGCTCATAATGATGTCTTTCATGAGCACACCAAACATATTGAAATTGATTGTCACTTCATTCGGCACCATCTTCAGTAGAGCACCTTGGATCTTCGATCTGTCTCGTCTGAAGATCAACTTGCCGATATTTTCCTGAAGTCTCATCCTCTTGGTCGGCTCCGTGATCTTGTTTCCAAACTCTAGTTGACTTCGTCATCTCGAGTTTGAAGGGGGATGTTAGAATATTCTAGAATACACATAGTCTCTATTTCCACATTGTCCCACATCGTATATATTCCCACATTGTATTCTTATATTGTACCTATAAATAGGCCTCATATTGTACAGTTTTAAATACACTGAAATATATACAAATTCCTTTCTCTTCTTTATTTCTTCACATTTCTTCCCCTTTCTCAACCCTTCAACTATCTAGATTCTCATTCATTCCTCACAAAGTATTTATTCAATCTTTCATTCAATCAAGGGTATCCAAAGGGCTAATATCATTCACATCAAAGGGAAAATGTCACATATGCAATACAACCAATAATTTTACCATACAACATCATTACTATCATTTAAGCATTTTATTAAAACACTTAGTAGACATGTCAACTTCCTTCAAGTTCATGAATAACAAGTAATTAATTCTTGAACATTCAAGTAAAGGAATTTTAAGTCGGCACCATGCATTGAACATACATTTCAACATTCTAGACAAGATATATCAAGGATTAAGCATGCAATGTTCATATACTTGTTCATCGAACACGCATTTCTATCGCATGTTCATTTGAATGAACGAGCCCTTCGTTCGAACGAAGGTCAAAGAATATCAAATGAAATTTACAATAGATTCTTTGGTGTTCGTTCGAACGAACAACCCATTCGTTCGAACAAATGCCAGAAAACCTTATGCATTTTTCTTATTTTTACCACTTTCCATTTACCACCCATGTATCATTACTCTATATAACGCTGTTTAAATTCTTCCCACTTCATTATTATATTCGTGAGGTTTATTATCATGCAAAATTAATATTATTCATTATTTATTTCTTTTATGTATTTTCTAATTTTACGAAACGTTACATGAACTACTTACAACTAACCTAATTAAAGAACAACCGTAACTAGGATTTGTTTAGTTTTTCAACCTAGAATCCAAGGGTTAGTTTTGTCCCTAATTTTCTTACTAATAACTAAAAACCAACCTAGTCAATGTCACACTAGGATTTGTTTTCAAAGTATTCAAGATGTGACTTGTGGTCTATATCATTCACTTCACTTATCTTTGAGAAAATTTTCTCCACAATGTTAAGTGAATGGTTCGAGATTAGTGCATAGAGGTAAGTGAAAGTGTGTCTAGAATACACTAATTGAAAGTGAAGAATTTAATTACCTCTATGTTGCTTGAAGAATTGTTGATTTTCCTATAGACAATCATTCCTTAAAGCCTTTGATTTGTGAGATGGAATCACTATTTTCTTGGTAATCAAAAACTTTTGAGTGTTCTCTTGAATATATGAAAGTTTTATAGCTTAAATATCTCAATATAACCTTTTTTCTCACTTAGAGACCTCTAGGTATATATAACTTGGTGTTCTAATAATTTTTTTTAAAGATTTCATTGTCCTAATGAACCAATCTAGTCTATGGTTGACTAAATTTCCTGAAATCTCTTTTGTGGTGGAAAAAAAATCAATGGGAAGATCTCATCATGAGACTTCTGCTCAAATTTGAGTGTTAATGTAGGACTCACGTCAGTCTCACATAATCCTCAAAACTAAATGTGGCACTACCCTATGAGACCTTCCCACCATACTTTTTTTTTCGTCGACTAGGGAATTTCCTATTTAATGTTTACCTTTTCTTTTGTGATGGTTGGTCACTCTAACTTTCTATAGGGTGTTTCTTAGTACTTAAATGACTCCCAAGATGATTTCCTAACCCTAGGCTTAGTATTGTCTTGATCCTTTAGTTGGTTGAGCATTTCTCGATGACGAGGCCCGAGTCTTCTTGGTGTTTTTGCCTTTAATCTTGATTTAACACGTCTTTAGTGCCTTGATTTAACATGTCTTTAGTGCCTTCAAGACTTTGTATATGCTTTCCTATGTTTTAAATACATTCCACATCCTATGGGTCATGTAATATATATATTCCTCATCCAAATTAGAGTAAATACTATTTCCCTATACACTTTTAGTAAATTGACATGTTATACATATCTTCCCCGTCTATATACATATTTTACTTTGGTTCCAAAGAACATGAAGAAATGGGTGCAAGAAAGAACTTTTAACTTTAAAGTGGAAACATACACATCTCCATGACAATGACTCTAATTTTAGGCTATTATAAGAGTCAAACAATTTTCAGATCTAATTTTTTGTTTCTATGATATTTGATAGTAGTATTGAATTGATGTTGCTTTAGGGCCAAAAATTGATATTTGATATTTGGCAGTTTTTAAGTTACTAAGGCATATGGACACAATTACTAGATACATCAGCACTTCTTCTACTACGGCTAAATACCAAATAGTTTTTGATGCTGAAATTATTTCGGAAGATCTTAATTAACAGTAAATTCATTTTTTTTTTGGCATAAATTGCACTTTACCCCCCTTGTACTTAGGCTCATGTTCACTTTACCCCCTATACTTGAATATTCTACACTTAACCGCCTTGATGTTACGACTAAAGTGAAAACGTTAGGTTTGTCATCCAAATGAATGACACGTATTGTATATGCGCCAGAATAGCAATGTAGGACATCTATTTTTCTTTTCCTACCCCAAAGATTTCAATATTACCCCTCCATTTCTATCTAACACCAATCCCACCCATTCACCATTAAAAAGCTCTGCAACTTCTCTTGAAAAGAAAAACCAATGCAACATAATGTCTCAAACTCAATCACAAGCATCACTTATGTCTCAATCGTCTGAAACAATGGAAGGTTATCAATTGGGTCAACCAATTCAAGTTATTGTAAAGCTCGAATGACCCCGAGAACTGCTTGAACTATATAAATTATAGAATGAGGTTTTATGGATGTAATAATTATGGGGTAAGTTCTTTCGTGGATATTTTTTTAATTTAATTTGAAATACTTATAGATTGTATCGATGTAGGTACCTTGAGAATAAAGCGATATAATTTGCAAATCACTAAAATTTGTGGGTACTTTTCATGGATCAACCCTCTAATGTGCGAACAAGCTAGGGAAGTAATCCCTAGGCTAATTCAAATAAAAAATTCTTTGGAAAGGGACCTGTTAACTGCTCGACGAAGGCAATGATTATACTCTAGGGATTTAGTTGTGTCATGGGTGTTGTTTGTTTTTTCTATGGTTCCTAGGAGGAACGGGTGACCAAATGTAACAGAAAAGATTGGATTTTTTTTGGGTTTTTTTTGGGTTGTCTAGGGAAGTAGTATAAATTTTGGTTGTATGTTGGGGCATTAGTTGTATTTGGGTTATTTTGTATAAATTTTGGTTAATTTGAAGTTATTGAATAACAATGTAACATTTTAATATGAATAAATGATCAATGAGAACTTCTTGCTCTTTTTGAGTTGTTCAATTGATTGTGCATTTGTGTACTTATTGTTTTACTAAGTAACATGAGTAAATAATTGAATCAATGGGACATAAAACTATGACATTCATACAAAAACACATTGTTCATACATAACATTCATATAGAAACACGTTGTTCATACATAAAAACATATTGTTAAGGCCAAAGAAATGCCCCAAAAAGAAATTGTTCATACGAAAAACACATGCTTGATTCACTTGACACCCTTATATCTTCCTTTTTATACTTGAGTTTGTTGTTTCTGACCCACCCCAAACATGGCAACTTAGTTAATGGTCGTGTGGAAGACATTCTTGTAGACATTCTAGTAGGTATTGGAGAAGTTGGTTGTATGGATGCCATTCTTCTAGGCATGGGAGAAGCTGGTTGTTGGGTTAGCTACTTGCTTGCTTCTACGGGTTGCTTCTTGTTGTGTTGTTGACTATTTAGATGAAGTAGAACCTTAAGTTTTACCCTACAAAACCACAAAATTATCAAACATCAAATAAACCCAAATTATGGAACCAACGGTTGAAGGATTTAGTTGTTGAATTACTTCATTCAAATCAGAACTGGTAAATGTCTTATTGCTTGAAACCTGCATTTGGGAATCAACCTATTAGACTGCCTAATAATATTTTGATCACTTTAAAATTCAAATGTATTGCACATATTGTTCATACCTTGGACAATTTTGATCACATGTCATGAATTTGTTCTTTCTTAAAACTTTGTAGGGATTATTGGGCTCTTCAAGATCTCTTCTCCTTAACTTCTTTGGACTCTCTGGTTATCTTCTAATACGATAAGGCATTATTGGATCTAAACCAATCTCTATCTAATCATGTTGACCAGGAATAAAGTAAATCATGAAAGAATAAGCCTATATA
The DNA here is from genome assembly GCA_008638375.1 of Nyssa sinensis. Lineage (NCBI taxonomy): Eukaryota > Viridiplantae > Streptophyta > Magnoliopsida > Cornales > Nyssaceae > Nyssa > Nyssa sinensis. The sequence goes on from CM018046.1 coordinate 13,772,636, forward strand.
TATATATATATATATATCTCCTTGCTATATCAATTATGGATAAAGTCATATGGTTGTTTCTCATGCAATTGTAAAGAAATTTGCAAGGGATACCAATAAGATCTCATTTCCTGCAACTACAAGTCCTGGCCTCTAAATCCACAACACGAGTTGTATCAAAGCAATCAACTTCAAACTTCGTAGCCCCTGCCCAACTAGGAAAACAATTTCTTGACTACTCTTTAATGTTTTCTAATTTGTCTTGTATTTTTAGACAAATAAGACCATTATACTTTTTCATTCCCTGCCTTTTCAGTTGAGTTTTATTCATGAGCTTTCTCTTAATCTAGTAACTATGGGTTTATCCCTTAACTCCAAGATGTAACTATTGAAGCACACATTCATGTTATTCACTAAAATGTCACATTTACTTTTGCCACTGAAATGTGATCTTGCCCACAAAGTTGGATTTATTTTCTCTAACCAATTATATTCCTTGGATTCAATCTTTTATATTTCACCCATGTACCAATCAAATTCTCTGACAGAGCAAGTTAAAGCTACCTTCCATATCAAATCTTTTAATTCTTTCCCTCTAAATTTCATCCTAAAGTTGGCATACATATGTCTTAGACAAAATCTGTGATCAGATGATAGAAGAAACTCATCAAATGTTTCAACTAATCCCTTTTGTCTATTTAAAATAAAAGTCCAACCTATATCCTCCACCTTCCCAATATCATACATAAGTTCAGTCATAAACCAAGACTATGAATCTTTTGTTTCTGCCTCTACAACTACCATGGCAATGGGAAACATGTTGTCATTCCCATCCCTGCCAATTGTAGAGCTGACCACCATACACACCCTTCAGATGACATCCATCAAGACTTATTATTAACCTACAACCTGTAATAAATCTATCATTTTGGGCTCCAAACCTCACATACATTCTTAAGAAAGAATGAAATAAATCAAGGGTAGGCCTCTCTAATTTCAGTTTGAAGCAACAACTTGGGTTATGTTTTTTCACTGTCTCATAATAATCCCAATGTCTAGTATATTGCTTGTCGTGATCACCCTCAATTACTTCTTTTGCCTTCCTTTTAGCCTTATAAACTTGGTTCCAACTCACATTCACCATCAAATATCTCTTCACTGTCCTTTACATAGTTGCACTATTCCATGTTGGATCATCTCTAATCTGCTCTAGGTACTTTTGGGATAAGTACCTAGAGTTGACAAGATGGTTATCACAAATTCTTCCACATGTGTGAGTAGGATTCAAAGACTTTATTTAAAATGTCTTTTCTCCTTGAATAGGGGAAGCATGAATCCTCCAACCACACTGTTACTTATACATTGCAGTTATTCTTAGATTCTCATTTCTTATATACTTAATATCATATCCATTTTGAACATTCCATTCCTTTAAAGCTTTCAGAACATTTGAGCATTAGTAAATTTCATTCCCAACCTCAAGTCAGGCTTTCCCATGTCTACATTTTCATTAAATTTAGGGTATTGAAATGATTCATCACCATCATCTAATCATGGTCTAGGAATTTTCAATTCATCATCCTCCCATATATCTGACCACTAATCTTGCACCTCTTCTTCATCACAACCCCCTTGCACCTCATCTTCACCACAATCTCCTTGTCTATTTTGTTGACCAACATTTCCCTCTTCATTAACCTTTAAATCTCCATCCTCACAACAATTCATTGATTTCAATGTTCTCAGCATACCATGATTCATCATCATTGCCTTCTTCACAATCACTGCTAACCTTGTCTTCATTGACTACCCTATCTATTCTAAAATTTTCTTCGTTTCTCAGCCTATCACTACCACCATATTCTTCATTACCTACACTATCACTAGAACCTTGTTTAGCACCACATTTTTCACCATATGTTAGTCTAAGCCCAGGTCCTCTACCGAACAACCATTTCTAATTGCAACCTAAATTGGATCCTCACCTCTTTCTACATATAATATAATAACAACCCCCCCCCCCTCCCTCATATTCTCTCAACATATCCATTACTTCTACATCAGAATTTAATAGTTTTAACCTACTATCCAAATCAGAACTGCCAGGTACCCCTATAATACATAAAAACACTACTGAAATATCCAAGTGTTATTATTATATCTTGAATCTCAAAATATGATAATAGGTTTGGGTCACAATTTTCAAAAAAAAAAAAAAAAAAACTATTTTTCCACCTATATATTGTATGAGGGGGCCTCACTAAAGCACCCCCATGGTGAACCTCGAAACAAATCATTCTGCATCAAAACCATAAATATAAAGCTATTAAACAAACTGAAAAATACAAGAAATAAAAGTAAAAAATCCCCAATGTAGATCAAATTAAGGACATGGGTCCTCACAAATAAATATATAACAATACAAAAAACATATTGCAAGACATAGGTTCCCACTTGAATATTTCCCCCAAATAAACCTAACATTGCAGCTGTTAAAGCACATATTGTTCATTTGAGCTCATCAATAAAGACAAGTGAACATTTGAGCTCCTAAAACTTGTTGATAAAGAAACAAACAAATTTGAATAAGAAATAAAAAATTACATACCTTGTGCATTTTCGTCTAACTACTGAAACCCAAAATCCAAGTTTTTATCCCCTTAATAACCGCAACAATTGCAAAGCCCTAATTTCAACTGCATCTGAGTTAGTTTTGCTTAGTTGAACGAATGCTCTAGCCCCAATTTTGCAATTATAACTGATTGGGCTTTTTTGGCTTTACATAAGTTCCGTTAACAGCATCAACATTTTCACTTTAGTCGTAACATCAGGGAGGTTAAGTGTAGAATATTAAAGTGTAGGGGGATAAAGTGAACATTGGCCTAAGTATAGGAGGTAAAGTGTAATTTACCATTTTTTTCCGTAGAAGTGTACTCCACAAGCAATAGAGAGACTCGTTCTTTTCCTGTAATGAATTGCATGAATATAGTGGATTTCTGCATCATGGAGTGATGAAACTAAAAATGAAATGCCCAAGATCAACAGATTTGAAATATATGTTCTGAATAATACTTTTTTTTTTTCATTTTTCAACGAAGCAGTATCGTAATCCACCTCAGTTACTTCTCAAGACCTGCTAATAAAGATACAATTCAGTAGCAGTCAAAAGTTGAAGATCTTGCCAATATATTCATAACGGGAAACTAGACCAAACAGGGACCACAGAGAACACAAGAAGCACAGTACTGATAATCTTTGTATGTTGCACTTGCACAGTGCAACACCCTTAGTCTCTGGTTTCTTTAAAAATATTGAATAATAATGCAATAGGAAATCACCAAATTTCGAATCTTAAGACATGATATCCTGAGTTATAGAATTTCTTGTCAACAAGGCGTCAGGTTTTATTTTGCAGCGCAAGTTGGCCTCTCTTCAGTTACTCTCAAACAGTGCACATTTTGAGATGGCGTCTGATTCAAAATAAAAAGATCTAAGTTCTAATATGTCAAATGTTAGAACAATAGGAACTAAAGCGACAGCTAACCCTAAACTGATGGGGGGTAAAAAGTGCGACTATATTGAGCCCTAAATATGGATAGATTTCGATGAAAATTGCAAAATCAACCATGAGATAGATAAATATTAATTAACAAAGACACTCTACAAATTGACAGTAATCAATTATTTCTTCCCTAAATGAAATCAAGGCTGAATAGCAGCATTCTGGAACCAGATTCTGAAATCCAAGCTAAAAACCTCTGGCGTTTTAGGTAAAGAATCAAGATTCACATTGATGGCTGCTAATTTAAAACCCAGAGAGGCCACAGTGGGTGACCTGGTCTGAAACAAAGATGAGGGATTATCAGAATGGCAACGGCACCAGGGCAGCAAGAGTAATTTTAGTGGTTGTTCGGTATAGAAGCCAAACTGAAATCATTTGTAAACACAATCCAATTCTGGAAAATTGACCAAACAAATTTTGTGAGCCTAAACAATCACAAAATTCAAAGGATTTCATAACAATGATGTTTCCAATATGGATTTACAAGCACCCTGGGATCCTATTACATAAAAACTGAATTCTTGCTGAGCTAAATTTCAACAAGCACTACAATATAATACAGTCTTGGGCAGAATAACTCGAGAAGGAATTGTGCCATTCCTAAAAAAGTATTAGCATTTCCATCCTTTTTCAGCAGCAAAAAGAGAGGCAGCTTCCTCTGACTCAATATGAGCTGACACGTTTACTAGGAGCAGGACATGGAAAAATTCATGCAGTTCCACTCACTCGGAGATGAAATGGGGCACCACGACAGAAGATTGGCTCATCAGGTGAATTGGTTTTTGCACGAGCCCTGAGAATGTCATTGGCCTCATCAATCACAGCAGCAGCTAACAGAGTGTACTCACCCGGGACCAGGAAATACAGGGAAAACGAATGTTTAATTTCCTGAAGCGGGGGAACCTCCATAGTGACACCACTTAAAACACCTACGGGATCCAAAAAGAAAAAGAAAAATCACATACAGAAACAAGCTCCTCGATAATAATTTCAAATGGTAGCATATGTTAGTCATCAATGTAAATTTTAACTGGAGGGACCAATGAAATTAGTAACTATCAACAGGAGCAGAACCAAACAAGAAGTTGGGATTGAAAATCTTAAAAGTATAATTTAATTATGGACTTTTGTAGACATATTCTATTTTACATACCAATCTCATCATGTATAAAGAATTTACCATCAGATGGGTTGTAAACAAAAGAGCAAAGAAAAATACTAACAGGACTATCCAAACAAAAAAAAAAATACACGAAAATAGAAAGCACGCTACTTAAATTGAAGAATGACATCATCACACACTAGAACCTTACCTGCCCATAAGACAGTTGCTTTCTTGCCCTCGATGCAGTTCTCTCCAGCTACATCTCTGCATGTAATATTAAGACTCATCCTGATCATTTCCTTGGTGTTATTGCGAACCAGAACTTCCATAGGAGTCATGTCATGCGCCAGTACAGAACCTTTAGATGAAGTGGATTGAACTTGATAATCGGATTCTTTAGGTGAATCAAGTTTTGCATCTTGGCCAGAACAACTTTCTGCAAGCCTAAAGCCAAATGTCAATGGATCTGGTAGCAGCACATCCATAACGGATGTCTGAAGGGCTGACTGTATTGCATCTTTGATATTTAATTCACCAGAGCTGTTCCGCCCAGATTGCCACCTGACCTTAATTCTAGAAATCAGGTTCTTTATAGAAGCATTCAATTCAGCCTTGGCATTCTTCTCTGAAAAGCTTGAACTTTTACCGGTAGTGCCATTGGTCTGAGAATCCTTCAGAAAGAAGGAACCATCAAGAACAGGTAATTTAAAATGCTCCAGTGGTATTAGTACCCTTGCAGTGTAATCCCTATCAATTCTTGTTTTAGGATAACCAAATTCAGCAGCAGCACGGTCAACAGGACTATCACTATCCTCATTATTAGAGTTTTCCAGTTGGACAGAAACACTAATCTCAAACACAACATCAGTAGGATTAGACAACTCAAGTTCAAGAAAGCGCAGTCCCCAACTTCCCCTGTAAGGATCAATCTTCACCAATCTATCAGTCTTGCTTTCAGAACCAGTAACTTCTTCACTAGAACTATTCTCCACATGAACCGGTTTAGGAGGATTTCCACCAACATGTGCAGGAATTTCCATTGACAACAAACGAGCCTTAACAAAGGACAAGCCCTGCAAAACACAGATATTCAAGGGAACAACCAGACGTCTACCTGGGGGCACAACAGATCCATTTGTCGGTGGTTCTTCAGAATTCTCCAATGGCCCTGACAGATTAATTGATAAAGAGTAAACAATGAGAACCAAATCTACCTAAAAAACCCTTTGATAGAGAAAGTAGTGAGTTTTTAAATTATGCTATGCAGAAATGAGTAGTGCTTCAAGAGTGTGAGAAGCTGACAAGTATCGACCACTTAAAAAAAGATACCTGTGCAGGCAGCAAATGTTATGATAGCAAATGAAAGATAAACACACCATCAGAAGCTTAGAACTGAGAATTCGACTAGTTCCAGCCACAGTTTTTTCAATAAAAAATTTGGAGCAAACAACTCCCTAATTATCCAATCCATCGAATCTCAGAATTGTTAAATAGGACTTAAAATATAAGAAGTACCAGAAAAGAAAGGGAAAGTCAATAGAATGGTTAGATTCAGATCTCCCAGTCTTTCTGTTTGCAGAAGACCAAGAAAGTAGGTTCCACCAATTCCAGGATTAATGCCATGTTTAATAGTTGTCAAAATTTGTCCATCATAAGTTTCTTCCCAGCATAACATAAACCATGTAGATCCAAGATTCATAATATATCATTAATTTCAGATCTATTAAACTGATGCTTTATCCCAATTACTCATGGTCAGTTTGGCCGGAGAGAAGAATGGAAGGAAGTAAAGGATATGCTTTCCATGGTTTGGTAGGAGGGAGGGGGAGGGGGGGCTTTTCCCTGGCCAGCCAAATTCTTTCCTGAAAGGAGGGAAAGAGCTTCCCGTCCTAAAAAAATCTTCCTTTAATATGCAAGGGTATAAAGGTAGAATCACAAAAACCCCTTCCTCCTTTCTTTCTTGCTCATCCCAAAAAAAAAGAAAATAATAAACGTGAAAGGCCCACTTTCTTTCTCTTCCAGCCCTCCTACCTTTCTTTCCTTCCAATATTTCATCTATCGTACCTAATGGAGCATTAGAGATCATGCTCCACAAAGTTAGTTTGATATAAACAAGATTTTAAACCAAAAGCATGAGGAATTCTATATCCACAGGGATCCCGTCCACTTCATTTTTGGCTATCCTCTCTCCTTTCTAGCACCTTCAGCTTCCAGCATCCCACCAAACACATATCCTAAAAAAACAGTTGTTTGATCTTCCTTGGATATATCAAATGATCTAAACCAACACTTCCCTATTTTATTATAACCAGGAGTCGCATTTTCTGCACTTATCTATTCATCATCTCTTTGTTGCCAACATTTTGAGTCATATAATGACCAACTGACAGTAGTATACCCAAGAATCACAGAGGATACCGATCAATAAAGATTCGTCAAGCTTGATCCTCCCATGTGTCACCCATATCTTTGAATGATAAAGCTAGTGCTGCAAGTTGGTCTATAAATGCTCTAGTCAAGCAAAAGCTGAAGTTTCTAGACATAAGGTAGGGCAATAAGACCCAACTGAAGTCTAGTCAACTTTATACTAAATTATTATGCATGGACAAACACAAAAACAAATTTACATGTGCATGTACATGTACATAAAACAACTGTGACGGTTATTGGTTATAAAACTCAACCAAACCAACCTAACATGAGACTGAGTAGAGCACCTTGAATCCATCATAGGTGATGCAGCTGCCATACTAACCATTGGACTAGGGTTTTGGTTGGTATAATCCAACTCAACATGCCCAGTTTGTAGCCCAAGAATAAGTTGTTTGCTCTGAGGTTACCTCAATCAGTGGCCGATTAATATTGCATTCTGCATATGCTGTTTGACCATCATTCCAGAAACCTAAATTTAGAGGAACACCTCCACAGATCTACGCTTTCAATGGAAAAAGGTGACACATATTTAGCATAAGTCCATGAGGAGTACATGATATCACACTTCAGACGCTTATTTGGGAAAAGGCAGTCCTTCGGAGTGGATCACTTGCCGTGCCAGAATGGATCATACCATTGATTCTGGTGATAATGTGCATGATAATAAAAATAAAAAATCTATTATAAAATTTACACAAGACACTAAACTACCCAATCAATGGCTGTGATTTGAAAAACCAGACTAATTTCCTTCAGAGTGTGTTGGGAACGGGAAGTTGTGTTTGCATGTTTCCACAAGATTGACACACTTGGGCAAGATTGCACATGCACCAACTTACCTTCTTATCTCTTTACGGTCCAGCTAGGCTACATAATGATAGCCAAAAAATGTAAATAAAAATGTCCCATCTACTGAGATTTAAATCCTGCACCTTGTTATCGTAATTCTTAAAATAATAGGAGTCAGAATGATGGTATAATATGCTGGCATACTCTTTACCGAACCCACCACCAGCATGCACCAGCTCTAAAATAAGAAAGGTTAAGCTTTAGAACCAAGAAATTTTTTTACCCAAATCCAAACCAACTGTTAATTTCTATTTATGTCAAACTCTCTTCAGTTCAAATACATTTTTCTATAATTTAATATTGTTGTGATAGATGGCAATAACAATTGAAGCCCTAGCTCTCTTTCCTTTCAAATGACAGCAATTTTTTTTACCACTCTGGTACACTGGCTTTCCCATTTTTCGACACACTAGTATATTTTCATGTACTTAATATATACAAATTGATGGCAAGGTCCAGCTTGGACACTAGGAATTTCGCCCAATCCATAGCTTCCTGAACCTAATTCAATGCTAGACCCAGACTTATAGCATCAACATGTGGCTCCTCTTCTAGGAGAAGTGATGCAGGATCATTTGATATGAATTACAGCATGAAATTTGGGACTATCACTCCATATTAAATGGCTTAAGAGCCCAAAATATGAAAAACTGAAGAAAGGAAAAACTTCTACATTTCTTTCTCATTAAGAAGCTAACTAAGAAATTATTATTACAATTACAGACAAACAATTACCTGCGTTGTTGTTCTCATTAAGAAGCTAACAAAGAAAAGATTATTACAATTATGGATGAACAATTACCTGCATAGTGAATCAACAACATGGGGCTGCTTCCATCTTTTCCTTGCCTCACTGTGCTTCCAGAAAAGTTCTTGGTAGCAGCAGTATCAAGGTCCACCAAGCCAAGCTGCCAGGCTTTTAAAGTTACTGGTATTGTCACTTCTGCACCAGGCTTCAGAGGGAGGGCAGATTTTAGAGTTTCATATGCAACTGATATAACAGAATCTTGGTTTTTCCCTGATAGTGATATATGCACCTGCTCAACTGGAACAGTACCTGCATTAGCCAGACTAATCCATACATCATGAATCTCACCTTCATATAAAATGACGGCACCATCACCACCTACTACATGCGACACCAACAATGGCAGTGGGGGTACCACAGAAATAGATGGCACCGATACATTTTTCAACTTTGCAGACCCACAGCAGCGAAAAGGGTCAGAAAGCACAAGTCCTTGTGCTGCTCCAAGGAAGCAGATTATCAACATCCTTGAAAATGTGTTCAGTAATTACACCAAAACAATGAACAGTACATCCAGGAATTGTCATGGGCCCCACTTTAGTTGGAATTCCTGATAACATGATCACCTTCGCAGAATTTGGTGGGAGATTCACACTAATTGGAAAAGCATCAAAATTTCCAGAATGCACCGATAGATAGATACTATCAACCATTAAGTCAAAGCCACAAGGGTTTGCCAATTCCACCAAAACCTGGACTGGTTCTCCAACAATCCAAATCAGTTCCTGCTTGCTGTTATGATTTGGCTCTCCTTTGCTGAATGGTGTATAAATAAAGGGCCCTGAAGGAGCTGATCCTGCCCACCAATCTTCTCTCACTGGATTGCGTTTTACAATGTCCATTTGTGAGGGATAGAGTGGAAAAGAATGCAACCTAGAGGAATTAAATAGATGAAAAGACAAATAGGTAAATCCTTGAAAAGTAAATTTGATAAGAATAATAGAACTCTAAAAAAATTTATTTAATATGTTTTTTTCCTTAAATGGAATAAAATGGTAATGTCAGCATGAACCAACCAAGGAAAACAGAATTCTTTAGTGTCAACACAAGAACCATTGGGCAAAATGGAACGCTCAGCTATGAGAAAACATTTTTAAGACAAAGGTAAGCACATTCATGCACTCTTGGACATAAGTGACTAAAACGAAGAAACCAGGGTGATAATTCAAATTCAGAAGCTCAGAATTTTTCAAGAATAAAAGGAACAATATTGCAGAAGGTATCCTATAGTCAAAAAGATTCCAGCAAGTCAGGAATTCAAAATAAATAGTACACACTTTGTTCAATGCTTTTACATGTTTGTCCCAATATAATAAAATTTCCACAATCGTATGGACAACTTGTGTGGCCTAATAATCATAATTCTAGTTATTCATCTCTGGGTTGAAAGAACCTTTCTAACAATTAGAATTAGCCCATCACATTTCATCTGCGATATCCATACAAGCCTAGTCCTACTGTACCATATTTATACCATCTGACCGTCCTTTTACCATTATGATCCTCATACCATGTAACATCAGCAACCATAGAAGCAGCGTGCAACCTGAAAGAATGAGAATCTTAAAGAAGCTCCAGCATCCTCAAGCAAATATATGAGTGCATAAAAAATATCTAGCATGTGCATCTCATTCTTTTAAATCCTAAGGTTGGCAACAAGTAATGTGGAAATTGCTGAAGGAAGAATTTCAAGATGGATCTACAATAGCGAGCAAAACTACATTTTTTTCATTTTCTTTAACTATTCCTTGTTGAGAGCTTGATATACATTGTTGGCTCATTCTCTGATAACTTGAGCTTTTAGAGCAATTGGTTACTTCATATGAGATTAGAACCTTAGTTATGAGATGTCTTGGTTCAAATCTCTTCATTTGGATTTATTTGTTTGTGCAAAATTACATTATGTTAGTCTTTGGTTTCTTTGTCTCTCCACATGCGAGTCTGGGATTGCACGTGAGGGAGAGTGTTGAGAGTTTGATATATATTGTTGGCCTATTCTCTAATAGCTTAAGCTTTTGGAACAATTGGCTGCTTAACATTCCTCAATCTATATTTTGCATTAAATTAAAATGCTCATCACTTTATAGGGGGGAAGAAAAAGGTAAAAAACTTCATCATGCAAATTAAGGGGAATATATACACACACACACACGCACACATATATATGTGAACTGCATTATATAGTTGTTATAATTGAAACACAGAAGGGGGATAAAAGAAGATAAAATGAAATGTTAAGAGGCTGGAGTTAGCAGATGAACAATAATAGCATAATTTAAAATAAGCCCCCAAAGCCATTATAGAATATGATCCCACCACACGATTTCTTTTGCAAGTATGGCTTGAGTCGTAGAAACTCATGTAGCCATACACAAACAATAAGCACTATTCTCAATTACTATAGCAATATAGGGAAACAGGATCTGTGGTATATGTTCATAGAAGGATTTCATTGACAGATCATTCAGAACGAAACAATGGTCCGGAATATTTAATGTAAACACTGCAATGGTAAAAGTTCGGGATCATTAGCACGAGAATGCTGGTTCAAGTCTGAGGTTAGGTTTGTACCCATTGGATAATGGCCTTTTAGTGAAAGAGGTACGGTGCCTTTACATTTGATGCAATTCCCACTTATCAAAAAAAAACATTTGATGCAATTGCCAGGAACAATGAAACATTTTTTTTACAAGGTATATTTCAGTAAAGACACTAAAGGAAGGGGGGGCACCTATGTACACAAGAAGAGTACAGAGGACAATCATCACATCATCTGCATGTCACTCATGAACTCTACAAAAAATAATCTAAACTATAATAATTTTGAACATTCCAAAAATATAAAGTTTGTATCAATATCCATTTCAGCTCATTCAAGGTCCTCTCTTTCCCTTCAAAGATCCTCTTATTTCTGTCTGACCACCACACACACCACATAAGGCAAAGAAGGGTTGTATCCCACACCAGATTACTCTTTTTACATTTCCACTTACACCTCCAGGACCTAAATAAATCCATTACCATCCCCGGCATCACCATAACAATACCAAAAAGAGAGAGCAACATACTCCACAAATCCCAACCCAAAGAACAATGCAAAAACAGAAGGTTCAGTGACTCCTCTTCTAGCACCAATTCACCAACCAAAAACCTCTTTTCTTCAGGTTGTCAGTTGTAAGAATTGCCTCTAAAACCATTGTCTATGCAAAAGTTCACCTTCAAAAGCACCTTTGTCCTCCAACCGTTCTTTGAAGGAAACATAACCCCCCTTTCCCCCTACCAAAATCTCATAAAAGGAACCAACCAAAAATACCCCCCCACTTACCAGCTGCCATCTCATGCTATCCTCCTCATCTATACTTGTAACCATCCAACATTTGAAGCAATGTTGAAACAGAGTCTAATTCCCAGTCTTGGAAGTCTCTCCTAAAACGAAGACCCCAAAAATTCCATGGGCCAAAATAGTGGCAAGCTCTACCCATCGATATATCTTTGTTCTTTGAGATTCCAAAGAGATTAGGAAACCTAACCTTCAAAATCATGCCTTCACACCACCTATCATGACAAAATTTACACCATTCCCCCTTCCTATTACAAACTCTACATTTGCCCCAAATCAACTCATCCCCTCCAACTACCCTTTCATAAACCCGCCCCATAAGATATACCTATTTTTGTTGTCACCCACCCAGACCCCTAGCCCATCCATTCCATTCCCATACTTCCTCTCAATAAGCCTCTTCCACAAAGACTCCCTCTCCCAAGCAAACCTCCACAGCCACTTCTCTTATAAAGCCTGATTAAACACTCTTGACATTTTTATCCCAATCCTCCCCATCTTAATAAGCCTTCATACTTTCTCCGTACCCACCAAATGGATTTTCCTCTCATCCCCTACACCGACCCCCTTTAAAAAGTCCCTCTAAAGCTTGTCCAACTTCCTTTATATTAAAGCCAAAATGGTGAACAAAAGCATAAAGTAAGTAGTAAACTAACCAACATACTTTTTATAAGAGTACGCCGACCTTCCTTTTACATGTTTTATAGTTCCATTCCACTAGCCTCTTCTGAAATCTCTCCACATCTACATCCCAAACCACCTTGGCTATATAGGAAGATCCTAATGGTAGCCCCAAGCATAGTTGTTAGTATCTTACAATACGCGATACGTATCTTGTACTCGTATCTTTTTGCACCGTATGTAACGATACGTAATATGTATCTTATGATACTTTTCAATACGCACAACACACGAGATATGACAATCATGCTAAACGACATCATTTTGACCTCTTTTTTGTTGTTCTGTTATATACATAGGAAATGTTTTTTGTTTGTTTGGTTTTATATTGTCTCTTTGTAACGCCTTGAGATGTTTCTTCAAACAAGAAAGAAGAAAAGTAAATATTTTGAGAAGATGTAGATAAGGAGTAAGCAAATACAAGAACTTAAAGAAGAAAGAGAAAGTAAAAAATCATTGGCTTATGATGATGGTGATGATGATATCGATGCCATTGAAATTAGATATTAAGATGAAAATAAGATGAATTATAAAAATGAATAATTTTAGATTGTCTCAATGAAATATATTGGGTGGGTTATTTAATTTTCATTTGAAATTAGTAGTATTTATAAATCTTGATTCTTGTATTACATGAAATTTAAGTTGTTTTTTATAAGTGAGTTAAAATATAGTTTTTACTCTTTTATACATTGTATATATATAAGACTATATATAACATGATACAATATATTTGAGAACCACTATGCTTGGTACCGTACAATTTTAATTTTAAAAAATTAGATAAATAATAATAATTTATATATCTAATTTGTATGACAAGTAAATTAAAATGTTATTTATACTATTTTAAACATTATATATATTCACATATATAATATATATATTTATAAAAGTACATTTAAAAAAATTACATGTATCTACGATACACATTTTTTTAAAAGCAATACAACTATGGCCCCAAGTATAATGTTGAAAAAGAGACCACTGAACAACCCATGTTAATAGCCAGATTTTCCATGTCCCTAACACCTCCCACGGGAATCAATTCACTTTTCCTCAAATTTACCCTAAATCATTAAAGTGTCTCAAAGCATAGCAAAACACATCTCAAATACATCAACTGCTCGTCCTCCACCCCCCAAAAATACTTACAATGTCACCTGGGAATAGCAAATGCGAAATAGGAAAAGCCCCTTACCAATACCCAACTCCAAAACCTACAAGCATGTCCTCTGCTACTGCTCTACCAACCTACTTAACACATCCAAAACTGCAATGAACAACAGAGGGTATAAAGGATCCCCTTGCCTGAGACCCCTTGTACTGTGGGAAAAAAAATTTATAGCCTAACCACCAAGGATCAAAATTTCGTTTCTTTTCCATCGAAACGGCCAAAATGTTTCCATTTCTCAAGGAACCGAAACGAAACACTAGTTGAATATCGAAATTCACATTTCCATAGAAACAAAATTGTTTCCGTGGAAACATACCGAATCAGAGGAAACATTTTTTTTGTATCAACAATAATTCTAGAAATTAGTAAAAAAATGATATCCATTTATTTTTCAAGGATTAAGACTCAAAATTACAAGAAGATATTTCTATTATTTTTCCTAAAATAATAGAAAAGTAGTAGGGGAAATAAAGTGTAGAAAAACAACTATTTTAATACTAAGTTACTAATTATAATTAGTTTAAATCGCTATTTGTTTTACTTTTTATTTTATATATAATTCGTGTCAATTTATCTAATTCGTAATTCGTAATTCGTAGATATTACATAGTATATATCTATTAAATCATTTATCATGAATATGATGTATATGCCTTAAACATTCACAAATATTCAATAAATAGGCTTATTTGTATAAATAAATAAATTTTTAAGTTATATTTCCATATGTTTCCAACTTTTTCTCGGTTTCCATTACGTTTCTGAAACGTTTCCATTTCCAGACAAACCGAAACTATACATCGAAACGATATTTTGATCCTTGCTAGCCGCTGACTAACACCAAAAATTTGACCGTAGAGATGCAACATTCAATTTCCACTAAAGCCCAACCTTTCGAACATATACAATAAAAAGAACTCCATTTTATGTGATCATATGCTTTTTTGATGTCCAACTTATATATTACTCCTAGAACCCAACTTTTGATTGTTGAGTCCACACATTCGTTTGCTACCGACACCACATCAAAAATTTGCTTCCTCTTTAGAGATGCTTGTTGAGCCTCTAAGATAACCACCTCTACCACCTTTTCAATCTCAAAGACAATAACTTAAGCAATATTTGTACACACCACCAAGTTAATTGGTCTAAAATCCCAAATATTTGTCTCCTATGAAGTACAGACACTCTATTTTAGCTCACGTATCCGTATCAGACATCGATACTCTCTGATACTTCCGGATGCATGTCAAACGCACGAAAAAAGTGTCCAAATTTTGAGTAACACATTAGTACACGTTTGGGACACTTGTTTTTTGGATTTTTTTTCCTCCTTTTCCCTTTTTTTTTTTTGGTTATATATACATATATATGTTATATGTAGTGATTAGTATATTTGTTTTGGAACTTAAATCATGAATGTTGATGACAATGATCAAAATATCGTTTCGATGTATAGTTTCGGTCTATTCAAAAACGGAAATGTTTCTGAAATGTTTCGGAAACATAATGGAAACGGATAAAAAATTGGAAAACATGTGGAAACATAACTTAAAATTTATTTATTTATACAAATAAGCTTATTTATTGAATATTTGTGCATGTTTAAGGCATATACATCATATTCATGATAAATGACATTAATTTAAATTGAAAAACTAAAGACTAACTACTTGTTTTTTCATTGTATAATGTGAAATACAATCTTTTTTGACTTTTTTATCATGTAGATGACAATAATGGCATAAGAAGATCTTTGAAGGGACATAGATTCACAGATTGAGACGAATGAAGCAATTTTTTATATTTGTCGTGCTTTTGGATTGTACAAAATCATTTCATAAATGTTTTTTTTTTTTTTTTTTGTAGAGTTCATTAGTGATCTTTCATGGATAAATGAACATTCTCTTGTAATGATATTTCATGTTTATAAAAAAAAATCAAATACTTATCATTATTATATATAGAAATATATAAATAACTATAAACAAAATAACTAACCAATTATCAAAATTTCATTTTATAGTGTTGTTTCAGTCACCCAAAAAATGGAAACATTTTGGAAACGTTTTGAAAACATAGTGGAAACAATGAAAAAAATTAAAATGTGTAAAAACACTTTAGAAACATAAAGTAAAATATATGAATGTGCAAAAATAAATAGTATAATTAATTAATTGTAAATGTTTTAGGAAATATGTCCATCCACACCAATTACTAGGGTGAAATTGAGAAAAAAAAAACGTAAATGCAAATTAGTTATTAATACCAAATAACTCTTTATTAATTAAAAAATAATATAAAAAATTAGAGCTAATTTTTTATATAATATGAAATTATTATATATTTTAAAATATGTCTCCTTTTATTTTTTGCCCTTCTCGGGCTATTAATAAAATTCTCAGTTTTCCTATAAAGAAAATTATATATTTTAAAATATATAAAATTATTACAATTAAATACAAAATCATAACATAATAGATATATACTATGTAATATCCACAAATTAGATAATTTGACACAAGTTACATATAAAATAAAAAGTAAAACAAATAGCGATTTAAACCTATTATAATTAGTAACTTAGTATTAAAATAGTTATTTTTTTACACTTTATTTCTCCTACTACTTTTCTATTATTTTAGGAAAAATAATAGAAATATCTTCTTATAATTTTGAGTCTTAATCCTTTAAAAATAAATGAATATTATCTTTTACTAACTTCTAGAATTATTGTTGATACAAAAGAAATGTTTCCTCTGATTCGGTATGTTTCCACTCGTTTCGGTATATTTCAATAAAAATATGTGAATTTCAATATTTCACTAGTATTTCGTTTTGGTTCCCTAAGAAACAGAAACATTTCGACCGTTTCAATGAAAAAGAAACGAAATTTTAATCCTTGGTTGATGATTAAATGAAGAAGTTACTAAATTTTTATTTAATGACTTTATTATTTTAATATCGTAATAATATTTTTGATTTATGTTTTTATGCTAATTTTAATTTAAATAATATTACGTTTTTATTATATGGTTATATAAACATATAAGAAATATATATATATATATATTCAACGTATCTGTATCTGTGTCCTACTTTTTTGAAAAATGTTGTATTTGTGTCGTAACATGTCCGTATCTGCATCTCGTGCCTATGTTTCTTAATTTGTTTCTATCCCTTTGGAATCAAAGTGATGAAGGATGCATTCAAACTTCGCTCGAACTAGTCATGTTCATAAAAGGAAGTCATGAAACTCATCACATCTTCCTTTATTGACAAACAACCCTAATAGAAAACCATAGTTAATTCATTTGGACGGGAGTTTGTCACCATTATAAGTCTTTAATGGCCCCACCACTTCCTCTTCCATAAAAGGCTTCTCCAACCAATCTATATCCTATTAACTAATCGAAACAAAATTCAAGCCATCTCTCTACCCTCTCAAAGTACAACCAATATGATTACCTCTTCTAGAAGCATTCGTCGACCTGTAAAAAACTTCATATTTTGATTGCCTTCCTTCAGCCATAATGCTATCAAATTCTTTCTCCAACTTATTTCTTCGAACACTAACAATCTACCCAATTCCCCTTTAAGTTCACCACCCCCCCCCCCCTTTAATTTTTTCACCCTCTAAGTGAGAACCCTATCGTTCCCTTCCATTCAACTCTTGAATCTCCTACATAACCTTAGCTTTCTTCACTTCTACTTTGCCAAAA
Source organism: Nyssa sinensis (assembly GCA_008638375.1). NCBI lineage: Eukaryota > Viridiplantae > Streptophyta > Magnoliopsida > Cornales > Nyssaceae > Nyssa > Nyssa sinensis. The sequence continues at coordinate 13,790,292 of CM018046.1, forward strand.
ACTTTCTTATTCCACTTCTTTAGGTCCTCTTTTAGAAATTTCAACCTCCGAGCAATCACATACCTTGGTGTTCCTTCCACTCAATAGCCTCAGCTCGACCCTTAACCATCTCCACAATATCTCTCACCTTAAGCAACAGGTTCTAGAATCTAAATGAACCAATGTTACTTGGAACACAGATCATTATGGTATGCTATACAAAAACGGAATCGCAATACGCTACATACTCTATGTGTGGTATGATCAGGGGTAGGCTTACGTAGATGGCATAGGTGGAACATAATGGGGTAGGTCTTAACTCGAGTGTTTTTTTCCTTTTTACCCAAAGATGAGTAATCATAATTAATATCATTGAAGTGTATATGAAAATTTATTACATTAAAACGAGATGTGTAAAAGTATTAAACTAAGCACACCTATTTATGTTAACCTATTGATTTGTTGGTCTTTTCATATTAATTTCCTCTTAAGAGGAAAGTTAAGAAAAAGAACTTCAAAGAAATTTCTCGGATCAATAAATTTAGTGCACTGGAACACAAGTGTTCCTTGCTTTGGAAAGTGTGTACTAAAACAAAAAATGCTAAGACAATAGTGTTTCTAGGTAACTATGGAACAAACCCTGGCTCCTGTAAACTCCATCACTATTCAAAAGCAAAGGCACATGATCCAGAACCAGTTTTGGTAGACAGGATTGCACTATATCCAAAACCTCTCCTCCCAATCCGTTGAGACCAAGAATTTATACAAACAAGACACAGTTGGGTCATCCCTACCACCAGCCCACGTAAAGCGACCTTCATGTCGAGGCAATGAGGCATGTCCATCAACTCCATATTGTTAATGAAAGCCAAGAACTCCTTCATTGCCATTGTTGCCCTCCGGCATCCTTCTCTCTCATTTGGGGAACGAACAACATTAAAGTCTTCCCCAATGCAGCAAGGTTGTTCCCATCTCCTCCTAGCCTCCACACCCCACCCCAAAAAAAAAAAAAAAAAACACCACCTCCCATAACTGGCATCTAACCCCATCCTCTGTAGGCCAATAGGTTCACAAGAACACCCCCTGAAGACTATACTCCTGTGAACACAGCAAGCATTAAACGGAAAATCTGCCCGCACATACGACCTTAGGCAACACTTTGGAATCCCAAATCACCAAAATCCCCCCAACAATATTTATCACTCCCAAACAAAACCCAATTCAACCACCCCAGGGAGAAAAAAAAAATTCTCGCTACGTCCCCCGACACTACCTCCATTTTCTTTTCTTGAAAGCAGACAAGTCAGTTTTCATTGCTTAACCATTGCCTTAATCACTGCACGTTTATCCAGGTCATTCAATATCCGCATATTCCATGAAATTAATCTCATCTTCATGAGACCATGGTTATAAACTTCTAATACCCTTACCTTTCTTCCAAGAACCCTCCCCCTCCTTGTCCTTAACCCATAGTTGATTGATGTAGGTCCCTATCCAATCTACTGCCTCCACTTCCTTTTCCCACCTTATCTCTGTCATCAGCTGCCCTTCTATCCCTTACCGATGTTTTCAAATAAGCGTATGAACTCCTCCCCATACTTGCCACAAGATACTCCGTGGTTTCCCCACCCCTTCAACTCAGAACCCACACTGAACCTGCTCCAATTTTTCCTCCCTCTCCCCTTCTCTATTATTCAAACCCTCCCCTGCTATCAGTAAGTTCCTTCCCCATCTGACTTCAGTCCCCTCCCCATCTGACTTTAAGTTTCACAACTTAAATAGGGTGCTAATGTAAGAAGGAGAAAGATGAAAACAAGTATCAAAAAGGGGTCTTAAAATTACAGCGTAGTAATTAAACTGGAAGACTCTACACAGTCTTCAAAAGCAAGCAACTTGCAGACACAAAAAGGCTGTGCTCTTCCAACAAAATTAGATTCCCCCAACATTCATTTAGCTGCTGTAGTTGAGTGTCAACAAGACCTAGTCATTTATACTTTGCAGGTGACAAATGATAGTGTCTTGGGTCTGGACATATGATAGTCTCTCTCACCCACTACTTTTGTCATCACAAACCAGGTACTTCCAAAGAACCGTGGGAGTGGGTAGATCACAAAAAGGTTTACCTGTTAAAACATAGAAACCAAACTACAAGACAGCTAACCTTTTCTATGTATAACAAAATTTCAGGGTTTTGGCAAATGCCTTTAGTTTGGGAGGAGTCATACCAATAGATGCATAAATGCATTTGTACATGTGTGCATAATGCAGTACTATTGGCACTCCACTTTCAGATTCTTGCCAACAGAGCTACCATTGTTCTTAGATGGCACCCAGGATCATCTGTATAACAAGTGGCTCTGGGGCTATGAACAGATCTAAGTTCCCAAAGATCACATGATCAATGTCCTTGATTACTGGTTTAACCAATGGAAGGCAAGTTGCCCTATCCAGCACGAAACCTTGCCAAAGTATGTAATACAAGGACTACAATTAACACAGAAGAAAACATGATTGTTGTACAAAATAAAGAAAAGTAATATTTTATGTACTGGAAAGTACCTTATGAAAGGTAAGGCGGGATCAGCACAGCGAGTTCCTGAAGGGAGCCTATCTGCAGAATTTGCAAGGGCAATTGCAAGTCCATTTTGGCCAGCAGGAGTTATTAGAGGATAATAAGATCTAAGCAGACGTGCCGCTGCACTCCATGCAGCAAGAGGATCTCCAGCACGGACAGCAGAAAGCAGTATTTCTCTTAGCACAACCATCTGCAGGGTGTTCCATTGGGACTCAAATAGTGAGACTACTGAGTGATGATGAATTTTCCCGCCATCAGTATGAGTTGATCCAATTTCCTTTTGTAAAGAAAGAATAAAGAATCAGAAAAAATTGTTCAGAATATGCAATCCACACACTGAAGCAAATGCAAACCAATACATGAAAGAAGAACTTGCAATCATGGTTTAACCTGATTTAGCATATCATTTCAGATATTCCACTCTAAACAAAACCAAGAAACATAAGTAAAGTCAATAAAGATGGTTTGACCATGACCAATAGCTTAACTAGTGAGAAAGAGTGACTAGATCCACATCGAGTGTCTGTTAAGGAAAGGGAAAGACTAAAATTAACATGAGTTGAGATAGTAAAGAAATACATGGTAGCACATAACTTCAGTCGAAGTTAGAACAAATCTTATGTAGCCAATCTCAATAATTAGAATAAAGCTTTAATGAGTTGGGTTGTGCTTCTTGCTAATTGAATGTTTGAAAAAGGTTCTACATTCTTGTCTTTCTTCCTTTTTGATTCCGCCCCTTCTTGTGGGGGAAAATCTCCCATTCACATTCAAATATCCTCTGCATTCATGCATCTACAGCTACAGGAGTCTAGTTAAGATGGTTTCCATGGCAGGTGTCTACTCTCCCAGTGAAATAGTGGCAAGAATACATTGACTCCAAATCTGACAACATTTTATTTTGAAAGGTACAGGCATCCTTTTTTCCTGCATTTCTTTGTACTATTAATTTACAAGCTTAAAATTGGCTATAAATTGATTGTGTTATGTGAAATTTAACATTTCCCTCCTTGCTATTAGTTCTCATCCATAAAAGTACTATTGCCTTGATGTAATCATTGACTTACGCAAATCTGGGTTGTCTTTGCAATGTTACGAGAAACTCTTAGTCTGCTGGGTTGTAGCGTTTGATTAGTATACTTTCTTTATTATGAGAGTTTATATCCTTCCCTTCACTAATGCACATCAATAATTTTACAACCTAATGGTTGCTTGCCAGTGCAGTGAACCTCTTCAGTCTTCACTAGTAATACCTAAGAAAATTTAAGATTGGAATCTGCTCATTGTAAATTACTTTTAGGAAATACTCGTACTAATTGCCGAGGAGTGATTATCCCTAAAGATGACTAGAAGGGCCATACAGTAAACACCTCACTGGGATGGAATTTGTCTTGATCATGCATCAGTACGAAGTGGAAGCCATACTAAGTCAATATCTGAGACTAAAATTCTTTAGAAAATGACATCAAAGAAACTTTAAAAAATATAATAAGGCAATCACAATAAGAGATCATCTCAAATGCAATAAATATTGTCAGTAGTCTCAATAAATGTATCTTCAAATTATACCAGATACATTTTTATCCATAAATTAAACTCACATTGGGAAGAGAATGTTTAGCAATGGATGCTCTACTTTGAACGCGATAGGCTTTTGTGGTCATTGCCAACACTTGCATGGCACTCATAGCAGCCAATCTATTTTCTTGTTGCAAATACAATTGAGCTACCTGCCTTGAGAAAAAGGCAGATTTCCGGTGATAACCAAGAGTTCCAAATAGACGAGCTACTTCAACATATAATATCAGTCGGTCACTGGCATCAATCAATGATTTCGCTCCATCTGCAGCAGCTGTCAACAACTCCACTACCTCCTTGGCCAGCTCACGTCTGTCAAAAACAATAAAATTTCATATGAAAAACTGATTTCAAAAAGAAAAGCAATAGAAGGATGATTAGCTCATGACTTGCATTTCAAGCTTCTCTGAACTTTTCTAACCCAAATAAAAAATACGGAGATTCAGATCCATAAGTTGAATTTAGACTGTAGATTGACTATTGAAGTAATGTTCATGAAATAATGAAATTGTGGAAGGTTCAATAAGACTTGGGGATAAAATATTGCAAAGATAAAATAAAAAATAAAGTATACAATATGAAAACTTGCAAACTTATTCCACATAACATGGAAAAGTTAAACTTATTCAAAAAAAAAAAAAAAATACATGGAAAAGTTTTTTATCCATGTTTAATATGAATTCAAACTTCTGAAGTTTTGGCTATTTATTAGAAGAAAAAAATGAATTTTTGTGGTTGTGTATGTTTGATCAACCAAACTTCCCCAAATTTCACTGAGCTTAATTGAATTTCTGAACAATTCAGCTGAATTTTCAGCCAGATTAATAAAAGTAAGAAAATGTTTGTTTTTTTACTGAATTGCAAATCGAAGTTTTTCCATATTTTTCTGAATATCCCAAGATTTCAACACAGTTCTCCTCATCCAAACTTTGTCCAATTTGAATACAAATGTCCAATTGAACCCAAATTTCAACAAATTCACGGTTCACCCAAATATTTTGGCACTATTAGAAGTATTAAAATGTAACTGGTACAAAGATCACAATCTAATGTACTTATTGTAATGCCTATTTTGACAGCAATACAATTCACAACTTGATAAAATGAAGAATATAAGATGTAATCAGAACTATGTAAACATATATGAATTGTCACTAAAGCAATACGTAAATCTCATCTCTATGGTATGCCTCTCTTCTATCAATCATCATTCTCAAACATGAATACCTCTCTTCTACCAATCATCAGCCTCAAACATGAATAATATCCAAACAGGATCCTACCAGCTGAATCAATACATGATAGTGTCATAAAAACATGATGCCATTTTTGCAATATAAGATAGATTACACAAGTCTACCTGCAGAGAAATCTTGCCAGTTTCAAAGTAGCCTCAAGTTCAAAGCTCAGCGGTGAAACTCTGCATACAAAAAAACCGTAAAAATGACAATCAAGAGGATTTCACATGTGAAGTTTTTAAGCATGATTTTTTTTTGGTAGTTAATTTTAAGCATCAAATAAATCTGAAAAAAATAAAATTAAGCCATTGCAAGTTTTTGTTATTTGAGTAGCACTATGCCCCAAACGTGTCACGTTATTAATAAACAATATTAGCACAACACACAAGAAGAGGATAAAAGAAGTTAATATCATCATTACTTCACTTGAACACAAAAAACAAACCACTGTTCGTTTGTCTTGTATTTAACTCCAAATCAGGGTTAGCATAATAGCTCCAAGATACTGAAAAAAATTTCAAGTATTGTATTAAAAAGCACTAAAAAGGGGGTGCAACTCATTTACATGTGAGAGATACATATAAACATATTAGGCCCCTATACACATTCCCCAAAAAAAATCCACAAAAGAATCCTATTCCATCTTATAGTACCCTTTGATCCAAAGAAACATAAATGAAGAATAATCAATTTCAAATAAATAACAAATAGATCCACACCATTAAAAATCCTCCTATTCCACTCTCTTCACAATCACCAAATAAGGCACAGGGGGGCCAAGTCCCAATCCCATACATTCTGAACTCTTCTTTGTCTGCATTGCCTTTCCAGCTTTTAGACATATCAAGAACTGAGCCAGACAAAACCCACTTAACTCCAAACCAAGAGAACAATAGGTTTCACAAATCTCTGGCCACCAAAAAAACAAAAAGCAAAAAATGACTACCTAATTCCTCCACTTCCCAATACATCAAATGGTCATAATAGCATCCAAAGAGGCTTCCCGAGCAAAAAAAGAAGTTAATCACCAAATTTTGTTCCACAAAAACTCCCTCCCTCAACTCCAATCATAGCCTGGTAGAATGAACAAATACTAAACAATCCTCCTCTACAAGCCTTCCATCTAATCTCATCCTCACCTTCTCCTACCCCACTCACAAACTAAAGACATGGTAGCAAATTTGGGACCACTTCCAATGCCCAATCCTGGAAGGCTCTCCTAGACACCAGGCTCCACACAACCTCTCCCCTAGAAATGAAAACAATGTCAACAACAGAAGTATTTCATTAGCCAAGAAGCGAAAAAGTTCTAGAAATCTTTCGGCGCCCTTTCCCCAAAAGCTGATATTGTTACACCTTCCCACAATGAAATATACGTATTCCAAGAAGAGTTCATTAATCTTCATAGTACTCTTCCACAAACCCACGCCATGAGATAACTCCACCTCCCAAGAAGCCCATCCTCTCCAGGCAACTCCATATATACTCTGCACAACTCGACCCCAAAAACATTTACCGGTTCATTGCAATTTTTCAGACCATAACCAAGATATTGTTGGTAATTTGAATTACAAAGAAGAAGAAGGGATAGAGGGTACAAGCATAAGGCTGAAAATTAATAAAGGCAATGCATCCCAAACATGCTACTTGCTTGCATTTTAACCTAACTCAACTAAGCCTTATCCCAACTATTTGGGTCTTGACTACTGGAATTTCATTTCGCCATTCTACTCTTTCTAAGGTCATAAATTCATTAAGTATGCACTACCATGTTCTTCTTAACTATCACAAACCTAGTTAATTTTGGTCTTCTCCCTCTCTTAACATCACCCTCAATGTAGATCACATCATTATTCCTCACCGGTACAGTTATTGGCATTCGCTACACATAACTAGACTCAACTCAACTCAACAAAGCCTTATCCCAATTATAACTAGACTCAACTCAACTCTCCTATAGGTGCTATTTCCACCGTCTCATGAATAAGTTCATTCATAAAGTCATAATTTTATCCTTTCTTGTCCTTTTACAAATCCATCTCAACATCCTCATTTTAATTACACCCATTTTGTGAATATGTTGCTTTTTAGCCACTTAAAATTCTGTCCCATAAAGCATGATTGGCCTAACAAGTATTTGATAAAAAAAAATCTTTCAGCTTTATAGGTATCTGTCGATCACAGCAGACACCAAAAAACACTTGTACATTTTACTCATTCTAGGAGCAACATAATCACCAATCTGTCCCTCCTTATGAATAATCAAGCCTAGTTAATAAAACTATTCACTCTCTGTTATCTCTTGACCTTCAATTTTTATTACATCCCCAATTCTATTCCTAGTTTTGTTAAAGTTACATTCTATATATTTAGTGCTAATCCTACTTATCTTAAATTATCTTGATTCTACAACTTCTCTTTAAATCTCTAATATACCATTTATCCATGTTTTAATTTCATCAATTAGAATAATATCATCAATAACATCAAAAAAAAAATTGATAAATAACAAGTATTATATATAAAAAGCACAAGGGGGTGCACCCATATACTCCCAAAAAATACAACTATAGTCTTATGGAGTCTAAAAAAAGATTAAAAAAACTATCTGTAGACAAGACCAAGCCCCCTGATACCCCAAAAAAAAAAAAAAATTTGAAGGGTGCTCAACAAAATAGCCTTTACATTCCATAAAGGGGACTTTACACCTTCAAAAACTTTACAATTTCTCTCCATCCAAATGATCCACCACAAGCACAAAGGAGCCATCCTCCAAGCCGCTCTCAGCCTCCAACTCACCAAGCTTCCTCTCCACGAAGCTTAAAACCTCTGTAGTAAACTGCAGCATAACCCAACTAAACCCAAAAAGGCCAATTAAAAGTGTCCTAACTGCCCTTGTGACTTGACAATGGATTAGAAGATGATTAACCATTTCTTTTATTCACCTAGCACAAACAACACCAAATGACAATAATTTGCCTCCTCCTCTGCAAATTATCTAACATTAGAATTTTCTCCAAAGCTGCACACCACCGAAAGAAGCACATGGGGTTGCTATATGGCTTTGCAAAGGAATTCCTGACTTCTTTTTCCTTCAACTTGTAGTAGGACTTCACCTCAAATTTCCACACTCAGACACTTCCCACCATAGATTGTCCTCTTCCTCCTCAGAAATGTGCTTATATATAAAGCACGCCAAAAATCATATTAAAAGACTGGCTGAGGAGGGAAAATCAATATACCAAAAGAAGGATACTCTACTTAGAGCCTTAACCCTTACAAAAACTCTACGAAAGTATCTACATTAAAAAGGGTAGAATTCTACTACCCAAAAGTATAACAATCTTAAGAAAAAATCTTTAAATCTATAGGGGGACATTTCTTCCGCTTCAAAAATTCCTCGATTTCTTTCGTGCCACATGTACCCAAAAAGACTGAGAGGCGCTAAATTCCAGGCGGATCTCTTACTTTTCTTTACACAACATCCACTCCAACTCCTCAGAACTCCCAGAACGAAGCCGGCATGATTCAAGCACAACCAAAAGAGAAAATATGCGGCTCCACACATCTCTTGCCACAACAAAGTGCAAAAATAAGTGCCTTATTGACTCCTGATCTTCTTTACACAGTGCAAGAACAATTAGATGGAACTGCATGCTTTCAATCTATGATGGGGCGCTTTGACAGCGAATGCCAATCGGCCACTTATAAATGCTCCTAATTCCAAGCTACACTAGATGGCCCCACACCAAATTCCACCTTTTACTTACTTGAGGCCTAACACTAAGGAAGAAGTCACAAGCGGAAAAATATTGAGATGGATTGCCATTTTATTCCTTATCTTTCTATTGTCAAGATGCTCTTACTGCTACATTTCCCCTCTGGATTTTAGTTGACCAACTCAAGGATTTAACCATTGTGCCAACTTGTTTAGTCCTACCTCACTAGCTCTCAGTTTATGTGAATTAAGAAATGGTATTGTAAATATATATATATATATATATATATATATATAAATGTTACATGTGACTTATGTTCATATATCATCAATATTGTCAAACTCTAGGCCACATATAAGATATGATTCACGAGTAATATCAATTAGACAACGGGAGCATCCCAATTACTCCTAAGAAGATCCATAAAAAAGATTGGAACAAGAAACAATTACCTCTGAGCATTATCCTGTATAAAAGATTTTCTGTAATGCAAGATGACGCTGTTGTATTGGTACTTGACCTCCTCCTCTAAAACTGGATCTTTCTGGCCCATTCGATCCATCTAACAACATGAAAATATATAAAATGAATGAATGCAGAATATGTATGATAGATGAATGGAATACAAGGAAATACAAGGGCACAAATGTCGTGTACAAGGCGCAAAAACCACCAGTGAATATGAAATCTCCAAAGCAAAAGCATTGATTTAAACAAAATCTCATACTTGGGTCCCAGGTTAGTTCGACATAATTTGTTTCTTTTGATAACTAAAGATAATTGTATAAAAGAACCAAGATAGTTTGACACAATTTATATGACCAACACAAGAATACCATAGAATGGAATCTTACATCACATCAATCTATATCTATCGAATGCCGCAACAAAGTGCTAGCATTTATCAGTTCTACAATACATCGTACAGTTACAATGTACCTTATTCATGAGCCACTAACGGCAGTATTAATTATTAATTGATCAAAATCATACAAAATGTGAAAGTTGCAAGTTACTACGCAACTTACTCTAAGCACACACAACATACATGACCTGACTTTAACACACAATACATCAACGGTAAAAGATGTGGCAGCCTTACATTGGCTGCCCATCACTCATGTGAATGTAATGGCCAGTTAATATAAGGCGCCACATCCCTTGGGAATTTTTCTTTATTCAAATTTGTGTGGTATTGCAGCATTTCTTCCATCAAATTCGGATTTGAGAGATGTCATTGATCTGATGCTTAAGAAAAGCATGCTTGCAAAAACCTCGAGATTTGTTTTTTACCTAGTTTATAATAACACTAGCTTCTCGCAGCCACAAATTAACTTCTATAGTGGTGTATCAATAATATGCAATAACCCAATTTAAAATTAAGTAGCAAACTATAAATTTGACAACCCAAATTTGTAAAATTCAAGTCCAACACACACATGCGCAGAAAGAGGGGGAAGGAGAGAAAGCGAGAGAGTTGTTATGATTGACAGTGGATCCAACACCATGCATATTGTATGGGCACTCAGTATGCAGACTAGAAATATCTATCTTTTTTTTTTTTTTTTTTTGATAAGTAAGAGTTGTATATATATGGAGCCCAAGACGGACAACCAGGGCGAAAATCCCAAAAACTTACATCTGATTAAGAGAACCCAAAAAGCCTACAAAAGAAGAAACATTTACAGGGAAAGCCTCTTTGGCACAAAAAAATAATAAACGCAAAAAGGCATCTTTGAAGAAAGGAGTAGAGAGCTCCACATCTTCAAAGACACAGTCGTTCCTTTCTTTCCATATACACCACAAGAGGCAGATTGGGGCCAGTCTCCAAACTCTCTTGAGGTCCTTTGGGAGACTGCAACCCTCCCAAGCCAAAAGAAGATCTTTAACCGACCCTGACATAACCCAAGAGAAGCCAAACAGAGCAAAAATAACATTCCAGCAGCACCACGAAGCATGACAGTGGATAAGCACGTGATCCACGCTTTCCTCCTCATTCTTACACAAGAAGCATCTGCTAGCTAAGGAGAAGCCTCGATTCTTCAAGTTATCCGCCGTAAGAATCGCCTTCCAAGAAGCTTCCCAAGCAAAGAAAGAAGCTTTCGGAGGAACAGGAGCATGCCAAATGAGCTTCCAAGGAAAGGGAGATCTAACTGGAGCGATCATGCTTCTATAGAAGTAGCAGACAGAAAAAGAATTCTTATCTGGCCTCCAAACTCTCTTGTCCTCCCTATCTTCTGAAGCCTGAAAATTGTTAAGTAACCGAAGAAAAGAGCCCACCTCATCAAGCTCCCAATCATAAAAATCTCTCCTAAAGCAGGGGGCCCAGATAAGCTTGTTCCCAGCTTTCTCCAAGCACTCACTAACCCGAGCCTCTTTATTGCTAGCCAGACTATACAACCTGGGGAATTTCACCCTCAAAGACTCACTCTCCCCATACCATGCATCATACCAGAATTTCAACCTATCGCCATTTCCGAGAACAAGACGGCATCTTTCCATGAAGAGTCTCCACCCATCTCTAATGAATCCCCAAGGGTCACAACCCCTCGGCCCCTCCACACTGCCTGAGCACCAACCTGCGTGATCGCATCCATACTTAGCAATAATGATGTCTCTCCAAAGCTCCCTATTACTTTCACCAAATTTCTACAACCATTTCCCTAAAAGGGCTGAATTGAACATACTCAAATCTTTCACCCCAAGACCCCCGTGAGACACCGGATTCTTGATTTTGTCCCAAGCAACAAGGTGAATCTTCCTAACCTCCCCTTCATGACCCCATAGGAAGTCCCTCTGAATCTTCTCAAGCCTTCTACTAACTGTCCTTGGAATAGGGAAAAGGGACATGAAATAAGTGGGGAGGTTGGCCAAAGAGTTTTTGACTAGGGTGAGCCTGCCTCCCTTAGACAGGAGTTGTGCCTTCCAACCAGACAGCTTGTTGAGAAACCTACTAACCACCGGGTCCCATACCCCAGTGGAACGCGGAGAAGCACCCAGAGGAAGGCTGAGATAAACCGTGGGAAGGCTGCCCACTTTGCACCCTAAAGTGATGGCTAAGAAGTCCAAGTCCTGAATCAGCCCAACCTGGAGTAATACTGCTTTTTGCGAGATTGATCCGCATACCTGAAACAGCTTCAAAACACACAAGAATGCACCGAACAAAACGGAGCTGACGAACCGAAGGGTCACAGAAAATGATGGTATCGTCCGCAAACAAAAGATGGGAAAAGCCAATGCCACCACCACTTCTGCCCCCCACCTGGAAGCCGTTGATGAGACCAACCTCCTCCGCTCAGGACAAAAACCGACTCAAAGCCTCCATAGCAATCACAAAAAGAAAGGGGGAAAGGGGATCGCCCTGTCTCAATCCTCTAGAGGAACGGAAGAAGCCTGCAGGGGATCCATTGACAAGAACAGACAAGGAAACTGTGGAGACACATGACTGAATCCACTTCCGCCACTTACCCCCAAAACCCATCTTAGCCAGCATACTTATCAGAAAACTCCAGCTAACATGATCAAAGGCCTTCTCAATATCCAGCTTGCATACAAGCCCCTTCCTTTTCAACTTTATCCTTGAGTCTATGCATTCATTGGCAATGAGAGCCGCATTCCAGAATTTGACGGCCCTCCACGAAAGCATGCTGACTAGGAGAGATGATGTTGCCCATAATCTTCTTGAGCCGAAGAGAAAGAACCTTTGTAATCAGCTTATACACACTGCTCACCAGGCTAATAGGACGGAAATCCTTGATGCTAATGGCTCCTTCCTTTTTTGGAATGAGGGCAATGAAGGAGGCATTGAGGCTATGCTTAAAGCCGCCCTCCTTGTGGAAGGCCTCAAAGACCGCCATAATATCTGCTTTCAGAACACCCCAACATTTTTTTAAGAAGGCCATAGTAAAACCGTCAGGACCTGGAGCTTTATCACCGTTGCAGGCATCTAAATCTCTCACCACTTCCTTCTTCCGAAAAAGGGATCTCTAAATTAGAGGAGTCATCCCCATTCAGTCTATCCAGGAAGAAATCGTTCACCCCGGTCTCCATCTATGCGGCTCAGAGTACAGAGATGAGAAAAAATCCACAATACCTTTTCTGATAGGATCTTCATCATTAAGAATCTCGTCATCAATAACAATAGAGGAAATATGGTTCTTCCAGTAATGAGAAGAAGCCGTTCTGTGGAAAAATTTTGTGTTGCGATCCCTCTCCCGAAGCCAGATGCCCCTAGATTTCTGCCTCCATGAGATCTCCTCCATCCTGAGAAGCTGCCCAATCTGACCCTTAAGGCCTTCCTCTCTCAACCCTTTTCTCATCCGATATGGAGCCCAGCTGTTCCTCCTTGTCCAACTCATGAAGGTCATTCAGTAAAGATTGCTTCCTAATCTGAATAGAACCAAAGATCTCACGATTCCACCTTTTCAGATCTTCTTTGAGGAGCTTCAACTTTCTAGCTATGCAATAACTTGGGGACCCTGTCACAATATAAGAGTCCCACCAGTTTCTCACCAGCTCCACAAACCCCTCAGCTTCAAGCCACATGTTTTCAAATCTGAAGGGGCTTCTGCCTGCACTAAAAACCCCGCAAGACAACATTATGGGGTGGTGATCAGAACACGGACGCGGGAGACACTTCTGAGAGATTCCTGGAAATGCGTCCTCCCAGTTATGAGAAATCAGAAATCTGTCCAAGCGGGACATAGCAGATTGATGACCTCCTCGGGACCACGTGAACCTCCCTCCCTCCCTCCAAATGGAAATCCACCAAACTTTGGGAATTGATGAACTCATTGAAGCTCCTCATTGCTGAGGTCAACCTGCCTCCCCCCAATCTCTCACCGGGATTCCTAACAACATTGAAGCCCCCCCCTAAACACCAGGGGATTTACCAAGAGGAAATCGACGACTGCAGCTCATCCCATAATAAGCCTCTGGCCCCATCAACCACTGGCCCGTAGATACCGCAAAAACCCCACACAAAAGAATTAGACACTAAGTTAAACTTGCAGGAGATGGAGAACTCACCCATCCTCTGCTCAAGACAAGTAATCAGCCAGGAGTCCCACACCACTAAGATACCTCCTGCTGAGCCTTGGGAGTTCAGGGCAACCCACTTAATCCATCTGGACCCCTAAATGGAGCGAACAATAGATCTCGAGATGCACTCCATTTTTGTTTCTTGAAGGCATATAACCGTAGGCCTCCATTCCTGAAGTAAACCCTTAATAATAGAACGTTTCCGGGATCATTCAAACCTCTCACATTCCATGATAATATTTTTAAATGCATAGAGAAACTAATCTGTTGATGTGCCATCGGTAAAGACCGCCATCGCCCTGCTGCCCTCATAATTGACCGAGCAGGACAGCTCCTTCATAACTCTTCTCAAACGTTTTGCTGACTTATCCTTCTTATCTTTCTCTAAAGCCATTTTGGAGCTCGGTCTTAACAGAGAATTCCTCAGCACAATTTCCTTAAATAAGTCTAGCAGACGATCTTCAAAGCCTTCACACGGAACACCCAGGAGTTTGCTAACCTTCCCCATTTTCCGCAGCACCCATTCATTAGTGAGAGCCTGTTGATGACAGCAGAAATCTGAAGCTGTCGCCTCTTGAAGCTAGGAGGAGTCATTGGAGAACTCAATCGGCAGCACAACAGCAAGCGGATTATAATCTTCTGGATTCACCGAAGAATCCTGGCAGTGCATAACCTCTTCACCCGCCTGCTCTATTGACAACGGGTGCATGCCCTGAGCTGACAGCATTTCAGCTTCTGCAGCAAAAGAACTTTCAGCTTCCCAATGCTGTTGAAAAGGGTCTGAGCAGTAGTTACTTTCTAAATGCTGAAGAAATTCACGTTCGTCCATCGTGCTAGTACGATCGGAATCTTGCCAAATAGAATTGTCCTCCGCCGGCATAGTCTGCTTCCCTGAGCATCCCCCAGTTCTTTCAATTCCTGTCCCAGTTCTCCTGGGGGAGATATCACAGGTAGGATCTGCCCTCTGAATCGTCAATGGGCACTAAACTTGCTCTCTGTCCCAGGTCTCCTGAGGGACTGGCGTGCACCTCTTTTCCTTCCGAGCTGGGCTCATTTGCAACTGAAAGGCACTGCCCCAGTTAGCCCATTAGTGGCTGCTAACGTGTGGGTCGATCTATGGGGGTGATTGAAGCTGGTTGGCCCATGAGTAATTTGCTGAACTCTGCTGCTCCCTGGGTCGTCACTGCGTCCCGAGTTGGGCTTTGGATAGGAGAAGTGGGCCGGTCCAAATGACCTTGTTGAAACTCTAGCCTTTTGGGTCGTAATGGGTCACCCCTTATATAAGGCCTCATGCCCATGAGACTTTGAACTTTTTCGGTGGGCTTGTTTCCTTTGATTGTGGCCCAGACCATGTGGCCCACTGAGATTATCCGTTAAATACCCAAAGCCCTTGTAGCCCCACCCACGATGACTTTCTGGAGATTTCCTGATTCCTCCCGTCCCCTTCTCCAACTGCTGCGATGTGAGAATCGGATTTTCCGCGCAAGAATCAGCTTCAAACCCTCGGTGATCGCCACGTGGACCTCTGTCAAGAGGCTGTACGGGAGCCTTCCTGATTGCTTTCGTCCCCTGCGCAGGCTTCTCCGATTTGAATTTCGATTTGGATTTCGAAAATCCGACGTGAGGTACAAGATCGAGTCTTCGATGATCGCCACGTGGCCCGCTGTCAGAAGGGTTCCTCGCGGTCGGACGCGCCATCGGCGCGTGAGTATCCAAGATTGAATCTCCATCTCTTCCGATCCTCTCTGCTTCTTCCGGCCACCGTGAGTCGTCTTCGACACACTTAGGACCCGACTCCGACCAGACCGGGATGGAGGCGGGGATGTCTTCCGGTCGGCTTTTGACCAAGATTCTAGCCCATCTCAACTGATTACGTTCGGCCGTGTCTTTGTCTACAATCACAAAGCTGCCGCACCGATCTCCCAGAGCTCGGAAAACCTCCGAACTCCACAAGAAAGCTGGTAGGCCCATCATACGTAGCCATATGAAGCCTTCGTCTTCCACCTTCGAGCAGCAGCCTGACGGAGACCAGGGGTGCAGGGTCACCTGTAGACCTTCGAAAGTCCAATTGTTCCATTGAAGGATTCTGTTGGCCTCCGCCTCCGAAGGCAGCTCGAAGAGGAACCAGGCACCATTCAAGTCAAGGACTTTCTGGCCAGTCTGTATCCGCCAGTTTTTGAGAGCCCATCTGTGGATCTTGTTCCTGTCAGGAACCGGAGTATTCAGCTCACCAAATCGACCGATTAGGCAACGTTGAAGGAATTTGAGGCGACTTCCACATGACCCGATATGAACCTCAATGCCATCGCGAGTCTGCGCTGGACTCGTTGCCACCATGACAGGGTCCATAGGCCAAGCTCCAATTTTACAGACATCCAGGTATGTCTCCTTTCTCCTTGCGACTAATCTTTTTTGTGTTAAGCCTAACATTCTGAAGGCTTGTGCATATAAGGACCACCCTCCATTTGCATAATCTTCTGGCAAAAAAAGTGCTCGAATCCCTTTCTGTGATCTACCCTCCATCCTCATAAAGCTCCCCCTACGATTTGATCCTCTACACAGATAGAGGCTTCTGTTCCGTCCATGAACACCAATCGGAAACACCACCTTTTTCCGACCTGTTGAGAGAGCCTCCAAGGTGTTACACACCCATTCGAGTTACCGCCGTACCCATAGCCTTCGAATCGCACCTGGACCCCTTTCAATAATTTGGAAGATTTCTCCCGACTCATCCTACTCATGAAGAACATCAAAAGACTTACCTCCGATTTGGGCAAACATAATAAGAATCACTCCATTATCCTATGCAAATTTAAATGAAGAGGATTATTGCTATTATAAAAGCATGATGAATCACAAACACATTGCAATCAATATAGTCACGCAGTCGGTGTTCAGCTCTTGCCTGTATTGTATCCACGTCCTGATGGAGATTCTGAAGTTAGAAGACTTAAAGCAAATGGAACAAGGATTTGACAATGGTAATGATAACAAATAATTCCACAATATTTTCTTTCTTTTATTGATATCACTTTGTCAACAAAATTTATATTAATTTTTCTGGTTTAAGTCTGTTTTTACACAAAGGCTACTCCCCCATAGAGAGAATTTTCACGATGAGGCCATTCTTGTCAATAGTAACTCAGATTGGCAGCAAGACCTTTGAGATAGAAGAGACAAGAAAGTAAGGGAAGCCCATTTTCCAGATCGTAGAGAGAGGGCCAGGGGCATTTCGAAGACTGGTTGAGTTGGGGGGGAGGGAGAACGGTCGAAAAAGTTTCGCAAAGGGTACCAGTATCGTTGATGGCACTTGCACATCTAAGTTGGATTCCAAAGCTCGGAATCATCTATGAAGACTATTACTACTCAAATAGCAATGGAATATCCAATGACAAATGATATAGAGCAGGGTATGAGTTGGACATTACTCCACGTTTGTCACCTTCTCCACATCAATTCCCAAATAAGAGCTTCAAAGTTTAGAGTGTCAAATATGTGTTGCCCCAGAAAGAACGAGTGTTATAGGTTTAAGAATGATGAATGTCCCACAAAAGGTTGAACAATAGAAAGTCAAAAATAGAGAAATATCTATCTCATTGTTATTGCTCAGAATTTCTAGAATATCTTGGGATTTGGTTCATAAAGTATGCTTACCAGCAAGGCACAAACGCGGCCCTCCAATGCCCCAGCATACCAGAAATAATCCCCAGTCAACCTGGCAAGTTCCAGTGCAGTAGAATAATGGGCATTGGCATCAACAGGTGATCCTGCCAACAAACAATAATCCCCTATAGTTTTTTGTGCACGGCCGAGTCTCCTCTTTTTTGCCTTAATCACCTGCATTTTTGTCAATCAAAATGATTGAGTTGCAAAGTTCAAACATGTCATCTCGGGATGAACTGATGCCTGAGTATATATGAAGAAATACAGAATCAAATACTTAGGACACCTAAAACATAAACCTCCTCTGAGCTGAGACTGGCTTGAGAATCTAAAGGAGTCTTGAGAATAGTTCCAGCAGATTCTGCTTGAAGAACCCATTTTTCAAATTCCATCAACAACGAGGCAGCAATATCTTGCACCATTGTCTGCAAGTGGAATTCCTGAGTTTGTCGATCGGCAGGGGGAAACAGAATCAAATTACCCCCCTTTTTTCTGTCATCCTCTAGCTGCAATACAAAAGGAGCAATTAGGCCATGCCATCAACAAGAGGGTCAAATCAGGGGAGGAGGAGTTTTGGTATAAGATTCCCCTTTAGTATTTTTCAATAATAAACACAGTGATTTTTCATTCAAAAACGCATCTATAGCACCGTAAATAATCTGTTCACTTGTAAGATACTTGTATTTAATAAAATTAGAAGTTCAAAAAAAAATCATATCCCACCAATGAGAACTCCTCATTTTCCATAGAATCAAGTTTCAAACATTCATTGAGAATGATATGGAAAATAGTACAAACAAAAATATGCTGACAATTTAGCCAAGTGTATATCAATGTTTCCATACCCAGATAAGAGCAAACAATTGAAGCCTCAATCAGTCAGGTTTCCAGATTTTGAGAACCCAATTCCCAAGAATGTTTCTACCTAACCACAGTAAATTTAACAATATGCTCAAAAGAACAAAAAAAATAGCACCAACACCTTTTTATGGTTTGTCAAATATGTGGTCTAGAAAACATTGGTAAATACATGCAAACAAGATACAAAAGTAGCTTCTTAAAAATAGAATCAGCGGGTTTCAAACAATTGACACAATGGCATAACAAATAGTTCATTAGAATCAGAATTGAAAAGATGTTAACTTCATAAAATTTTGTCTAATGATGAAGGTTTGGTTTGATTCAAGCCACTTATAAATTTTAATCAAGTTTAATATTTTCCTGAACAAGATTTTGATGTAAGAATCCAAGAAAGTATAGAAATTAGTTCTTATTTTGACCAGCACCAATATTGAAACCTTACCCAAATTTGACCACCGTGGAAGATATAATCTATGTCCCAGAATTTAGACCAGAAGTTAGAACAGGATCAATATCATTTGTATATTCATTGATAAAGATATGCATGTATCAATGGTATATGTGTGGAAAAATATGATCTAAGGAACACCACCTAGTTCACACTAATAATACGTCTACCCTGCTCCCACCTGCAACTATAATTTTTATCAAGGTACAAATCTTCAATAAATTTTTTAGGATAAAAATATTCATTTTAAACCACCAGCTGTTAGCTTGAGCGGTATCGCCTTCCTGGTTGGGACATGGGTGCATCATGTGAATTACCTATCAGAAAAATATCTATTTTAAAAAGAAAGATACAATAAATAGAAATTTTCTACTAGAAAAATGACAACAGAGAAAGAGAAATAGTCCAGAACTATGAAGCACGGACACTCTATTTTGGTTCACGTGTCCACGTCAGATACATGTCGGACACCGACACTCTCGGACACATGTCCAGACATTTGAATCATGGATGTTAATGATTAAATGAAATTCTTTATTTTTTACTTAATGACTTTGTTATTTTAATATCTTAATAATATTTTTAAAAATGTGTGTTTTTATACCAATTTTAATTAAAATAGCATTAGATTTTTATTATATAATCATATAAAAACATTAAAAAAATTATATATATTCAACGTGTCCGTGTCCTACTTTTTTGAGAAATAAAGTGTCTGCATGTCCGTGTCATGTCGTATCCATGTCCGTGTCCGTATCCATGCTTCTTAGGTCCAAAATGACCCCTCCCTTTGAATGACTAATTATCAGTGGCGGATTTACAAATTATTGCTAGGGGGCAAAAGTGTGAGTATTAGAATTTAAGGAGGACTCCCATGAAAATATTTATAAAAAAGGGGGTTTGGGGGGATGATAGGGAAAAAAATAGATTTCCTTTTCTTTCTTTCGTTTTTTTTTTTTTTTTTTGGGGGGGGGGGGGACAAATATTTAACAATTAAACTTCCTCACAAATATATTTTTTAACCACCAATTACTTTAAAATTTTAAGTTGATAGAGAAAGTGTAACTTAATTTATATATATACTTTAACACGTCCCCTCACATGTGGCCAAACTAAGTCAACGCGTGCATCAATTAATATTTTATTAAGGTAGTTGTTAGGTTTGAACCCAAGACTTTTTGCCTACTCTGGTATCATGTTAAACCACCAACTACTTTAAAAACTGAAGTTGTTAAAGATGGTGTAACTTTTTTTTATATATGCTCTAAAATATATTAGGCTTTAACTGTTTTTTAGCCGGTCCCTTTTCTTTTGTAAATGGGTTTGCCCGCCCTTGTTCATATTAATATAGTTACTTACATATCAAAATTTATATATATGTATATACAATTTCTGTCAAAAAAATAAGGCCTCATATACATCCATTGAAAACATCTCTCTAGCATTTTTAATAAAAATGTTTCATATTTCTAGTCTAGAATACAAAAGGATCATCACTAATTGTTTCTGAACTATAGTAGGTTCAGCTTGCTGCACTTGATTGTGCCTTAATTTGCTGTCAATACCCCAAGCGAACAAAAACAAGATCACCTGTCATTTATCTCATGAACAATCACTTCAGTTATCAGATAAATAACCATTTCAATGGTCATCAACTCCTTTGCACAGCATAGCAATCTGGCAAATGAAAACTCCCTAATGGAAGCTCATAATTATCTCCAATTGGTGGATTGCCATTTGCAAAGAGAATACAAGGCACCAGCAGTCCCTTGCTACAGGCAATGGATGAGTGATCTCCCAACTCCACATCACTCTTACACATGCAACATCTATTCACCACCCGAAAGCCCCTTTTCTGAAGATTATCCATGATCATAATAGCACCCCCAAGCAAAAAAAGTCACCTTAGAAGGGACTTGAGAAAGCCAAATTAACCTCGAAGGGAAATGCTCCCCCCCCCCCCCCCCCGGGCGGTCCCATCAACACTTTAAAAAAAGACTTCATTGCGAAAGATTTCGATTTGCCACCAAGCCAAACAAGAGAATCAACTATATCTCTCTTCACACAGCATCTACTTAACATCTCAAAAAGTGAATGTCATTTGTGAAGGATATGCTTCTCATGTGGATAGGGGGAAGAGCTAAAGGGGAAAGACAAAGGGTGTGGAAAATGGTGCCTATATGCTTACTATGGTGTATTGCCTATATTCTGCTTAGTTTCATATCATTACACAGTCGGTTCCAAGATCCAAATAAAGGAGGAGGGTTACATTAGGTAGCTAACAACCAACATAAAATCTTGACAGAACTCTTATGAACATGAATAGTAAGAATAATCGTGTAAATGTTAGAGAATTCCCCTTAAGTGGGAATGGTATTAAATAAAGTGGAATGGCGAGACAAGATTCTTGTAGCCAACCCCAAATAGTTGGTATAAGGCTTTATTGAATTGAGTTAAGCATAGCTAAGTGTGCTTCTTATGGTGAATATGGAAAGAGAGGAAATAGGATCATTTTTTTTATGGAGCAGAGAAGTCTCCTTAAGTTTTTAAAGATTTTTTTTTGCGGTGGTTATTTTTTTGGGCCAAAAGGCATTCCCTTTACATGTAGCCGTAGGTTCCTTGGTTTATTTTTTGGGGTTAATTTGTAGCCTTGCCCTTGTAAATATTGGGTTCGCCCCCCTCGGGTGCTTTTTAATATATATACATCTTTACTTATCAGGAAAAAAAAAATTGTGCCATAAATTATGAACTTTCAAGTAGTCAGAATTATATTTTGATGTGGGTTAAAATTTGAATATATTTCTCTCGTAGAAGCCTGGCTTCAATATCAATTACAAATGTTACACACTCTGGTCGAGAGAACAAGGCTCTGTCTAATAACTAACACTGTCGTAATTAGGTGGTTAGGAAAAAAGGAATTCTCACTAGATAGAAACAGTGCCCTGACGAGAGAGAACTCTGAATTTATTAATAACAAATGTAACACTTTATTGTAAAACTCATCTCAGGGCCCTACATAGATCAGTGGCTAGATTTCTTAGGAGAATTCATTATTCGCATGAACATGCATGCGTTTGCATATCCATTTTAAAGGCCGGTAAAACAGGATTTTTGGAAGGACAATTCCTATAGTAAAATTCTTAGTTCATTAACAAAAAATAATTCTAGCTTATAAATTATCAGCAATTATGGGTCAATTGTACCCAAAAAAAAAAATTGAAAACAGCAGGAAGGTGAGTCCACCTAAAGTGACATACAAAATTCGACAAACCATAGTTACCAAAAACGCTAATACCCAGTGATTCAAGTTTTGGTACGTGCGTTCCAAAATACTAAATTTAGCATCTGAAAAATCTCTTCTTAGTTCCTTCCTTAATTTTCCTTCAGAAAAATAATAAGAAAGGACCAACTCAAATCAATGGATCATCATAAACAGATACGTTTAGTTCAATACTTTTGCATGTTTCATTCCGATATAATAAAAATTCAAAACTATATGGATAACTTGTACACTTCAATGATATTAATTCTCATTCCTTATTTTTGGGTAAAAAGAAGAATATGCCTACATTCTATCGTACCACATTTAGGAAATGTAATGTATTGTATTCCCGTTCCACGTACTAATACTATAATGATCCGTGTTCCAACAAACAGAAAATGACAAGAAAGTGAAGTATTGTAAAATACGAAAACCCTCCAATATTAGCATATTCCATCAAAACAACTATTTTTGAAGACATGTTTGGCGTGGGACCCACAAGCAGATAATATTGCAGTGAAATTAATGTTAGTAGTTTATGTCATATTAGGGATGTATGAAGTCTATTAATAGGATTTACTAAATAAAGTTCAATGGGAAACAAAATCACTTTCCAATTTCTTTCTCCTTCTCTCACCTAATCAACCTTCTCCCTCATACATTCTCTTATCTCTCTCTATCTTAATATCTCTTCTCCTATATTTGAGAGGAATGGAAGTCCACTGACGCACCCACCCTCTCTTCTCTCCTCTTCTCATCCCTATGTTATCCCCCTTCTTCTCTCATGAACAACAAGGTGGAAGATGCATGGTGCATTCCCTCCCCTATGTCGTTCCTATCCATCTTTTTCACCTTTCTCCTCTCTTTTTCTTAATATATTGAAACAACAAATCAGAGTAGTTTATTTGTGCACCGCTGTTCAAAGAAATTATTGTGAGAGCCAAGTTTCATCAAATATGGGTTCAAGAAACTTCTTGAAGAATGCATCTCGAAGGACCAAACAATCCTTCTATTGCATCGTTATATTTCTTCACTAATGACTGTCTCAGTTTTTTCTCATAAAAAAAATTGCAGGAAATATTAAAAAAAGACATTCTTTCTTTTCCTCATTCATATTCAACAACATTATTCAGATTCAGTTCTTCATATTTCAGCTCAAGCTCTCAGTTGCATTCATACACTTGGAAACATTTTTTTCATTAAATCAGGAAGTTTATGTATTTTCTTTCCCACAAGATTCCGCATCAAGATCATACTATCAAGACTGACCAAGAAAGATATGAGTAATACTCATAAGAATCATATTGCACCTTCTTGAATAACTATAAATAGCACAAGCAAAAGAAACAAAAAAGTGGTGGGCTACAGGAATGGAAGTATTGTTTATCCAAGCCACCTTGTAAGCAAAGATTCATGACATTCAACTTGTAATTGTTGAATCAAACATACAACCTATGAAGTCCGGACACTCTACTTTGCCTCACGTATCCGTGTCGAACATGTGTCGGACATGGAAACGCTCGGACACGTGTCTGACACACTCAGACACGCAGAAAAAGTGTCTAATTTTTCTCAATTTCGGACACGTTCCATACACGTCTCGGACACGTTTTTGGAATTTTTTTTTACATTTTTTTCTTTTTTTCTCTTCTTTTTCTCTATTTTTTTATACACACAAATATATATAATAGTTAACAAATTTGTTTTGCAATTTGAATCATGAATGTTAATTATTAAATAAAATTCTTCAATTTTTATTCATTGACTTTTTATTTGGATATATTAATAATATTTAGGTGATTTGCAAATTTTTATGCTAATTTTGATTGAAATAATATTAAATTTTTATTATATAAACATATAACAAATATAAAATATATATATATATTGAACGTGTCATCAACGTATCTGTATCCTACTTTTTTGAAAAATACCGTATTCGAGTGTCTATGTCGTATCGTATCCGTGTCCTATGTCCCGTGTCCGTATCCGTACTTCTTAGCATACAAAATTCATGCAACTACCATTATCGATGAGAAGCCTTTTAGCTTGATCACCATAATGAATCAACCTTTGAAAAATAGATGTGCATGTCAAGCCTTCCTCCTTAACTGTAAGGGGCTACTTGGATATGCCTCATAACATAAAGAAGGGATTTATCTACCTCTTCTTCCAAATCTTTATCATAAATCAAAAGAGAATATAATCAGTCTCAGTGACTCTCATCTTCATATTGGATCAGCACTTCCTTGTGAATTGTGATACATCACCATACATAAAACTATTAAAGGCTTTGCAAGAGATAGGAACTTCCACCCTGATACCAAATTAATTTTGGACAAATGCATGAATTGGGGAAAAGGGAGGGGGGGAAGAGGGGCATATAAAATAATTAACCTGATCCTAACATATATGAAGAAAAAAAATGCCAGAAAAAAAAATCCCAAGAGCTTATAACTATCCAATTTGCACTGCAAATAAATTCCACAGGAAAAAGATAGAACCAACAATTCCCATATCAACATGATCACGTAGATCTTACTTTCGATTCAACATTTACTTCTAGAACGACTACTAACTATCATCTCCAAAAGCATCACGATGTGTAGTTTAATTTTGAGCAATGTTTCTCATTCCCTGCAATCCAATGACCATCTCCTAAGACAACATTTACACTCCCTCACAAGTCACAAGTCACAAAAAAAACACATAACAAATGATAGACCCTAACTTCAATAATTCTTTTAAACTTCCATCATTTTGTATTTTGTAAGGGCATCTCCGGTGGTCAATCAATCCCAGACTCAAATTTAAATTTGAGTCAAAATTCACAAAAAAGCCTTTTCTAACCCTAAACTCAAACCCATACTAAATTTATTTTTACTCAAACTCAAACCAAAATTTGTGGCATATTGTTTATGGACTCAAAATTCCAATGTTAACCAAATTTTCTCACAAGAAAACTCATCTCAAATGAATAGTGAAAAGAAAAGACAAAGAAAAGAAATGGAAACAAAATGTTGGAGAAAACCATAGTGTGGCGGAAGCCAACGGCTCTTCTTCATGGTCGGCGATGGCGATGGCGATGGCGATCGGTCTTGCAGAGAGAGAATCAGTGTTAGTTACGATGTGGTCAATTATTCAACACAATCAATGATTTTCAAAAGGATTGCAATCAGTGATCTCCAAAGGCATTGTGATTTTGAGGAATAGAGAGAGAGAGAGAGAGAGAGATTACAAAGAGGGGGGCTGGTTTCGTCAGGGAAAAAAAAGTAGGAAGTGGGAGAAAGAGGGAGTGGGAGAGGGGGGGGGGAGAGAGAGAGAGAGAGAGAGAGTCGTAGGTGAGGGTTTTTGTTGCAAGTTTTCAATTGAAGAAAGAGGGAGAGAGGGACAGAGAGCCGCAACAAGGGTTTGTTGCAGGTTTAATTGAAAAAAGAGGGAGAGATGTGAGAGAAAATGGTTTGTGAGGGAAAATGAAATAAAGTAACTTTTGGAAAAAAGTAAAAATTTTAAAAAAAAATATTTGAGTAAAAACCTAAACGACTATTAGAGAGTATCAAATTCAAATGAAGCTTTAACTCAAATTTGGATGGATTTTTTAGTCATCATTGGAGCTGGCCTAACCTACTAACCAATCTTCTCACGTCCAAAAGCATCAGTATGCAAGGTTTGGTTTTGAATAACTTTTCCTTCATTGATTTCTCATGTCCCCATAGTCTAATGACCCGCCTTCCTAAGACAACATTGCCACTCACTCACAAGCCACTTCTAAAAGATATTTAAAAGATGATAGACCCTAATTTCGATAATTCTTTCAACCTTCTGTCAATTGCACTTTGTAACCTATTGGCCTCATTGAGATTCCATCACTTGGCCAAACTATGATTAACATTAACCATAAATTTGCAGAACAGCTTTAATGTTTATACTTGAAAACACAATACAGTTAACGTATCAATTACATCTCCAAAAGATGTTTCCCATAAATGTGTCTCCAAGAAAAAGCACTCAGCTGTCCTTCAAAGTTACTAGGCAACAGCAAACATGTTAAGTCCACTAAAGAATCTCTCTCTCTCTCTCTCAATGAACACCATAATATGTCATGAACAGAATTCTTGCACAGGCTCCTAAAGTACCACCTCTCTCGGCCCAATTGGGTTCTAATTAAAATCAGCCACAATGGTTCAAGAGTATGAACTTCAGTGGCTCTCCTGTCATAAAGCTAGTTTCTTTATTTGTGATCATCTACATGTCATGGAGGGAGCTTGTCTCGTTCTCCTACCTAAAACAATACGTCATGTAGAACATGGATCATGGTGGTATACAGAATGGGAACTCCACATACTCTACAATTTGGTACAATGTCAGGACTTACATGATCACTTGGGACAAAATAATGTAATTTCAAATGCAAAATTTATGAATATTATCTTTCAGGTGCCACATCAAATAAAACTATACAAATTCAATATTCTAAATTCCAATTCTACAATTTAGCCTGAATTTTGTGATCGATGTAGTGCATTCAACTTTAGATCACCATTCACATAAACAAATAACGATAACAACTCGGAAACCAAATCAAATCCAACCTGGGAGTCACCAGGACAAAACGCAAAGCACCGCTGGACAAGAGAGGAAGAGTACCCCTTAGATACGGCGGAAAACTGCTCAGTAACGGAGTCGAGATCAGGCGAAGATGGACAATGACATATGCCAATAACAGCAAGAATTTTCCGATTGGACTGAAAGTCCTCCCACGGACTCGGCGGCGATCCGCTAACCATGAACTTGAAGCGGAGGGTGCCGGAGTCCCAGGGCTGTTGTGCGAAGGGGCTTTTTTGGTGTTCAGTGTAGAAAGAACTGATTGTGGATAGTTCGATCTTGTGGTGGCGGACGAGCATGGACACGTAGTCTCTGAAGTGAGAAGGTGGAATTGGTCCGATCGGGAGGACCGCGATTCGGATCATAGAACTGGTTTCGATGCTCACGTCTGGCTCCATTGCCGCCGGAAACAGTGGCCGGAAAAAATAATAGCGGCAGAGTGCGCGGTGGAAGGAGGTAGCTTCGAGAGAGATTTGTCACAGAGTGCCAATACGCGCGTGTGAGAGAGAGCAACTCGATAACTTGTTTGATGATCAGATGTGAGAGAGAGATGTTCAGCTACAGAACAATGCCCGCTTCATTTAAAGGTCAAGAGCTATGTAGCCGGTGAACACGCGTAACGCGCGTGCTAAAACATGGCTGTTTACACTGTCCAAATTGCTGCTCCAGCAGTTCTAGGAAAAAACAGTCTTTGTCCTTTCGAAGATGGAAATAAGGTAGATTCTAGAGCTATACTCGAAATTGAGTTTGCACTAAGTGTTAGACCCTTACTAAGTTGACACGGCGGCTTGGGGCATGGAGAGGCATGTCCGGTCTTGGTGACATTGGCATGGGCATAGGGAGGCATGCTATGCCTTGGAATAACATTCAGACTTAGAATGTTATTCAAGTGCGGAAAGACATTCGGGACTTGGAATGCTATTCAAGGATGGAATAAAATTCGGAAGTGGGAATGACTTTCCAGAGTTGGGATATGTCAAAAATATTCTAAGTATCGGATACTTAGACAGTACAGAGTTGGTGCAGCTGATGGCTTGCGAACAGTTGGTGCATGGGTTGCCTTTGGCAAGGCAGATGCACACAGGGGGAAGGACTGGTTTTGCAAGTGGTTGTATCCACTCCTGTCAGGTGGACAAATTGTACTTTGACATATATAGGGGGGAGTACCTCCTCGAAGCGCCCATGAGCGAGTGGCCTATGCGGCTAAGGAAGACCAAGGCGTGGGGGCATGGCTTGGCAACGATGGCTAACACGGAAGCATGGGATGGGTCAAGAAGTGCACGGGTTCAAGGCCGACTATATATGGCCGTGTCCTTGGGTGAGGGCTCGGGCTTGGCAGTTGCGGCGCAGAGCAGTTGCGAGGCAGTTGCTAGGCGCAAGGCAGTTGCGGTGCAAGGCAGTTGCAGGGCAGTTGCGTGCAGTTGCGCAAGGCAGTTGCTGGGCGCAAGGCAGTTGCGTGCGGTTGCGCACAGCAGTTGCGGGGCAGTTGCGTGCGGTTGTGCGGGGCAGTTGCGTGCGGTTGCGCAAGGCAGTTGCGGGGCTGACTGAGGGCGCAAGGCAACTGCCTGTTGAGTTGGCGCATGGATAGTGTGCGACAATGGGAGGCACGGATCCTCACAGGTGGCATGCTGATCCAAGGGTCCCTATTGTGTGCGGCAAAGTGAGGCACGGATCCTCACAGGTGGCGCACATCCCAGGCTTCCGAGAGCACTAGCAGTTGTGGGCGCAACTGCAAGGCACAGATGGCAGTCTGTGACAAACCCTAGCAGTTGGGGGTAACTGCATGTCATGTGCATGGCACATGGGAGCGGTTGAGACTTCGGCTATAAAAGGGTGCAAGGTCTCTTGAAAACGGGAGAGAAGACAGAGCATAGTGTAGAGAGCAAGGCTGAGAGCATTGTTGTGTTTCTCTTTGTGTGTGAGCAAGAGTGTCTTGTATTCCTACGGGAATCATATTCCTTTGTATTCATAATTCCGGTGAGTTAGTAAATAAAAGGTTGGGGGTTTTTCCCTGTATGCTTTGGTGTCTTCTTTCCTATTCCGCTGTGCTAAACACTGTGTGTGTTTGTGGGTGTTTTGAGTGGCTGGTTGTCCGGTGACAACGCCATCACAGGCAAAAATTTGGTGTCAGAAATTAACCCTGTGACAGTTGGTATCAGAGCGTGGTTCTGACCATGGCTGGTGGCTCAAACGCTGAACTGCGTGAACGAGTGGCTCGGATGGAGGACTTCCTTGGTTCTCCCCAGTCAGATGATGCTGTGCCTGTAGCAGTCCAGTGTGCAAGGCTGTTCGAGTTGGTGGAGAACATCCAGAATGCCCAGGACGAACTCAAAAAGGCGGAGGAAGATCACTATCTTGAAGGCCAAGTCAAGATCAGTGACCTCCTGGGCGATCTTGGGGCGTTGGCCGAATCTCTCAAAAGCAGATTGGACACACTGGATACGGACATGACGTTGCTGAAGCGGGCATTGCATACTGGTACTGTTGGTATGCACGGGGGCGGGCAGAAGGCCAAAGTACCAGAACCAAAGGCGTTCTCTGGCACTCGGAGTGCCAAAGAACTGGAGAATTTTCTGTGGGACCTGACCCACTACTTTCAGGCGGTGCACATTCCGGATGGTGAGCGGGTGAATCTCACATCCATGTACCTGACCGGGGATGCCAAACTGTGGTGGCGGACTCGGGCGGAGGACACTTCACGTCCTCAAATCGTGACATGGGACATGCTGGTGGCAGAAATGAAGGAGCAATTCCTCCCAAGCAACACGGCATGGCAGGCTCGTGATGCTTTGCGGCGGCTCAGACAGACTGGAACGGTCCGGGAGTATGTCAAGCAGTTCTCATCTCTGATGCTTGACATCAAAAATATGTCTGAGTAGGACAAGCTCTTCAACTTCATTGTTGGTCTTCAAAACTGGGCACAGACAGAACTGCGTCGACAAGGTGTAAAAGACTTGTCCGCAGCCATAGCAGCAGCCGATGCCCTGGTGGACTACAAGTCGCAGGCAACTGGGGACGGCAACAAAGGGACTGAAGGTGCTGGAAAGGACAGGTCCAAGGAACGCAAGAAGGACAGAAAGAAAGTCGGGAAGACTGGTTCTTCGGAGGGGCAGACGAACAAAGCCTCTAGTTCCAAGGAGCCGGTCAAAGGCCAGACCCCAGGCGGATGCTATATCTGTGACGGACCACAGCGGGCCATGAACTGTCCAAAGAGGGAAAAAGTGAACGCTCTTATGGCGGAAGAGGAAGAGAGTTCAGAAGAGGAGACCGTGAGGGTCAATCCCATCCAACTTCTCAATGTGTTGCAGAAGGAGGACTCGGTGCCAAATAAGGGGTTGATGTTCATGGACATAGTGCTGAACAACCAGGTTGTCAGTGCAATGGTGGACACGGGGGCTACTAACAACATTGTCTCAGACAGTGAGGCGTATAGGCTGGGCCTTGCACTGCAGCCAGATTCCAGTGTGATCAAAGCTGCCAATTCTAAGGCAAGTCGGGTTGCTGGAGTAGCGAGGGGTGTCCAGGCCAAGGTGGGAAACTGGAGCGGGGAGTGCAGTTTCTTGGCCATGCCCTTGGATGATTTCCAAGTCATCCTTGGGTTGGAGTTTTTCCAGAAGGCGAAGGCAGTGGTGATGCCTCACCTTGGTGGAATGCTGATCATGGACGAGGGGAGTCCATGCTTTATTCCTTTCTCAAGAGCAAAGAAAGGACGGGTTTCAAGGATGTCTGCACTTCGGGTCCTTGAAGAATCAGAAGGTTCTGATGGTGGCGAGAAGTCTTACTTGGATGCTTTAGTAGGCAACAGTGCAGCAGTGCCAAAAGCTGCAGGGAACATGTCCGGTGACATGCAGGCCGGGGGCCTGATTTCAGAAGCTTGATGTTCTGAAGGTGATGGGTGGGCTGGCTGGTGGGAAAGGGTCAGCCGTGACCAGAAACGGTGGAAAACTTTCCCAAGTTTAATGATCGATCGACAACAAAGGCTGAAGGCTGGAGTTCTTCAGCAAGACTTGGTGGGGGCCAAGTGTGTTTTGCATGGGT
This sequence comes from Nyssa sinensis, assembly GCA_008638375.1. NCBI lineage: Eukaryota > Viridiplantae > Streptophyta > Magnoliopsida > Cornales > Nyssaceae > Nyssa > Nyssa sinensis. Next base: position 13,821,295 of record CM018046.1, read on the forward strand.
GGCAGCCAGTGCAGAAGGATGCTGTGGGTGCCGGTTAGGCGCAGTATCAAGGTTCAGTGCGGCATGGTGCTGTTTGGGGGCCGTTTGTAGGCCCAACATTGGTGCAGTTCTCCAAGGGCAGTGAGAGTAGCCTTGGAATAATCCGATGAGGGCATCGGACTCTTCTGGTGGGGGTGGTTTGTTAGACCCTTACTAAGTTGACACGGCGGCTTGGGGCATGGAGAGGCATGTCCGGCCTTGGTGACATTGGCATGGGTATAGGGAGGCATGCTATGCCTTGGAATAACATTCAGACTTGGAATGTTATTCAAGTGCGGAAAGACATTCGGGACTTGGAATGCTATTCAAGGATGGAATAAAATTCGGAAGTGGGAATGACTTTCCAGAGTTGGGATATGTCAAAAATATTCTAAGTATCGGATACTTAGACAGTGCAGAGTTGGTGCAGCTGATGGCTTGCGAACAGTTGGTGCATGGGTTGCCTTTGGCAAGGCAGATGCACACAGGGGGAAGGACTGGTTTTGCAAGTGGTTGTATCCACTCCTGTCAGGTGGACAAATTGTACTTTGACATATATAGGGGGGAGTACCTCCTCGAAGCGCCCATGGGCGAGTGGCCTATGCGGCTAAGGAAGACCAAGGCGTGGGGGCATGGCTTGGCAACGATGGCTAACACGGAAGCATGGGATGGGTCAAGAAGTGCACGGGTTCAAGGCCGACTATATATGGCCGTGTCCTTGGGTGAGGGCTCGGGCTTGGCAGTTGCGGCGCAGAGCAGTTGCGAGGCAGTTGCTAGGCGCAAGGCAGTTGCAGGGCAGTTGCGTGCAGTTGCGCAAGGCAGTTGCTGGGTGCAAGGCAGTTGCGGCGCAGGGCAGTTGCGAGGCAGTTGCGTGCGGTTGCGCACAGCAGTTGCGGGGCAGTTGCGTGCGGTTGTGAGGGGCAGTTGCGTGCGGTTGCGCAAGGCAGTTGCGGGGCTGACAGAGGGCGCAAGGCAACTGCCTGTTGAGTTGGCGCATGGATAGTGTGCGACAACGGGAGGCACGGATCCTCACAGGTGGCATGCTGATCCAAGGGTCCCTATTGTGTGCGGCAAAGTGAGGCACGGATCCTCACAGGTGGCGCACATCCCAGGCTTCCGAGAGCACTAGCAGTTGTGGGTGCAACTGCAAGGCACAGATGGCAGTCCGTGACAAACCCTAGCAGTTGGGGGTAACTGCATGTCATGTGCATGGCACATGGGAGCGGTTGAGACTTCGGCTATAAAAGGGTACAAGGTCTCTTAAAAACGAGAGAGAAGACAGAGCATAGTGTAGAGAGCAAGGCTGAGAGCATTGTTGTGTTTCTCTTTGTGTGTGAGCAAGAGTGTCTTGTATTCCTACGGGAATCATATTCCTTTGTATTCATAATTTCGGTGAGTTAGTGAATAAAAGGTTGGGGGTTTTTCCCTGTATGCTTTGGTGTCTTCTTTCCTATTCCGCTGTGCTAAACACTATGTGTGTTTGTGGGTGTTTTGAGTGGCTGGTTGTCCGGTGACAACGCCATCACAGGCAAAAATTTGGTGTCAGAAATTAACCTTGTGACACTAAGCATAGTGATGACCAAAATGTTCCGCCGCACCTACCTAGGTCTGTTAACAGGTCGGGTCTGTACCCAGTCTTGTTCAAATCCTTTTATAGCATATTCAGACCTTTAAAGTGGATCCGTAATATACGGATCCAATTCGGATCCGTTAAGCTCTTTAAAAACTGGATCAGATATGGACCCGTTTAAATATTCATTAAAGACCCGCTCCTTTAGAATATTAATATCAGAAACCCTATTTCTCTCATTCTTTGTTTCTACGACTGAGGCCTTAATAGCTCTCTTGCAGTTGAAGTTCTGTGTTTATCGTCGATGAGGTTCCATCACCAGAGAGCCCTCTCTCTGTGTTTCTTCTCAACGTCTAATTGATTCTAGAGGCATCGCCGCTTGTTTCTAAGGTAGGCTTTCGATCACCTTTATATATACATATACATATTACTCTCCCCCTCTCTCTTATTTGTGTTGGGTTTATTAGATCTGAGGACCCTTTGGGATTAAAAGTAATGGAAGAGTTCTACATTCCTTGTTATGTTAGATCTATGGTTCTACGCACTCTCTCTTTCTATATCTCTATATTTTCTTCTCTGCAACACCTTCTATTCAATCTGAGTCTCTTGTTCTGGTTTTTGAGGATTAAGCAACTTGGGGTTTGGTTTATCTTGCTAAGAAGTTGCTAAGATATTTTTCTGACCTCCATATAAGAGTATTATAGCCGAGGAGAAGAGTTGACAGTTGATTAATCTGAAACAATTGATAGTTGTTCTATCCTTTAGTTATAAGATATCTATGTTGTGATGGAATTTTCTGTACTCAAAATCTTCAATTCAGAGTTTGTGACTACTATCATTTTGGATAGTTAGTGGATTTAGTAGGAATTTTTTTCCTTATTTGGGTAACTTTTCAAAAACAAACACCAAGTTGCTTTTTCTAATTTATTCTTTGTTTTATTTTCATATCATTCTGTATCACTTGTGGATTTTTATTTTCAATTTACAATTAGTTGTGCACCCACTAAGGTGAGACTTTTCATGGTTCTTTTGGTGCATGTGTTGGATTTGGAGATTATGTTATGGTATGGTGTGATGTAGATTTGTTGGATTAGAAACTGTGTTACGGTAGTTGTGTCATGACCTGGAACCCGGCCTATGTGGATTAGGGGTCCGTGATCGGTTACCAAGGACTTTCAATGATCAGACCGTCTTTCTAATTATATATTGATCAAACGTAGCAGAATAATTTTTTTTCATATTCATAAAGTAAACCATATAACCTGGTTGGTCATTTCAACCATTTTCTCCAACTAATGTAGTTTCCATAACACAATGCGATAGTGAGTAGGTTTAAAATAACACAAGTGAACTAGTTCGATAACTACATATATAAATTCACATAGTCAAAATCATTTAATCCATCTTCAGTTAAAGATCCATCAAAATAACTCGCTTCCTTGCTTAATCACTCAATTTGCATTGCCTGAAATGAGCCTGTCTAACTCTTACCTGAAAACATGGTAAACATTTGTAATGAGCTCGATGGCTCCTTAAGAATTTCATAACATGCCAAGGATTTCAAAACTACTATGTAGTTCTATACTGAAATGTCTATATTCATTTAGAATTAGAATATGCCATATCAAAACACAAGAGTTCAACGAATAGTATCAAATTCATTTTCAACAGTTCTTAGTTCAATCATAGTCGTAATTCAATAATCAATATCATAGTTCAATTATAGTCATAGTTCAATAATCAATATCGTAGTTCAATCATAGTCATAGTTCAATAACATAATTCGATAACAATAGTCAATATCATAGTTCAATCTTAACCATAATTTAAAATCATAGTTCGATAACAATAGTCATAATTCAATATTCAATATCATAGTTTGATCTTAGTCATAATTCAAAATCTTAGTTCGATAACAATAGTCATAGTTCAATAGTTAATATCATTGTTCAATCTTAGTCATAGTTCAAAATCATGGTTTGATAAGAATAATCATAGTTCAATAGTCAATATCATAGTTTAATCTTAGTCATAGTTTAAAATCATAGTTCGATAACAATAGTCATAGTTCATCAATCAATAAAATAGTTCGATCTTAGTCATAGTTCAATAATCAATATCATAGTTCAATCTTAATCATGGTTCGATAAAGCAAATCTATAGTTCAATAGTCAATATCGTAGTTCAATTATAGTCACAGATTAATAAATCATATTTATAGTTCAATAGTCAATATCATAATTCAATCATAGTCATTGTTTGATAAATCAAATTCATAGATCAATAGTCAACATCGTAGTTCCATCATAGTCATAGTTCAATAAATCAAAATCATAGTTCGATAATTCTTAGTTCGATAGTTCAAAGTTCAATTATGGTTCATATTTGATATTCACAAGGGTTCAAGCCCATAAATTCATCTTTTATGGTCAGTAAATTAAAACTTCGCTGACTGAGATCGATATTCAATGAAACTAGTTCGATAACGTCATTCTATACGGCTCGTCACTAATATATCCCGTCATTAGGGTTCAATAAAGTCACAATCTATTCGATAATGACCATACATAAAAGATTATATGGTCAACAAATTAGAACCTTGCTAACTAAAATCGATATTCGATGAAACTAGTTCGATAATGTTATTTTATGCGGCTCGCCACCAATATATCACATAATTAGGGTTCGATAAAGTCACAATTTATTCAATGATGACTATACATAGAAGATTGGTCTATTCAAAACATCAAAATCATATCCAAAATCAATAACAAGCTAAGTTATCTAAATAAGAGTTCTATATCTAATATTTAATCGAAATAATTCAAAGATGTGTGAGAAACCATATAGTGTTTTGAGTATTATCACGAAACATTTTCTCAAATCAAAAGTCATAAAGGAAGACAATATGTATACATCGATGAATCATTTAAAACGTAAATTGGGTACAATGTATCTATTATCAAAAGTCATAAAAAAAAAAGACAATATATCGATGAGTCATTCAAAATGATATTAAGTTAAAGATGTCTATTTTCAAAGTTATAAAGGAATTCAATAGTTATTTTTATAATAAAATCCATCTTAAACATGGTAAGAAATACTCACAGATTTTTCTTATTTTTTAGCTATCTGGCAGTTGCTGTTGCATTCCTGATCTCTGAATGACTCAAATTCTTGGAAGTTGTCGCCCACGCTTTCTTATTTTGCCGCCAGCCTTTGTGCAGCCTTTTCTCTTATCAATCGACCCATTGGGATGGTAGAGGTCCTGATGATGAATGGGTTCCAACTAAGGACCTTCACTCTCCTAGCGGTCCTTATCTTTTTTTTTTCTACTTCTTTTTCCAATGTTTGATCGTCCATGACTCACCTTTAAATTAGTTCACAAACCTATGACACAATTCAAGATCTTATTACATACTTGTTTGAAGTGTTACGTAATTAAATCACTAACTCAGAGCTCTTTATATTCCAATTTCACTCTTCTAGTAGCCTCATTGAGCCTTAAGGACGTGTTGGTCATTTTTAGTTTGTTACTAGGTCTTATCTTCCTCAAAAGGATGTCACTGTTAGGTCTAAAGTGTTAAAGATAATCGATTTAGTTTTTTATGGATCTTAATTTGTACACCTATAACTTATATTAAGCCTAGGGGCATTTTTGTAATTTTACACTTTCGCGTGTCATATTTTTCGGTGCTTTGTTTGCTAAAATAGACTCTACCATTAAGTCTGAACTATCAAATAAAGTTAAAATAGGCCCTTTCTGACACTTAACTGGCTTTATGTCGCTAAGGGCACATTAGTAATTATTGTATTTTACATGTCCTAATTTTTAAAATTCTATTTCGTAAAACGAACCTTGTCATTGGGTCCAGAATGTCGAAGAAAGTCAGAATACATTCTTTTTTCATTTTACTCGGGTACGGAGTATTTATCATAATTGAATTAAATTAAATTATTTTATTTACTATTATATATATATATTATTATTTATACATAAGTGAGAAGATGGCACAATGGCACATGCGTGGTCCTTTAGTCTTTCATGTTTGGGGAAGTTTCTATTTCGAACCTAGGGAGCTACGGCTCCCTTTTTTTTTCTTCTGATTTTTGGTTTGCCAAACGGCGAATAAGGACGAAAACCAGAGATAGGATATCCCTAGTCCCAACCAGTTTATTAAATCAGGGCTTATCCCCATTGCCAAACAAGCTAGTTTCCCACTTGATTTTTTAAATCCAAGGCTCAAAACGACATAGCTTTGGTTACCCATTACAGTGCCTGGACAGGCTCTGACCCGAACCCGAAACCAAAAACTCAACCTGAGACCATCACTGTTCATCGTCTTCCTAACACGATAGTAACTGTTCATCTAGAACCCTAGGAATTTCAGACCCTATTTCGTGAGTCTCTAAGCATCCATTGAATATGTTTTCAAGCCCATTTCACTGCTAAGGATCTTAGCTTTCATTTGACATTGGTTTCATGGATTAAATTAAGTTATTTTATTTTGTTGGACCTCGATACTTGCGACTGTAACAAACTTGGTTTGAGCTTATTTCTCCACTAAATTCAATGGCTTTTGGTTTGTTGTGATCCTTTCTATAAGGGGTTTCATTTCCTGATCCAAAAATTAGGTTTTGTGTCCTATTTTTTAGTTTTTGTTCACGGGTTGAAACCTGCAAGTTAAGATTTGGGGGTCCTCTTTAGAGCTTTTTGGTCATGAAACATTGGTCTTGTGACCCTCGTGGGGTCTAGTTTAATTCCCGAAACACAAAATAAGGTTTTGTGCAAGTCGATTCAAACCCAAACTATAGAGACCTAAAAATTGAGGATAAATTTTTTGTTTTTCCGGTAGAGCACTATCTGTAATACCCTAATTCGGGATAACACGTAAACCGAGGTAGACCAGTCTAGTAGTGTAATATCAGTTGTAACCCGTGATGTTAAGACTCTATATCATGATATCATATGGACTGAATGATTTTGGAATGTGAACAATTTCAATTGTGTAGTTAGTACGAGTGACGCCTAACCAACCCAGAACCATACCTCGTAATACGTGCATACACGCATTCCCATGCATGTGTATGATTACATATACGTGTAGCCCGTTAAATATAAGTGTATATATACACCTATAGAAATTAGTACATATGTATATATATGGATATATATATATATGAATGTATAAGTAATGTATAAATATACATATATATATATATATAGTATGGTATATTATACATATCCATGTATTAAAAATACAAATAAAAGAAAAGAAAAGAAAGGAAAATGAGAAGCAGCAGGCAATTGTGTGTGTGTGTGTGTTGTGTGTGTCGGCAAGTGGGTGTGTGAAGTGTGTGTTTGTATATTATATATATTATATATATTATATATATATATAAATATCTTAACTAGTTAAAGTAAAGAAAGGAAGGAAATTAGAGAAGTGAGAAAAGAGGAAAAAGAAAAGGAAAACAGTAAGAAAGCAGGTGAGAAGGGTTGTGTGTGTGTGTACTGTCACATGTATACATATATATAAATATATATATATATATATGAGTGTTGCGTGTGATTGTGTGAGTTCAGAATTGGAAGAGTGAGTGAGTGTACAAATATCAGACTTAATGGTGAGAGCAGGTCTGAAGTAGAGAGAGAAAGTGAGAGAGAGTAGAGAGAGAGTGATATATATATGCGTGTAGAGATCCAAATTTTTGGAATAGAATTTTTTTTTTTAATTATTTACTCTATTGATTTATTTATTTATTTATTTATTTTCCTGTTGTTGAACGAAATGGGTAGCATACATGTGTGATGTGTTGTATATGTATATATATATATATACGTGTATATATATATAGTATTATATGCTCCAATGTGCATGTGTTTAAATGCATGTGTGCATGCATGAGATGGGTGTATTGCCGTGTGCATGTGTGTGTGAGTATGGATATATGTGTGATGTATTACAGGTAATGTATGTGTGTGTGTGTATATATATATATACACAAAAATTTAAAAAGAGAAGTGTGTGCAGGCGTGCTACTGTGCACAACGGCGTGTGTGGAGGTTCAACCATGTGTGTGTGTATAATATAATATATATATATATATATCTCCCTAATGTCAGCTTACATTTAATGCAAGGCTGATACAGACATGAAAGAAAACTAAAAAAGAGTGGGAGGAGATAGAAATAAGACTGCTACAACCAGTCTTGGGTGAGGTGATATGTGTATATGCTAGCTGTATCCATCGGTTGGAGAGAGAGAGAGAGAGAGAGAGAGAGAGAGAGAGAGAGAGTGTGTGAGGTTGGTTGTGTGGGTCTCATGTATACATAGGTGCGTTGGGTTGCTGAGAGAAAAGAAAAGAAGGAAACTGAAGAAGAGGGAGCAGAGGCTAAGGGCATTGGAGGAGTGCTCAGAAGTGGAAAAGAACCCAAGAAGAAAGAGAGAAGGAGGCACTGTGAAGAGGTAAAAATCACAAACCGTGCATTTTCTCTCTCTAAGATGCAACCTGTTTTGAGGCATGATACATTGTTTAAATGGTAGGGTCTTGTAGAGAAAACTGTAAGGGAAAAAGTTGCAAAAAGAATTAACTAAAAAGATTGAAAGATAAACAAGATATTTAGAGTTGCATGTTTTAGGAGAAATCTAGGTTTTTAAGATTTTATGTACAAACTTTAGTTTAAATGAGATAGGATTAATCCTATGAAGTGCAGGAAATTAATAGGGGAATGTTGGGTCGGAACAGTGAATAAAACGGTGAGAAATGAGAAGAAATTAGTTGGCCGGAATCTGGGTTTACATGGCTGGAAAACTCAGTGGGTATCTCGGAGGTGGTAAGGGTTGAAGGCCCAAAACAGCCCCCAAATCATTCCCTAATGTCCTAGGATCAATTTGGTGAAAAAAATCACGAAAATCCGACGTGAAAATAGTGAGAAAAACGTGAGAGTTGGTCGCGGTCTCCGACGATATGGCCGAAGAAAACGACTGGAGGGTCGGTTGGAAAGTCGTGGGGCGACGGGGCAGTTTGGGCTGAGGTGTTGGGCTTGTTGTGTAAAGACCCAGATTATTTTTTTTTTGGAATGAATTTTTTTTTTTTTGTATTATTATTATTATGATTGTTATTAATTAACTCAAATGTGTGTATGTATGCATATATATATATATGTGTGAATGTATTGTATGTGTGCATACATGTGTGATATTAAGTGTTATATACATGCACATGCAATTAGGAATATATATATATATATATATATGTGCACTGTTGTGTGTATGGGTGTGTGTTTGGCTGTGAGTGTGGGGAAGCAGGCAGGGGTAGTATAATATATATAATACATATATATATATATAATTATATATATTGGCACAAGGTCAACTTTGCATTTAATGCAAAGCTACCTTGTGGGAAGATAGGGTGGCTTGAACAGGGGGGAGAGGTCAGAACAGTGGGGCTGTGCAGGTGGTGGCGTGAGAGAGTGGATATACCTCTGTGTATATGAGTGGGTATCCGTTGGTCTAGAGGGAGGAAAAGAGAGAAATCAAAAAGAGAGAGAATAAGCGTGAGAGGGACTGTGCACGTGTCTAGAAGAGACTGAGTTAAGAGGCTGTAGAGGTCGGGAGAATTCAGAGTGAGACCCAAGAAAGAGGAAGAAGAGGAAATAGAGGAACTACAACCGAGGATTGAAATAGGTATACCATCCTTGGTTCTGTTTTATTTTTTTAAAAAAAAACATTTGAGTTATTTAAACGGTAGGATATGAATGAATATGAAACATAGATTATTATACAAAAAGAATCAGTTAAAAACATGGAAAAATGGATGAGAAAATGGGAGTTACAGGTGTGAACAGTGGTGCGGTTTTTATAGCTTTTGGTGTTCAAAACTCTGTTGGGATGTTTGGGAAATGATCCCCATTAAGGCAGAAACATATAGGGAGAGTTTGGGGCTTAAACCGTGGTTAAAAGACCAAGAACGGAGAAGAGAGAGAATTGGCCGGAATCTGGGTTTGGCTTGGTCGGAAACTGATGTGGGACAGTCCCTATGAACTGTGTTGAGGTCCATGAGCAGTCCTAAATAATTTATTAGAGTCCTAGGATTCATTTAGTATGAAAACAGGGAAAAACCAATGTTAAAATCCTGTGAAAAAGTGAGCTGTCCAGTTTTCCAGCGATAATGCCGGCGAGTGGCCGGAATTTCGGCCGGAGAAGACGACTTGAAGGTCGCGGGCGCCTGGGCCGAGATCGGGCCTATTTTAATTAAATTGGTTGGGCCCTTTGAGTTTTAAAAATGGCAGGGTTCTTGGTTGGGTTGGTTCTAAATTAAAATGGGATGTGGGCCTGTTGGTCGTGGGCCCAATAGGTTCAAAAAAGGAAAAAAAAAATCAAAAAAAAAATGAAAAGGGGGTGGGATATGTATATGCGGCTGCCAAGGTTCGATCGGTGGTGGAGCGCGTGGGAAGAGGGGCGCGTGACAGTTTGGACAGGACAATCCCATGTCCATATATGCAATTAATAAATATATATATTAGACTTTATTCTGTTGTACTAATTAAATAAATTAAATTAAATTAAATTTAATGCTCCGAAATGGCCCGAAGCCCAAACAAGGCAAGTCATATATGTTTTCTTACTATCTTGGACCTCCTAAGACCAACGGTGAGGTCTGTGACGTGATACGAGGTCCCAAAAAATAAAAGGCCCGTATAACCCTTAAAAATTACCAAAATGCCCTTGAGTCAAAATGCAGTCAAACGAACCCCGATTAAAATAAAAGAATAGTGAAAATTTATTATTTCGAACATTCTGGACTCAACTGTGAAGTCCGATTTACGAAAAGAGGTCTCAGGATGTAAGAACCCGAAAAAGTGCAAAATGACCATGTTGCCCCTTTTTAGCTCGGATGTCCAAATTGAGTTCCACGAAAGCCTAAACCTATTTTATTCGACATTCCAGAATCAATGGTGGAGTTTATTTTAAGAAAATAGAAACTAAGAAAATAAAGACATAACATTTGATGAAGAGCATAATTCAAGTAGCAATTGAATTGAGTTGTATTTTATGATTTTAGGAACACGGAAAGGCAAGGAGAAGGTGGTTTGACCTTCTGTATTTTCACTGTAGTTCTGTTACACTACGAGTGCGTCTTCCTGAGTTGAGACTGACCACCAGGTACGATATATTGTGCTAAGTAAGAAATAGAATTAAGCTTAGGAATAACTACCATGTTGACTTGATGATTCACATGTTTGTTTTATTACTTATATGCTTATGTGTTCCCTGTTACCTTTTTGACAGTTGGTGATGAATGTGAATCATGACTATGTGTATATCGCATGTGTTAGCATAGTGTGTGGTTATGTTTTTTTGAGAATTGTTGGGATTATAAAATATGTGACTTAAAGCATGTGTTAAATGGATTATGCATGGCATGTGACCTTGATGAAAAGATCTTCTGATTTGAATGTTATTGTGTAATACATCATTTAAAGCATACTCCATGTGTGGATATGATGCTTTATTGAGATTACATTATGGTGTGGTGGAATCAAAGCATATTGGCATAGTATGATTCCTTGGACATGACATGACATGACATGATATAGCATTTGGTACCCGAACCAGCGGGAGCGATCCGCGAAGGGACATGATATAGCATTTGGTACTCGAACCAACGGGAGCGATCCGTGAAGGGACATGATATTGCATTTGGTACCCGAACCAGCAGGAGCGATCCGCGAAGGGACATGATATTGCATTTGGTACCCGAACCAACGGGAGCGATCCGTGAAGGGACATTATATTATATGAGTTGACATGGGTGTGACATAGAGTTGACATGGCATAGAGTTACATGGGTGTGTCACGCATATTTTTATTACATTGTATTAATGAATTCATGAATGTGTGATGAATCTTGTTAATGCATTGGATGGATGAATTGGATGGCATGTGGGTTAAAATTGTGCATGTAGATATAACTGTACACTTGCACATGCCACGCCTTAGATCATGTTAACGAGTTGGATGGCATGTAGATTATTACTAGTACATTGTATGGATGATATTGAATGACATGTAGAAATAACTGTACACTTGCACATGCCACGCCTTTAATTTTATTTCTTGCATTAGCATTATATTGTACCAGCAATTGAGCTGACCCATTCGTGGGACAAACATTTCAGACGACGCTCCCGCTACGCGAGACTTAGAGATGCTTTAGTGAAGGAGGGAACTAAGAAGGATATTTGGCCCGTGAGGGCATACTTTGTGATGTAGGGCTTAAGCCCAAATGATGTGGGCGATATGTTTATTTTGGATGTACTTTACATGTTTCTGTGTTGAAGGAAATGAATGTAAGTTTTGAGTGGGATCCGTTAAATTGTCCTTTATTTCTTTATTATTTTATTTTCCTTTCGTCTCGTTAGTCGCACTACGGGTTCGCTGGAATTCGGGGCCTGACATGTTGGGTTTAAAAGGGTGGGCCTGTTTTGGTTTAAAAGACTTTGGGCTTGTTTTGGTTTAAAAAGGGTTTGGGCCTGGTTTGCTTCAAAGGGTTTTGGGCCCAACAATTTAAAAGAAATGAAAAGAAAAAAAAGAAAAGAAAAAGGAGGCTGGGGGGGATTCGAACCAGGAACCGCACGTGGAGGAAGAGAGCGTGTGGCCAGTTTGGACGGTTACCAACCGTGTCAAATTGTGCCACAAATATATAAATGTATTGTACTTAATTTCATTTAATTAATTAAATTAATTAATTAAATTAAATGCCCTGAAATGGTCCGGAACCGAAATAAGACAAGTCATATATGTATTCTAACTAACTTGGACCTCCTGAGACCAACGGTGAGGTCCGTGACCCGAGACGAGATCTCAAAAAATAAAAGACCCGTAGGAACCTTAAAAATTACCAAAATAACCCTAAGTCAAAACGCAGTCAAACGAACCCCGATTAAAATGAGAAGATAGTGGATTTTTATTATTTCGAACATTCCAGACTCAATTGTGGAGTCTAATTTATAAAAGAGGTCTCAGGATGTAAGAACCAGTGAAAGTGCAAAATGACCGTTTTGCCCTTTTTAGCCCGGATGTCCGAATTAAATTCCGTGAAAGCCTAAACCTATTTTATTCGACGTTCTGGACCCAATGGTAGAATTTATTTTGGCAAAATAGAAACCAATAAAATAAAGGCATAAAATTTGATGAATAACATCATTCAAGTAGCAAACGGACTGAGTTGCATTTTGTGATTATAGGGACACCGAAAGACAAGGAGAAGGTGGTCTGACCTTCTACATCATCACTGTTAGTTCCACTACACAGCGAGCACTACTTCTTAGGGTTGAGACTAACCCGTCAGGTATGGTGTATTGTGCTAAGTAAGAAATAGGATTAAGTTATGAGTAATTGCCATGTTGACTTGATGATTCACATATTTGCTTAACTATTTGAATGCTTATGTGTTTCTCGTTATCATTTTGAAAGCTTGGTTAAGTGATGGATGTGGATCATGACTATACGTATATTCCTCGTGTTAGCATAATGTGTGAATTATATTTTCGAGAATTGTTGAGATTATGAAATGTGTAACTTTAAGCATGTGTTTAAGTGAACTATGTATGCATATACCCTTGATGGAGGGATTTTGTGATGGGATTGTTATTGTGTAATACATTGTTTAAAACATGCTTCATGTGTGGATAAGATGCCTTATTGAGATTGCATTATGGCATGGTGGAATTAGAGCATATTGGCATAGTGTGATTCCTTGGAACATGGTGTGAGTTGAGCATTTGGTGCTGTGCATACTGGTTACTCAGGTCGTTGGGGAATGTTCGTAAAGTGAGACATACTGGTTACTCAGGCCGTCGGGGAAGGTCCGTAAAGTGAAACATACTGGTTACTCAGGCCGTCGGGGAAGGTCCGTAAAATGAGACATACTGGTTACTCAGGCCGTCGGGAAAGGTCTGTAAAGTGAGACATACTTGGTTACTCAGGTCGTCGGGGAAGGACCGTAAAGTGATTCATGGGTGTGGCATAACATTTGCATGGGTATGTCACGCATATTGTTCATGTACTGTATTGATGACATTGGATGACATGTAGAGATAAATGTACACTTGCACATGCCATGCCTTAATTTTGTTTCTTGCATTAGCATTATACTATACCAGCAGTTGAGCTGACCCATTCGTGGGACACCATATTACAGATGAGGATGCCCTTGCTACCTGAGACTTGGTGACACCTTGATAGGAGAATGCACTTGGGAGTATTTTTGGCCCTTGGGGCATATTTTGAAATGTAAGAGTTTAAGCCCAAATGACATGTGAACAATGTATTCATGGGATGTAATTTTTGTTCTTATATGTATTGATGAAACAGACGCATGTTTAGTAAAGTCCATTTAGATCGCCCTTTATTTTATTTATTTTATCTTCTTTCGGCTTTGTTACTCGCGCTCCGGGTTCGTGGAAATTCGGGGGGTGACAATGCTGTTGTGTTAAGGTGGAAAGAAAAATCAAAGGCAGTAAAGAGAAACGTGAGAAGCTGAGAGCATTAGAGGATTCAGAAGAAGAATGAAAGAGAAATAGAAAGAAAAAGGTGAGAATTTATTGTATATTTCAAGTTTCGAATTTGCTGGCTTTTTTATAGAATTCCTTAAAGCTTAGAAAGAATTACCTGGTTTTAAAGAGCATGACAAATGGTGAATTTAGGAAGAAACCGCAACTCATTTGGTTAAGAAATGAGTGAGAAAAACTAGTTTAAAGTTTGAAGAAAAATTCCGAGTCATTGAGTTTTTGATCGATTTAGCTTGTTCTATGAATTGAGAATTGTTGCCCATAAGTGCTTCAACTTGTAGGTAAAATTTGGGCTCAAAACAGTGGGCTAAAAGTCATGAAAAATTGAAAATTCAGTTCGCCGAAAAATTGGGATAGCTCGCCGGAGTTGGCTGCAACTCCATTTTCCGAGGCCTTCCGGTGATGCAAACTGAATTCCGAGGGTAGATATGGAAAGCCCATGAGGAGTAGAAGAGGACCCAGGTGGTCGGACATCTAAACGTCACCGGAAAAGGGTCGTTGTGGTCGGAGAAGACCACCGGCACACTGTTGGGCTGTGCGCACCAGCGCTGTGCGTGTTGGGGTTTTTGTGATTTTGGGCCATGGGTCGAGTCAGGTTGACCTGCCCAGCCACCCATGGGTTAGATCCAAGTATTTTATAATTTTTAGAAGTTTAAAAATATGGATTTAGGGCTGTTTGGATACAAGAATAGTAGATAGAAATTGAATTGAAATTGAGAATAAGGATAGCTTATCTAAGTTTAGATTTAATCCATTGTTTGGCTATTCCAAATTGGAATAAGACTTTGTGAAATTATAAATTTTACCCAGAAGTTATAACAATTATATTTTGACCCCAAGGGAATAAAATATTATTTAATTAAATAATTATTTAAAAGAGAAATTACAAAAATGACCCTAAGTCGAAAAATAGTCAAGCGGACTCTAATTAAAATAAAAGAATAGTGAAATTTTATTATTTTGAGAATTTCAGACTCAACCATAGAGTCTGATTTGTGAAAAGAGATCTCGAGGAGTAAGAACCCGTGAAAATGCAAAATGACTGTTTTACCCTTTTTAGTACAGATGTCCGAATTGAATTCCGCGAAAGCTTAAATCGACTTTGTTCAACGTTCTGAATTCAATGGTAAAGTCTATTCAAGTAAAAGAGATACCAATGTTAAATGGACATAAAATTTGATGAATAGCATAAATTCATGTGACGGTAGACTGAGAAATACTTTGTGAATCTTAGGAACACCAAAAGGAAAGGAGAAGGCAGGTTGACCCTCTAGAAAAATACAACAAGAGGACTAGCATTATCACTGATTGGTTGACTGTGTAGCGGACACGACTCCCTAGGGTTGAGATAAATCCTTTCAGGTATGATATTTTGCTAAGTAAGGAATATGATTAAGTTTAGGAGTAGTTTGCATATTGATTGAATGATTCATATGTTTTTTTGATGTTAGAATTTCACATAGGATATGATTGCTTTGAAAAACCTAGAGTTGATTAGTTTATGTGCTTATGTGTTCCTTGTTACTCTTTGGGAGTTGGTTAAGTGATAAACGTGAACCATGACTATGTGTATACCTCATGTGTTGGTACAGTATGTGATTTATGTTCTTCGAGAATTGTTAAGATGGTGAATATGTAACTTGAGCATATGTTTAAATTGATTGTATATAGCATGCATACATGTGGAAGGAGTTGTGTGATTCAAATGTCATTGTTGTTTTAAGTATAATGCATTATTTAAAGCATGCTTCATGTGTTGGTAACATGTTTCATTGAGACTGCATTATGGCATGGTGGAATCAAAGCATACTGGCATAGTGTGATTCCTTGAAACATAGTGTGGGTTGAGCACTTGGTGCTCTGCATTATGAGGGTGTAGATCCTGTGGTGAAAAACTCAAAATTGGTCATTGGTACTCATGCCAACGGGGACGTACCTGTGAAGTGAGACATACGATTGGTACTCATGCCAACGGGAAAGGACCGTAAAGTGAGACATGGGTGTGGCATAGAGTTTGCATGGGTGCATCATTCATATTGATAACGCAATGTATTGATATATGGATGATTTGAATGACATGTAGATATAAATGTACATTTGCATATACCACACCTTAATTTTGTTCCTTGTATTAGCATTGTATCATACCAGCAGTTGCGCTGACCCATTCATGGGACATCATATTTCAGATGACGCTCCTAATACTTGAGACTTGATGAAGTCTTGAAAGAAGGAGGGGAAAAGGACTTGGAAGTATATTTGGCTCTTGGGACATATTTTGTGATATAAACACTTAAGCCTGAATGACATGAAAGATATATTTATTGAATGCACCTTACGTGTTTATATGTTGAAGGAAATGAATGTATGTTAAGTTGAATCCATTAAATTGTCTTTTATCTTGTTTTTTTAGTTTCATTTATACTTACCCCCAGGTTTGTGAAAATTCGGGCGTGACACAAACCTTGAAGTTGTCATTAATGGCGATTTCATGATTTCTATTGCTTTAGGGTTCTTTTAGGACTTATTCTCACTCTAAAATCATAATATGATATTAATAAGAGTCATGCATGCATTTAAATTCATTAAACAACATGTTAATTGTAAAACTTTCTTAGAGAGAGAAAATTTAGTTTGTTGTGTTTTACCTTCTAATGCCAGTGTTTTCCTCCCTCTATTGGTCCTTTCTTTGTTCCCTCTCATTAGTTCAACTTGTAAGTCTGCTTCAGGTTTGCATGCAAGCCTTCTTTCCCCCTTTTTCTTCTTCGTATTCTTCTTCTGCCTCTTTTTCTCTCTCTCTCTCTCTCTAGTTGAGCTACTTCTGATGGCTTGCAGTATATAGCAATTGTATACACACAAGTCTGGTTGTTTAAGGGCTCACTCAAGGCTTGAATATACATCATGAGGGTCTTTGTGCATGTATCCTAATTAGGTTGCTTGTTTATTCCACTAGAGTAAGGACACATCATTCTTTTCAGGAAATTTTCCTACAAGCTTCTCTTTATATACATTTCTTATGGAAGTCATAGCATAAAAGTGCTAGTAGCCCAATGGCATCTTTTTGGCAGCACTCACTTGTGGTCTTGGTTTCAAGACTTGTAACTTCGTTTTCTACTATTTTTCTTCTTTTTGTTGTGTTGATGGAGGATTCTATATTTTTATTTAATATTTTATTCATTTAATACTCCTAATTTGTATATTTCTTAATTACTTGATGTATTTTATGTTCATGAAGATTTCTCTTTTATGTAGTCAAATTAATTAACATGATTAGTTATGATACTTGTTTAAACTTTTAGGCTTAACATTTATGTATTTTCTTTATAAATTTAGCATCGTTTTTCATATCAATTTCTTCTATCGTAATTCACTTAAGAATTATCATTGCGACATTATCGTCATGATCTAATTATATACTAATGTTCTCTTAAAGCTTACTAAGTATCCCTAATTATATAATAATTAGGTCGGGACGTTACAGGTTGGCTCTAATTTGGAGATTATGTTATGGTATGGTGATGTAGAATTTTCATGGTTTTTTCGACTCTTTTTTTCTCTATTGATGTATATTTGTTGGGGAATATTATAGGTCTCACTGGTTACTTCTTTATTATGGTAATATGCATAGGGATTCTCTTGGATTTGTGAGGGAGAACTTGATGAGTGCTTCTGCATTATACATTACTAAGTCTATCTATTCCCAACCATTTTTCTTGTGAATTTAATTTGTTAGAGAAGAAGGTACCACCTGCTTTCTTGTAGGACTTAAAAAGGCCACTTTGGGGTCATTTGCAAATTTTTAACAAAATAAGCACTCTGATCACTACTATTTTGCAATTATTTCAGTTAGAATTTCATATTATCACTGTAATGATATGAAATTCTAAATAAGCACTCTGATTTCACCCAAATCATTTCAATTCTGTCTCTTAGTTATTTGACCATGTTTATCATCTTCAACCAACCATTTGGTTAACCTCTCACTTAGTACTTCACCCCTAATAAGCTAACATTTTAGCAACCTACCCAACGCATGCTTTTCTGATACATATTTAATTGCCTTTTCAATTCATCATTAGCCAATAGTGATTCTCCCATATATAGAACAAAGATTTGCATTTACTCTTATATATAGAATAAAGATGTGCATGTCTTTATACCAAATTGCAGGAATGTTGTGCAGTGATATTTCTGTAGATAGTTTTAATAACAAATTTAAAGATGCACAATTACAGGTTTTCACGGGGTTACAACCTCTAGTTTATCTGGATGAAATATTTTTATACCTATTCAATGTTGTCGAATGCAAGCTTTATTTACCCTGAAAATACTTCTGCCACAAAAGAAGGATATTACTACGGACTATACTTGTTATTTATTTTTCTTTAATTTTTAGTGTTTTTTAAAGAGGATACAAGGAAATAGAAGGAAAGTTGGAAGTTTCAAGTTTTCTACCCTTTTTCTTAATCTTCTTAATGGTTAAATTAGGCATTTGATCATTTTAATGTTGCCCAATGTAGTCTATTATTATTGTTCTTTGTTCTAGATTTCTTAACTGAATTTACCATTTTGAGCATAATGCTGCCAAGGTCTACAGTTCTAGGAGGTTCCAGTCGAATGGGATGCAGCATGGTCGAAAATTCCTAACCCATATGATTTTCTGGAAACAATGAAAGGACTTTTGTGCTTCAGTCTCTACTATTTCTTCCACATATTTACAGAGCTATTTTTTTTTTTTTTAATGTTTGTTCATTTGTACTTGGCTTAGTTCTTTTGCACTACACCCGAGGGAGAGGGAGCTAAGTTATTCCTTTACTGTTTACTGTTTGTGTACTTGTATTAGGCTGAAGAAAGTATTGAACAACCCTTTAGAGAGATTGTAATTTCTTATTTATTTGAGTTTTTTTTACCAAGAGACCTATTTTTCTGGCCTTGACTCATGAATAGGAGACCCAAAAAAAGGGAGAGCAAATGGGTTAGGTATCCAGATTTGGGTCTTGTTGAGCAAATGTACTTGAATATTATATAATTTCTTATGAATTAGATTTTTTTTCCAAATCCGGCATGCTTTTTTTAAAAAAAAAAAAGAGAAAAAATGGGTTAGGTATAGGATCTGGGTTTTGTCTTGCAAACTTGCTTAAATATTATAGCATTTCCCAACTATTAAAGTTTTTTCCCTAAACCTAGATTCATTTTTTTTTTTTACCTTTGAGGTTCGAATGCAAAAACAAAAAAAAAAGGGGTCGGGTACTCGGATCCATTGGATCTGGAATGGATCCGAGTCTCGGTCTTTCTAAGGCGAGTCTTAGAGGGTTTAGGTCTAGGTCCAGATCCGTTTTAACTTAACGAGTTTTAACGGATCTGTTCAGATTACAGGTCAAATCTCACCTTGTGATTTCTCATAAAATAAATAAGATGAGACAAATATAGGAGAAAGATAAAAAAAAATTCAAAATAGTTCAAATGGGTTAAGTTTAGGTACCTGCACCATGCCCTCTCCCACATATATTTTTAGAGTAATATTTTATGATTTAAGGAAGTTCACCCATATAAGTTCACTCACCTGATGTTGTGGGATTTAATTGGTTGTAAGTAGGGGTGCAAACGAGCCGAGTCGAGTCGAGTATCTGATGTTTAGACTCGACTCGCGAAAAAATCGAGTCTGGCTCGACTCGGCTTGAAACTCGACTTGAGCTCAAATTCTTGATCGAACTCGGCTCGTGAATGGCTTGTCAAGCTCGAGCTCGAACTCGACTCGACTCGAAAAAACAAACAAGCTTCATTCGAGCTCGAGCTCGAGCTCGAACTGGAGTTACTCAATTTTTTTTTTGTGTTCAACTGAATAAAAATTATGTTATTGTCACATAATAAAAAAAAATACAACTCACTGAATAAATCAACACAACTTTAAAATTTTAATATAATTTTTTTTAAGAAAAAAATCCATTATATACTAATACCATATGACTATAAAGTCTAGAAATTAAACAAATAGAAAACATTGTATCAACAAGATAGTAATAAACTAAGATAATTCATCATAGAGAAAATATAATATTACAAATTGAATCATTATTCTGTAAACAAATTGACCCATCTTCCTCTTCCTATAAGCACTGGAACTGGACTTATAAACTAAAATTAAACGAATATTATGTTTGTAGTCCATAATCCTACGAAGCTCATCAGCTGTAAACTTTACCTGCACATATTTTAAAAAATTTCAATCAGATAAACTTGAAGATTACAGCAATATAACAAGCAGAATCAGAAAGCAGAAACAAACAGACTACTCACCATTTTGATTTCTTCTTAATGCACTCAAACGTGAGATGTTCCACCAAGAATACCTGCCAATCGACATGATTAAAAAATCAATGTATTCAATTTCATTATGTTCTCAATAGAAACATTGTAAAGTAAGCAAATCCCAAAAATTTACAATGTGTATAGTTTTAGTTGTTCTGAAAAAATCGATTTTCAGTTAGTTTCAAAGAGAAACTATATATATATATGGGGTTGAAAGAGTAAAGCATTAAGCTAAAAGGCACTTCCCTCGTGAATTTAATCTTGCTGTTGCATTAGAAGACACTTTCCTTGGTAGGACCAAGGTCTTATCCAATGGTGCAATATTAAAAAAAAAAAAAGAAAAAGAAAAGAGGAGACACTTCCCCTCATGTTGCTTTCAAACACACCTTTTAAAATTCAATTAAAGAGTAAAAACCATTCAACTAATATGGCATGCTAATAGATTCTTATGGACGGTGTTTTTTTTTTTTTTTTTGGGCATAATTTGAAGAATAAACAACAATGTAAAGCAGAAATCATATCCTTAACATGCAGAACTATGACCTAAATAATTTCCAGTTCAAATTTGTAAGAATTGCACTTCACAATCAGAAATTTTCAGCATTAAACAAGTCAAGATCATTAATATCTATATATATATATATACACAATAATTTTCATATCATGTTGTTTTAAAGCATTTCTTCTGAATCAATATCAGAAAAAATATCTTGTTTAACGTAGTGAACAATGTTCGGGCCAATTCATAACAGCTTTTATACACATGATACTGCACAATTTGCTGGCCACTTAGAATATAGAAGTAGAAGCGGGCTAATCATTTTGCAATGAGTCCTAAAAAAAAAGGAAAAAAGAAAAATAATCTAGTTGGATGGATGAATGGAGGCAGTACAAGGATAAGGTAAGGGGCATTATACTTGAAAAATGCAGATAGCAATAGAATAAAGGACATTTGAAAAACACATGAATGTCATGAAATGGAATCATTCAAATTGATATTTCCTTTCTCTTGAAATGAGTGTTTCTGTTTTTAATTGCATCAGACATATAGCTACTTGTTATGGAGTACTAATACACAATGTATCAAGAAAACAATATGTTCTTTAACTACAGAACTCCAGGAAATGATGGAAAAAAATACTTTAATATTCAATTTCATGACCTTGAAAGGAGTACCATCCAATGTGTTAAAAAATTTATTGTTCTATAACTACTATTCTTCTATAAGATGTTCTTCAGCTAGATATTTGAACAAGAAAGAAATGCATAAAATGACTAAACATCACCTTGCAACGTAAAATGCAGAATTTTCAGAAGTTTTTCAAATTGACTGAACAACATTGCATAACTCATTTGTGCCCTCTACAAATTAAATGCAGCATCTTTCTATAGGCCATGAAACCGAAAAACAGAAAGGGTTTAAACCTATAGATAAATAAAAAAAACCATCTCAACTCAAAGTCTTAACCACATGTAATAATCGTGTAGCAAGAAAAATGTCTATTATCATATTGACTGCTTAACTCTACTACCAAAAAACTGTTGATAAAATGGCTGAAAGCCTGAAAGTCACATGCATGCTGAAAAAACTTAAAATTGATGTTCTCAAATGAAGATCCTGGAAACATACCCATGAGGAGTTGGCATCGCAAAGTTGCGCATGATGTTTTCCTTCGTGTTCCTACCTTTTTGATGGCCTATGAACATGTAACTTTTACCATCTATGCTCCCAATACCAGTTACATTCAAATCCAACTACATTCAAATCCATGAAAAGAAATGTTAAAATGTCATGCCCTCAAACATTAAGAAAATCCAACTACATTCAAATCCAATTACATTCAAATCCATGAAAAGAAATGTATGTGTGGCCCAGATGCTATCTACACATTTGGTTTGACCAATTTATGAAAACTGTCATATTAGTGGTGTGGAGAATTTATTTGCAGCTATCCTATTTTAGTAAGCAAGTGGGATATAATCAAAACTGAAAACTAGTCCTCTTTTTATCTATGAAAGATACACGACTCTCACAAGTGTGTAACAATTGAAAATGAACAGACAAAAAGAGGCGTGAGAAAGTTAAATAGAGAAATTTGTTTCTTCATTCATTAAGCTACTTATGGATGAAGGTAATTTATTTTTGTAGAATAATTTTGTAAAAATCATGAAAGTTAATAGTTTAATTTCTTAAAAATTTAAAGACTTACACCTACAACAATCGATTTCCAACCCCAAACATTTTTAATGTAAAAACATTGTCCTTGAGTTAGGTTTTATAGTTAGAATTGAATTAGAAACAAGTAACTTTCAATTCCAACTAATTCAAATTTTAACTTTAATTCTAAGGTACCAATTTCACAACATCGAACAGAATGCCAGTATATTTAAGAATATAGCATCTGGGCCACACATACAAAAAAGAATTATTAGAAAAACCTAAAGATTGCAGGTCGATGACGACGATGAGGAAACTAGAAGAAGTCGAAGCGCTGATGAGTGAATCGTTCCCAAGCGAGATCGACAAGACTGAAGCCTTTTACTTCAAGATGAGCCTTCTCATTCTCATCCACGGTAGAGATGGAAACAAAAATGAACTGGAACGAGAGAAGATTGAAAGGAGTGAAGGATTGGGCCAAAGAGATAGAGAGAAATCAGAGAATGAAACCGTTGAGGGGAAAATTCTGAACTCTGAAAGTTGAGGTGGTTTCTAGGGATGAACTCACCCTGCTCTTGTGAGTGAACTACAGCCGTGAGCCGTCTTTAGAAAGTAGAAAGTAGAAACGCTAGGAGAAAAATAAGTATTTATACTTAAAAACATAAACGAGCCACGAGCCACGAGTCGAGTCACGAGCCGAGCTACTATCCGAGCTTATACGAGCCTGTTCACGAGCCTGACGAGTCGAGCCTCCTTCTGGCTCGGCTCGGCTCGTTTAATAAACGAGCCTTATTTTGAGCTCGAGCTCGACTCATTTATTAACTGAACCGAGTTTGAACGAGCCATAATCGAGTCGAGCTCGAGCTGTTCATAAACGGCTTTGTTCGTTTGCACCCCTAGTTGTAAGCTTTTTTTTGGGACTTTCACAGCCAGTTAAATCATGTCACATTAGATGAGTGAACTTGCATGAATGAACTTACCTGGGTCATAAAACAATACTCATATTTTTAAGGAATAATTGAGAATCAATCATTTTTTTTGTGATATAATTAGAAGTCAGTCAAGAACAAATTAATATATTTTTTTAAAAAAGTCAACTTAGTGATAAAAATTAGAATGACATTAAAAAAATTTAAAATTCATCGACTTTATTTCTTTGATGTTTAATGTAAAAAAATGCTTATTAAACAAAACAAATTGACAAAAATATCCATGAATTATCTTGATTTTTGAAAATATACAATCTCAATTCAGTCAATTTCACTCCCTTTTGAAAAGCCTTAATTCGTCCACTTTCAAAGACATTAATTAGTCATAGCCAATCACGAAGCTCACCATCGACGTCGCAATTAGGCAAGCATCTTCTCCAGTAATCGTCCGTCTTCGGCTTCATCATAAGACATCTCTTTGTCACATGTTGCTCTGTTGTTGATAAATCTCATTTCCACTATCTTTCTATGTGTTTTGGAATTTGTATAATCAGGTCATCTCTGTCTCTCTCTCTCCGGATGCAACAAGTTGTTACCTCTTCTATTACTTCTCTGTCCCATGACTTTTTTCCAGTGAAAAGTTGTCAGCAATAACTGAAGTTACAGGTAATGTTTCTAAACATTAATTTATCTAATGAGTATATATATTTTTCATGCCAATTTTCGCTCTCATCGTTTTCATAATTACCTATATATGACTCTTAAGTAGTATTAACTTTCGGTTGTTTTGTTGTTGCATGTTGTTTATTCTTCATGAGCAAAAATAAAGATATAAAATAAGATTCTCTTTCGGAAGAAAAAAATACTAAAATATGGGATGCAATTTTTACAATATTATATGCAACTCATTTATAACTGAGAGCGCCACCATCAGAAAACCCCGGTTATCCCTCCTTAAAGGTGGGGGGGGAACACCCAAGATTGTGCGCATGAAAGAAAAAATGAGTCGTCAGCTTGTTTTAGGCAAATAAATAAGTAAACCTGGTTACAACCCATGAAAAATATATATAAAAAGAAATAGCAAAAAAAATTAAGAATTATATTGCTTTGATCCTAGTTACATTCTAAACCTCTTAAAATGGGTCATGAAATAAAACAAACTAGTCTACAACAAAATTGAAAAATTCTAAGTCCAGGAGCTAAGATACAAGGTAGAAAGGTATTAGACACTCATCCCGCCGGGTTAGTATGGACAGACCTCAGGTGTTCATCTGTAATGCTTTTATTGCACAAAATACAAAAATAAAAATAATAAATGCATGAATAAATAAAGTGAAATAAATGACACAATAGAAGGAAAGTTTGAAGATGCCGTTCGCTTGTTTCTATCAATAGTAATAGAAGCCGACAGGTCACCTCTCATTCCTCTCTATAAGAAAAGGAGGTGAGGTGTGTGACGTCATTCCGAGTCACTTTAAGATACGATAATTGGGTAGAAAATAGTTCAAATACCCTTATTCATGTTAAAAAGTTCATAAGAGACAAATCGAGTGGCGAAAAGTCAGTCAAGAAGCCAAACTCACAAAACGGAGCAAAAAGGTAGCTTAGCCCTCTCTCAATGCCGATCGGCACACTGAGGGGTCCACCTCCATGTACCGATTGGAACTCACGAGAATCGATCAGCCCTAGGTTTCCCTACTCAAATCTATTTAAAAAATTTGACATGTTTTGCCTCATTTTCTTGTTTCAATCTGTTTTCCTAAGGGCTTAAGCATTCTTATTCATTTCACTCAACATCTAACTCATAGTCTAAGTATAAATCATGCATTCAATATCCTCTTCATCTACCACGAGATAATACACAAATTAAAATCCTAGTTTCATGCTTCACAAGTTCCAAAACATATTCAATGACTTTATAAACTACATCTTCATCATGGTTCCATTCCGAAACAAGTTAACTTACAAAATATATACTTTCTTGGTGAACTATGTGGATACAAAAAGTTTTCCAAAGGAGAAGATGTCTACGTAGACCAAGTTATCATAAAGTTTACATTATCACTTTTGTTGCTAGCCTATACACATTCAAGTAAACCATGTAATGTATATGCATGACTTAAGGGCAAAATCAAACATAATTAAATAAATTAATTGTTCTTAATTTATGTGAAAAAACCCTAAAGGGCATAGGGAATGAAAATAAGAGAAAAGGAAAGGAAAGGGGCAAAAAGGAAATTTCCCTAAAAGGCACTTGTTTGGCCTTATAAGACTAGAATCTCTACACCTAAAACACATGCACACAAACCCGTGAAAAATGAGAAAAAATGAAGAGAGAAGAGGGAAAAAGGGGGTGAACTCTAGGGCTTGGAAAAATCTTAAAAGATCATCAAAGAATTAGGGTTTTCTTGGAGGATTGAACAAGGATTGAAGCTTTGGAACTTCAACCCTCAAGCTCGAAGTTAGAGATTTTAAGAATCCATCTAAAAATCAAGAAGGCAAAGTTAAGATTTCACCCAATACTCAAGAAATTAAGGTAGAGACTTCTAAACCTAGAAGAAAAACATGTGAATAGGTAGATTAGTTCATCCATTGTTCTCATTCCATTCCATAAATTTGTTTATTTAGTATATTGCACCACAAGTTGCTTGTATCTTGAAAACCCATATAATGGATGCTTTTTTGTCATGAAACTACTTCTTTTCATCCTATCTTGTCATTTGTATAATTCCCGGTTAAATACAAAAAGCTTTACTTGGTATCTTTACGTTGTGGAGTTGTGTATGATATGCATGAGATGATTTCATGCACACCAAGTCTTTGTAGAAATGTTTTTATAATTAATTATGTTAGAAAATGACTCCTAGACATTATTGTATGAATGCTTGACTATATTGGTGAAATTAACATGAATTGTGGATATGAAAAATTGGTAAGATGACCATGTAATAACGAGAATAGAAAATTGGAAAGGAATGGGTATTTAGGCCAAAGATAGGAAGAAATGGAGCGTAGTGCATAATCATTATGCTTGTACATTAATGGAATTTGATCATGCGACTTGTAGGAAGAATTGGATGCCTTGAACCATAAATCATATGTCGACCTTGGATGTCACGCCCCAAATTTCTAAAACCCAGGGAGTGAATGGAAATGAATTAAAAGGAATTAATTAAAGGTAATTAAATAGATTTAGTTGATTACCCATTTATTTTCCCATGTTTTTCCAAAACTAAAAGTAAAAATTTGCTAACTAGACTCACCCAAGATGGGTTTTTAATATCAATCAAATATCTCCCCAAGCAATGGTCAAAATTAGTCTAAGTCATGTTCAATCATGGTCTCTAAGATGGCCCCAAAAATGTCTTTAATGTGACTTGAAATAGTTGCTTAAATGGACCCCAAATGCCTTAAGGCATAGACTAAGAATAGGTCAAAAATCCTACTTAAGGTGGTATAAGGAAGTGGCCAAACATGGCCCATAAGAGTGGCCAAACATGGCCCAAAAGGGTGGCCAAACATGGCCTAAGGATTGGCTAGACATAGCCTAATAGGGTGGCCAAATATGGCCCAAAAGAATGGCCAAACATGGCCCAAAAGGGTAGTCAAGGACTGGTGGCATGGAGGTACAAACAGGCTGGTGCGCAAGGGGCAAGGCGCAGGCGTGCAATGGCAAGCAAGTGCGCGCGAGGAGGGCCTTGCAGGCTTGGGGCAAGGTAGGCGTGCGGCGCGCTCTCGTGGGCACGCGGGGGTGCGCGGGCTAGGCTGGTCTAAGCTGCTGCTACTACAACAACAGTGTATTTGCTGCAAGCTGTTTTCCCCCTTTTTTGATTTTTTCTTTTAAAGTGCTGCAAGTTGATTTTTCTAATTTTTTAACCTACTTCTTCAAGGTCTTTAACCCCCACTTTTTGGCACTCTTTTTATTTATATTTGGGCATTTTACACACCTAATAACTCTTTTTAATTCATAAAATCTTGACATGGTCCCCTTTGTTCATTAACCTGTTTTCCTCATCCCATTCCTCTTCATCATCCTCCTCAACACCAACACAACACCTAATGGAATAATTATTCATACAATTGTGTAATTCTAACATTCACAAGCATATTTAAAAAAAATAAGTAACTACATGGAGCTCCATGCTCCTCATATACATTCAATACTCAATTACATACTATCCAACACAAAATTTAGTTCATAGCTTACACAAGGTCTAAGTTTTTCAACATACAATAAATTTCATAGGACTTAAGCCCTTACACAACCAAAAATATGCCCCAAGGGCCAAATATTCTTCAAGGTCCACTTCCCCCTTCATGCTTCAAGACTTTATCAAGTCTCAAGTACCGGGAGTCTCATCTGTAATATGTAATCCCATAAAGGGTAAGCACGACGGCTTGTATGACAGAATGCTAATATAAAGAACAAAGGTAAGGCGTGGCATATGCAAAGTGTACATTTATAAGCTATCACGACCCGAAACCCACCCTACGCGGATCCCGATGGCGTGATGCCAGTTGACCACCTTGCCAGTTTTCTCTACTGACAATGTGACCAACCAAAGGCAACTTCTGAACTTTACAATGAATTGCATTCTAAATGTAGGGTCAAAGTAGTTTTTAAATTGAAAATGCAACTCATCTAAACATATCAGAGCACATCTAGAATCAGTCACCAAATATCTCTAGAGTATCAATATACATGCTCCAACGCAACCATTCTATATCAATGAATTACTTAAAGCGGAAGTTTCACCGATACAATTCAGCTAATCAAAACTCATCTCCAATGATCAACAATCAGAATATTTCCAAGTACAACTTAATCATAGTGATCCAACATACTAGGCTAACCTCATCACTAATGATGTAACATTATAATACAGATTGTGAACTTAACCTTACAGAGTGTGTAGTCAACTTGACTTGGAGTTCATATCGTCAGTGTAAATTATTTGTGCTCCACTAGTTCTACTAGTTATCTCACTGCATATCATCCGTTATAAGCCACCTGAAAATGGTTATAAGTAAGAAGTGATCTAATTTAGCTCAATAAGTAAATTCTCAGCTTTGCCGTGGATCAGGGTTAGTCCACAAGAATAATAGAATATAGAGATATCAGATAACCAATAGTCAAATGAGCAACAAGTATATATATAGCCAGTCACCAAGATGTACAACAATGACCCGAGGGTCCAAAAGAGGCAAATCCCACAATATGATATAAGAAGGAAATGACAAGGTCAATCAAATGGGATCTAGCCTATCATGATGAATCACTGCCACATACAAAACATTAGCCAATCAAAAGTATGTCATGCTTGCAAATAATATGATCATTCACAGGGCATATAATATGATTATCCAACAATGCAAAAACGTCATTATCGAATTCTAACAGAACATATGCGTAAACAGAACGAGGCCCGGCATACCCTCAGAACATGCATATTCAGGTCCGCCTCTCTCTCTTGGGCTTACTGAATAGCGCCAGAGCTCTTTCACTATAGGTCTCGAAGGACACAACATGTCTCGAAGGACACAACAACCCCAAAGGGTCCACCCCGCATCTGGGAATGGATGGGCCATTGTGACTGAGCACAACCCCGGGTACATACCGAATATCATGATCAATAAATTTTCATACAGGATGTATAATCATGTGAAATAGCCAAACTCTCAATCAACAAGACATAAGTGCGTGAATCAAGAAAATTTCTATCAATAAGATATATCACCAGATCATGATGGTATAAATATGCTCAAATATCAGCAGATCTAGACCACAAAAGATATAGGCAAGCAAGTCAAATCCGAAGTACAGACATGAATAATTGATCATAAATCAATTGGCTTCAAAATGGAGAAATCAAGTTCAACAGGTAGTAATAGAGTACAAATTGGCAGCATAAGAAGATAAATATGACTGGTTAGGAAATAACCCATATTAAAGCATAGGAGTTACTTACCTTAGTTTCTTAGTATCACATTCTTCATTTACAAATACTCTGATAATCTCCAGATACGTTAGGCATATCCTTGCATATCCTGAATAATCATCATTAATCATAGAAGTATAAGGATTCATCCAATCATGTCTTATTCATTATCTTAGGAATCTATCTGATCTCCTAATTAGGTCCATTGGCCTATCACCCACTCATTGGATTTCAACTTATGCCATTAAATTTTTTAAGTAGGCTTAGTAGCTGTCAGAATAATATTTTAAGTCATTTGGCTCCAGTCGTTATCAATTAAGCACTTATTTGACCTTAGGGTAAAATAGTAATTTTGTCATTTTTACCCCAAACCCTATCGGGGTCCTCAAATAATCGTAATGTCTTATGTGTAAATTTTTAAGTCTTTTAGATTTCATTTGGTATCTATTTTAGATCATCAGGACACATCAGTCATTTCTCATCTTATGCTCTAACTGTTTCAGAGTCTTATTTAGTCCCATAGTTATGCTTTATATTAGATTGGCTTTCTTTTCTAATTTATTTGGCCTTTACTTTGCATTTTCCACGCTTAAGGCTATTTTGGTCATTTCATATTGGATGATATTCTGACCCCGATGCATCGTTTAATCATGTGTACAGTTTCACGAGTATTTAGGGCTCCTATTGGTATCAATTTCGTCGCATTTGGACTTCGTATAGCTTCAGGGGCATTTTGGTAATTTCACACGTTATATAGCTTAGTTTTTTTGGAACCTTAGTTCATAAAATGAACCTCACTATTAGGTCCAGAACGTCTGACATAGTTAAAATGGGCTATCCTTTATGTTTAATTTGCCCTAGGTGTCATTAGGGGCAATACAATCATTTACCATTTACGTGTCTATATTTTTTGGGACTTAATTTCACCAATTGGACTCCACCGTTGAGTCCGGAATGCCCGAAATAGTAGGAATACACTATTTATATATTTTATTTGGACTTCGTTCAGCCTATTTTTAGCCTAAGGGTATTTTGGTAATTTTTTATTTAATCTGGGGATTTAAAATAAATATTTAATTTATTACTTGGGCCTTCTCGTAATTCGTCTAAACTGTTGGGGGTGCATTTCTAATTAACCGCGAGTTCTGGGGCCCCTTTTCAATTCTTGAAACTTTGTAAATAAACCCATTGGTTTATTTAATTTTTAAGTGGACTGGTCTAGGGTTTCACTAGACCAACCGGTTTGGCCGGTTCAACATGTAATACTGACGTCATCCCTAATTTTGAATTTTAAATTCTCTTAATTAAAACGTCGTAGTTTCAGGTGACCTAAATCCTAATTAAAACTTCGGGTCAGGACCCAACCCGAGGTCCGACCTATGACCCATCACTATTCATCGTCCCTACCAATTAGGGTTCACTGTGCTTCTTCTCCACAGTCGTCTTCTCCGGCGACGGTAGGGAAATTTTGGTGGCTTTTTGGGTTCGGTTCAACAGGTTTCAAAGGGAAATTCCGTAAGGATTTCAGATCTATTTTTGGATTTTCAGTTGGACTACATCTTAACCGTCGAACAGCTAGTTGCAGCGACTATTGCCCAGATTCTGGCGACCACAGTTGTTCTTGTTTCGAGAGGCTACGAACACTGTTTCTACCCCATTTTTCCTCCCATGAGTTTCTGGAATCATAAGGAATGTATTAGCATTGTCTAGGTCTTATAAAAATGGCCAAAATTGTATTATTCACTAAGGTTCAACCGCACCTGCAACTGCCGATATCTCCATGGTCTCTTGACCATTTTGACTCATTCAAATTGCCAAATATTCTAATTTTTCCCTACTTTTCAACCGTGTAAATGGTTTTAAGTTTCTTTGAGTTTTCACCCAAAAACCAATTTTCTTAAGTTTCGGGTCCATGTAATCTTGGGGTTTTCTTGCTCTAAAAACTACGATTTCTCCTCTATTCATTTCCCCCCACGTTACATTCTTCATGCATGCAAATTACAAAACTCAAAATAGTTTGTATATAAAGAAAATTTAGAGAGAGATAATTTTTACCTCTTTCTCTCTCTTGCTTCTCTCTCCATGTTTCTGCCTCTACTCATCACTTCTAGTTCCTACAACTCCTTTAGTTCCTTATCTTCTCTATTTTGACTCTTGATTCCTCCATGTATACACACACATGCATGCACAATTTCTCATTTCTCCATTTCTCTCTCTACCACACACACACTCTCTCTCTTTACCTCACTCTCTCTCTACCCGAGCACACACTCACACCTTCTGATTTCTGTATTTCAATTCTACATACGCAAACTTAGATGTATATATCATATATATATATATATATTTGTTTCTTTTCTTGCATGAAGGGCAATTGGTAGAGGTGGTGGTCCAATGAGGGGCTGCCACCTCATTTTTGATATTAAGAAATTAAGCATTATATGATATATATATATATATATATCTTATGTGAAATTAAGCACAAAAGTGCTTATGGTCAAGTGGTTAAACTTTTGAGACTTTAAAACCTTGCCTCACTTGGACAAGGGTTCAAAACCCCTTGGCCTCACTTTTGGCATCTTTCTTCAATTTTGTGCTTATGCCTCGTTTGGTTGGCGCAGATTTCCGTTTGGCTATTTCCTTTATATTTTCTTTTCTATTGCTCTTTTTACGAAACGGTTTCTTCTGGTCGCTTCCTATTTCGGTTAGCTTCGATGTCGA
This sequence comes from Nyssa sinensis, assembly GCA_008638375.1. Classification (NCBI taxonomy): domain Eukaryota; kingdom Viridiplantae; phylum Streptophyta; class Magnoliopsida; order Cornales; family Nyssaceae; genus Nyssa; species Nyssa sinensis. The sequence goes on from CM018046.1 coordinate 13,853,522, forward strand.
ATGCTTCGTGTCAGTTATTATTTCTTTGTGTTTTCCGTAACTTGTTATTTCGAATTCTTGTAGTGTTAAAATCATGCTAAGATGACTAAATTAAGCCTTCCTCTCTTAACATATTAAATTATTTTATGGGTCTATCATGACTATCGAGAAATTCATATTAATTCCCTTAATGATTCTTCATGTTGTTTCTAATTAATAACTAGCAAACTAATTATTAATAAATTGAGGTTGGGGTGTCACATAAGCTCTATCCCTTCCAATTCAATGATGCAATGCAATGGCAATGGCAATGTGCATGACGCACACAAGCAACTCTATACCCACCCATGCCTCGCTTCACGGTCCACCCCTGACAGCACGCGAGTACTGTCATTGGCTAGATTTAGGGTTTTTCACCACAAGATCTACACCCTCATAATGCATAGCACCAAAGTGCTCACACACGCCATGTTTTCAAATATTCAAGTATGCCAAAATGCCTTGATTTTTCTATGCAATTTCAATGAGACATTTATCAAACCCATGGAGCATGCCTTAAATAATGCATTATACAATAAGCAAACTATAACTTTTAAACCACAAAAATTTGTTTATATAAACATAGCATGTAATCCAATCAATCATACATGTAAACATGTTACATATTCACAACCTTACTAAATTCTCAAAGATTACACAAATACACAAAATACCAATACATTGAGTAAATCATTACTTTCAAATTACAAGACTTTATCTACATGAACATAAGCTAGAATGCAATGAATTATACATATAGTCATATTATATGTTCATCATTTCACCAAATTCTCAAAGAACACATAAGTACATAAGGTACCAGCCCTAGGTTTTCAAAGTAACTATATGTTAGGTGATTTTCTAACAATAAGTAAATATGTAAGTCATACAATTAACATATAAAAACACTCCTAAACTTAACCTTATTCTTTACTTAGCAAAATATCATACCTAAAAGGATTTTTCTCAACCCTAGGGAGTTGTGCTCGCTGTGCAGCTGAACCAATAGGTAAGAACGTAGCCCTTGACGTGGGGAACAACATCCTAGAAGGAAGCCTTGTGAAATTCTAAGGCTAGAGATGAGTTTTGGAAGGTGGAAAGTTGGACAACCTAGGTTTTTCTCACCTTTTCTCTCCAAGAACGAATTGCTGTATATTCTTAGACCAATTTTGAGAATTTTAAGCCTCAAGTGTTGTATTTATACTCAAGGGGTTAAGGGGTAAAAAGACTATTTTGCCCTTAAAGAGTTACGGGACCTCGTTACACTACAACTCATCCCGAAATGCCTCAATTCAACATTCTGCTTTAAAAAAGTACTTAAAATTATTTTAAATGATATTTTTCAAAAAAATTTATTTTTGCCTGTTGGCAGTTGCGGTCGGGCCCACCCGGGATGCCCTTTTTGGTCCATTTTTCAAATTATCTCCGATTAGGCTCAAATTCTCATAGGAGGTGTATTTTAATATTTTAAGCATATTTCTCTTCTATGGCATACTAAAATTATACTTCTAAATATGACTTATGTCTAAATGATGCATGTATAGTGCTTACCGGCAAATAACGCATAAATAGTGCCCTACCGGCAAAAACGAAAAATTTACCCTGATTTTTTAGATCTTTACATCCTTCCCCCCTTAAATAGTGTGAACCTCATCCACGCGCTCTCAAATGGCCTCCTTGACTCCGTGGTGGCTCCAAAGAACCTTGACCAAAGGAATGGTTTTGCCCCATAAAACCTGGTCCCTCAAGTCCAATATCTCTATAGGCCTCTCATCATAAGAAACATCACTCTCTAGTTCAAGATCTACCCAATCAAGTACATGTGAAGGGTCAGGCTCATACTTCCTCAACATCAACACATGAAAGACATCATTAACCTTAGATAACTATGGCGGTAGCGCCAACCGATAGGCCATTTGCCAACCCTCTCAAGGATCTCAAATGGCCCTATAAACCATGGCGATAGTTTCCTGCTACGCCCAAATCTCCCCAATCCCCGTCGTGGGGCTACCTTGAGGAACAGATGTCCCCCAACATCAAATGACAGAGGTTGTCGCCTTTTGTCTGCATAACTCTTTTGGAGGCTCTATGCTGTCAACAGATGTTGTCGAATCATCTGTATCTTCTTCGTGGTCTCACGGACTATGTCAAGCCCCAAAGCAGCCGTCTCCCCTACCTCGGTCCATCATATTGATGAACGACACGGTCTGCTATACAATGCCTCGAAAGGTGCCATCTCGATACTAGACGAATAGCTATTGTTGTAGGCAAACTCTACTAGAGCAAGATGATCCTCCCAACTACCCTTGAAATCCATAGCACACACTCTAAGCATATCCTCAAGTATCTGGATAGTACGCTCTGACTGATCGTTAGTCTGAGGATGAAAAGCAGTACTAAACAGTAGCTGAGTCCCCAAAGCTGTCTGAAGACTCTGCCAAAATTGTGCAGTGAAACGTGGATCTCGGTTTGTAACAATGGAAACAGGAATCCCATGTAGTCGTACTATCTCTCGGATATACAACCTATTGAGAACATCCATTGAATCAATCGCTCTAATCGGTAGGAAATGTGCAAACTTTGTCAACCTGTCAATAATAACCCAAACTACATCGTGACCTCTAGGTGACCTCGGAAGACCCATCACAAAATTCATAGTAATAAACTCCCACTTTCACTCAGCCACTAGCAATGGCTATAATAAACCCCCATGTCTCTGGTGCTCAGCCTTAACCTGTTGGCACGTGAGACATCTCGATACAAACTGTATAACATCTCCTTTATCCCCGTCCACCAATACTGGCGGCGTAAATCATGGTACATCTTAGTGCCCCCTAGATGCATTGCTAGCCATGAATGAAGGAAATCTCGAAGAATATCAGCCCTAAGAGACTCTGGAACAAAGACTCTATCCATATACCTCAAGCTAAGGTCATAATGAACTGTCTATCCCTCAATGCCCTTGGTACTAGCGACTCGTGCTCGAATCTGCTCTGCCTTTGTGTCCTGTAACTGTGCCTCAATAACCCTGCTCAACAGTGTAGGCTGTGCACACGAACTGAATAGTGTGGCTTGTTCCTTAGACTCGACAAAGTCCAAGTCAAACTCGCCAATATCTCCCATCATCTCCCACTTCCTAATAGCAATGCTAGCAACAGTGCTCCTCAATCTCCTACTAAGTGCATCTGCTACGACATTGGCCTTTCCATGATGGTACTAAAGATCAAATTCATAGTCCTCCATATACTCCATCCATCTCCTCTGTCCAAGGTTCAAGTCCTTCTACGTGAAAATGTGTCTAAGGCTCTTGTGATCTAAGAATACCTCGAACCTCTCCCCATATAAGTAGTGTTGCTAACTCTTAAGTGCAAAGATAATGGTAGCTAACTCTAAATCATGTGTAGGATAGTTATGCTCATGATTCTTCAACTGACGAGAACCATAAACTACCACTCTACCCTCTTGCATCAATACACAACCTAGTATTTCTCACGAGGCATCGCAGTAGACTGTATAGCTAATACCTCCCTCAGGTATGATCAGAACAGGTGCCGAAGTCAGTCTCCTCTTCAACTCCTGAAATGACTGCTCACAGTCATCACTCCACTCTAATCTAATGCCCTTGCGCGTCAGACGAGTCATCAGCACGACAAGACGAGAAAATCCCTCTACAAATCGATGGTAGTATCCAGCCAATCCTAAAAAACTCCAGATCTCAAACACATTCTTTGGCCTCTTCCAACTCATAATAGAGTCAATCTTAGAAGGATCCACGGATACCCCACTACCTGATACAACATGGCTTAGAAACTGTACCTCTTGAAGCCAAAACTCACACTTCGAGAACTTAGCAAACAAACGATGCTCTTTCAAAATCTGTAATACAGTCCGTAAGTGAAAAGTATGCTCCTCCTCAGAAGGTGAGTAAATCAGAATGTCATCAACAAAAACTACAACAAACTGATCTAAATAAGGACTTAAGATGCGATACATCAAGTCCATGAATGTCGTCGGGGAATTCGTCACACCGAATGGCATAACTACAAACTCATAATGGCCATAACGAGTGCGAAAAGCTGTCTTCGCCAAATCCTCCTCCCGTACTCTCCACTAATGATACCCCGATTGAAGATCGATCTTCGAGAAACATCTCGAACCCCTAAGCTGATCAAACAAATCATCTATCCTCGGTAATGGGTATTTATTCTTGATAGTGACCCGGTTCAGTCTCCTATAAACCACACACAAACGTAATGTCCCATCCTTCATTTTCACAAACAATGCCGAAGTACCCCACGGTGAAGTACTAGGACGCATAAAACCCTTACCGTGCAAATCAGTCAACTGCTCCTTCAGTTCCCTCAACTCAGTTGGAGCCATACGGTAAGGTGGAATGAAAATAGGCACAATGCTTGGGATAAGCTTTATCGTGAACTCTATCTCTCATCTTGGCGGTAGACTAGTCAAGTCATCCAGAAAGACATCTGGGAACTCATCCACTACTGGCAGTAATACACTCTCTGTAGTCCCACTCCCTTCTGCTATCAAACTAGCCAACAAGTAGTTATGACCTCTCCAACTCCTCGAATCATACAAAGGTAGCACTAGAAAATCTCCACGATCTCCCGTGAAATAAAAGCTTTCTCCCTCGGGACTACACACCGTCACTCTCCCCTTGTAGTAGTCTATACTCGCCCAAAAAGTAAACAACCAATCCATCCCTAATATAATATCAAAATTAGACATATGAAGCAAAATGAAGTCAAAAGAAAGAATGTGATCTGCAATCTCTATCAAGCAATCTCTACAGATCCTCGTCAGTATCACACTACCCCCAACTAGTGTGTCAACATGCAATGGTGGACCTAGACGGTCTATCTCTAACCCCAATGTCATGGCAAACACAATAAACATAAATGAATGTGATGCACCAGAATCTATAAGTACGCTAGCCCATGAAGTAAATACAAGGAATGTACCTCGAACCACTGAAGGTCCAGAAGTAGATGCCTCAGGTGTGACCACTGCATATGCTCAACCCTGTGTGGTCTAACCCTGTCTACCACCCTCTCTCTGTCCCTGCTGACCTCCACCCCTCTATTCGGGAGCTCTAACACTCTGTGCTGAAGGTGCATGCTGAAATTGTGATGCTGGAGGCCTGTAGCCTAACTGTGGTTGTGGCAGAGACAGCTGGATAGGCTAATAATACTGCAGTCTCTGTGAGCCCTGAGAAGTTTGCCCCTAAGGACAATTGGCCCTAACATGGCCCATCTGATGGCAAGTAAAACAAAAAGGAAGAGCTCTCCACCCTTGACTCTGTACCGGAGGTGGAAATGATCCTTGGCTAGATCCAGCCCCCTGTCTATAACAACCCCAAAATTTTTTTTTTTTTTTTATATATAGAAATTTTGTGGTTATTATTATTATTATTATTATTATTATTATTCATTATTGTTATTATTAATATTATTATTGTTATTATAAAAAAAATGTGAAATTAATGTAATGTGTTTATGATTATGGAATGCATGGGTGTTATGTATGTGTAGCATGTATATGTGTGGGATATTATATGTATGTGTATATGTGTAGAATAATATGTGTACATGTATATGTGAATATGTATATGTATATATATAGCAGTGCATGTGTGCACTGGATGTGTGCAACAGATCGTGGGGGTGTGTGTGTGGTGTCAGTTGAGTGTGTGTGTCTAGTGTGTGTGTAATGAGTGGTATATATATATAGGTATATATAGGGCAGCTTTGCATTTAATGCAAAGCTGCACTGGGGAAGAGCATGGTGGCTGAGCAGAGGGAAAGAGGTCAAGGAAAGGGGCTGTGCAGGGGGTGACGTAGGGAGTTGGTGTGTGTGTTTATATTTTGGTCTCAGTTGGGAGAAGAGAAGGAAAAGAAAAACAGAGAGCAAGAGAGAGGGAGAGTTTGGAAGGGAGAAGAAACTTTGGGAGCTTGATACAAGCTTGGAACCAGAAGGTGGAGGAGGTGCACGGCTAGAGAGAAAGACCCAACAGAAAACCGTAAGTGACCCAGTTCTGTTTTAATTTTTTTAAAGCATGATAATTAATTTGATGTATAGGATCTTAAAGAGCATGTTGTAAGGTTCATTTTGCAAAAAGAATGAAAGAAAACGATTAAGAAATGAGAGAGAAACATTGAGTTGCAGGTCACGTAGGATAATCGGTTGGGTGGAAATTTTTGGTTTAAAACTTGGTTTTGATGAGGAGGAATTGTTCCTCTATGATGCAGAAACGGGTTGGGATTAAAATGGAGGTCGAACCATGGCCAAACAGTCACGAAAATGAAAGAGAAAGGTCGGCCGGAGAGTTGACCGAAATCTTTGGACCCTATTTCGTGAAAATCTAGTGGCTTAAATCTAAAACCAACCTTAGATATGGAATCTACATGAAAAACCGAAGAGAACCACGTTTAGAAACCATGAAAATCTCACCGGAAAAATGTCGCCGGCGTCGGAGAAGGCGCCGGAACCCTACTGGTGCATCGCCAGAAAAACGGGGAAGAAGGGGGGACGGTCGGGTCGAGTCCGGGTCCGGTTCGGGTTCGGGTCGGGCTTGGGCGATCCGCCCCTGCCACGTGTCGCCCTATGGTTTTAAATTAAAATGGGAATGGGGCTGTTTGGCTACGGGTGTAAGAAATTGAAAATTGAAATTGAAACAGGAACAGGGATATCCTATCCCTGTTCTGGACTAATCCCTGTTTGGGTAACCGAATTGAGAATAGGAGAAATTGAAATTTACAAATTTAACCCTGAACTTTTGGAAATTAAACTTGACCCCAGAACTTTAGAAAAATTACAATCTGACCCCCCCAACTGTTGATTATTATAATTTGACCCACCAGAATAAAATATTAATTAAATTAATTAATTAATTAGTTAATTAAATTAATTTAATTATTTAAATATTCTAAAATAATTTGGAGTCCAAATGGGACAAGTCATTAGTGTATTTTGACTATCTCGACCATTTTGAGACCAATGGTGAGATCCATTTTACGAGACGGGGTCCCAAAAACTAAAAGACCCGTAGTAACCTTTAAAATTACCAAAATGCCCCTGAATTGAAGTACAGTCAAACGAACTCCGAATTAAGTAAACAAATAGTGAAACTTTATTATCTTGAGCATTCTGGACTCAACCGTGGAGTCCGATTTGTGAAAAGAGGTCACAAAATGTAAGGAACGGTGAAAAGTGCAAAATGACTGTTTTGCCCTTTTGAACCCAGATGTCCGAATTGAGTTATATGAAAGCCTAAACTTATTTTCTTCGATGTCCTGGACTCAATAGCAGAGTTTAATTTAGTAGAATAGAAACTTATGAAATAAAGACGTAAAAAAAAATTTGTTGAATAGCATCATTTAAGAAACAAATGAACTAAGTCACTTGTTATGATTTTAGGGACACGAAAAGGCAAGGAGAAGGCAGTTTGATCCTTCCACATTCTCACTACTAGCCACTACATTACGAGCGCAGTTTACTTGGGTTGCGACTAACCCATCAGGTATGGTGTTTTGCTAATGTTAGAAATGAAGTTAAGTTAGGAATATTTTGTGAATGACTAGAATGATTTATGTGTTTATTTGGAATGTGTTTACTTGATAATTTGAAGTTGGTTGTTCACATGCTTATGTGTTACTTGCGTTCCTTGAGAGTTTAGTAAAGTGAAGAACATGAACTATGATATATGAATACATGAGATATGCATACATATGGAACTGACTGATGATTTATATGTTATTGTCCGAGCATGCTATATTATTGAAAACCATGTTCATTGAGATTACATTAGCATATTGGCATACGGTGAATCCTTGAGAACATGGCGTGAGTTGAGCACGTGGTGCTATGCATTATGAGGGTGTAGATCCTGTGGTGAAAAACCCAAAATTGGCCATTGCATTGGTACTTCGAGCCACCGGGGAGTACCCGTAAATGAGACATGGGTATGGCATAGAGTTGTGCATGGGTGCATCATGCATACCACTCATATATTACTGCGATGCTTTGAATGACATTTAGATATAAATGTACACTCTGCACATGCCACGCCTTAGCTTTATTTCTTGCATTAGCACTTCATCATACCAGCAGTTGAGCTGACCCATTCGTGGGCAACATTTTTCAGATGAGGATACTCCAGTTACTTGAGACTCGATGACACTTGATAGGATGAAGCACTTGGTGTATTTTTGGTCCATGGGACTTATGTTTTGTAATGTAAGGGCTTACGCCCGGATGACCCGTGAACACTGTAATGGCGGGGTGTACTTCATGTTATTTTGATGTATCGATGGTAATGGATGCATGTTTAGTGAATTTATTTACATTTGTCCTTTTATTTATTTTATTTTCTGTCTCGTAAGTTGTGCCTCGGGTTTCTAAAAATTCGGGGCGTGACACTGTCCTAGACTGGGGTCTCTCTGAGGACAATTAGCCATCCGATGGCCAGGTTGTCCACACTGATAATAAGAGAAGGGCCTCTAGGCTACTTTGCATCGGGAAGCAATAGGCATAATAGGTCGGGGGGCTAAAAACTGGATGGGTCTCTACGATATCTGTGCAGAAGAAGTACTAGTCCAGTACTTCTTCGATGGCCCCCTACTAGTGTATATCGGGGCAGATGTAGAAGCCTGTGCTGGAGCTGCCCTACTCTGTGTCCGAGACTCTCTAATCCCTCTAAGGTCAGCCAACTCCCTCTCTACTCTGATGGCCTAGTCACTGCCTCATCATAAGTATCAATAATATGACTAGCCAATCTGTCCCTGATGGAGGTCTTCAACTCCCTAACAAAGTGAAGGGCCTTCAATTGCTCACTCTAAGAAATATGTGGGGAAAATCTCCCTACAGTTGTAAAACGAGACTTATACTGAGTCACTGTCGTGTCTAGCTGAAGGAGTGCCACGAACTCATCCATATATCCAATCCGTGCTATCTCAGGAAAGTAGTGGTCATTGAATATGGCCACAAATGCAACCCACCCCTCCCCGAATCTGTCTATCCTTCCAACAGCTTCTATCCACCACTGGCTAGCTAGCTCGGTAAACGGGAAGGTGGCACACCTGTGGCACACCTAATCCACAAGTGTGGCTCAATAATCCCCTACGAGTCTAGGGTCCTCGTAATCTGATCTAGCCATTCCTTGGCTACTAAAGGGTCAGATTGTCCTGCAAAGGTAGGAGGTCTCATCCTCTAGAACACCTTCATCACAAAGGTATCCTTAGTCTCGGCACCTACAGTCCTAGCCTCCTGCATAGTGCAAAAACACTCCTATAAAATCGTCACCATATCTCTGGCGCCGATGGTTTGCTCCACTTAATATGTGGGGGCAAGTGTAAGAGCAATGGCCTTCTCTGCTGTGCTGAGTGCAGGAGCAGCAGCTCTAGGCCTACCATGCTGAGGTGGTACAGTGGTTCTAGGCCTACCGAGCCTAGGTGGTGCACGTCTTAAAGGAGCTTTCCTCGGTGGCATGTGTCTACAAGTTCAAGAAGAAAAATTAATACCCTTTTTCACATTAGACATAGGTATTAAAAGAATACTAAGCATGTACTTGTCAACAATTTACACTTCACAAATAAAAAGTATAATACGTCATAACATACACATAACAAGTCTTTACACATTACACAATGCTCACCAAAATTTCAAATCATGTGTCATGATCCTATTGTATTCAACAACACCCCACAGTCTCTAAGTATTCAAACTTAGGCTTTGATACTACGTTGTCACGCCCCGAATTTCTAAAACCCGGTGAGTGAATGGAAATGAATTAAATGGAATTAATTAAAGGTAATTAAAAAGATTTAGTTGATTACGCATTTATTTTCCCATGTTTCCCCAAAACTAAAAATGAAAATTTGCTAACTAGACTCACCCAAGATAGGTTTTAATATCAATCTAATATCTCCCCAACCAAAGGTCAAAATTAGTCTAAGTCATGTTCAAGCACGGTCTCTAAAATAGCCCCAAAAATTTCTTTAATGTGGCTTAAAACAGTTGCTCAAATGGACCCCAAATGCCCTAAGGCATAAACCAAGAATAGGTCAACAATTCTACCTAAAGTGGTCTAAGGAAGTGGCCAAACATGGCCCATAAGAGTGGCCAAACATGGCCCAATAGTGTGGCCAAACATGACCCAAATTGGTGGCCAAACATGGCCCAATAGGGGGGCCAAACATGGCCTAAAGGATGGCCAAACAGGGCCCAAAAGAGTGGCCAAGGGCTGGTGGCATAGAGGTGCAAATGGGTTGGCGCGCAGGGGGTAAAGCGCAGGCGCACAGTGGCACGTATACGCGGGCGCGTGCGAGGAGGGCCTGGCAGGCGTGGGGTGCGCGGGCTGGGCTGGTTTAGGCTACTACTACTGTAGCAACAATGTATTTGCTGCAAGCTGTTTTCTCTTTTTTCTGAATTTTTTTTTTCAAAGTGCTGCAAGCTGATTTTTCTAATTTTTAACCTACTTCCTCAAGGTTTTTAACTCCCATTTTTTGGCACTCTTCCTATTTATATTTGGGCATTTTACACACCTGAGAACTCTTTTTAATTCACAAAATTTTGATATGGTCTCCTTTCTTCATTAACCTATTTTCCTCATCCCATTCCTCCTCATCATCCTCCTCAACACCAACACAACACCTAATGGAATAATTATTCATACAATTGTGTAATTCTAACATTCACAAGCATATTTAAAAATATAAGTAACTACATGGAGCTCCATGCTCCTCATATTCATTCAATACTTAATTACATACTATCCAACACAAAATTTAGTTCACAAAATTTAAGTTTTTAAACATACAATAAATTTCATGGGACTTATGCCCTTACACAACCAAAAATATGCCCCAAGGGCCAAATATTCTTCAAGGTCCACTTCCCCCTTCATGCTTCAAGACTTTATCAAGTCTTAAGTACCGGGAGTCTCATCTGTAATATGTAATCCCATAAAGGGTAAGCACGACGACTTGTATAACATAATGCTAATATAAAGAACAAAGGTAAGGCGTGACATATGCAAAGTGTACATTTATAAGCTATATCCCTTCTATTTCAATGATGCAATGCAATGGCAATATGCATGGCGCACACATGCAACTCTATACCCACCCATGCCTCGCTTCACGGTCTGCCCTTGTTAGTACGCGAATACTGTCATTGGCCAGATTTTGGTTTTTTCACCACAGGATCTACACCCTCATAATGCATAGCACCAAAGTGCTCAACACACGACATGTTTCCAAAGATTTAAGTATGCCAAAATGCCTTGATATTTCTATGCAATTTCAATGAGACATTTATCAAACCCATGGAGCATGCCTTAAATAATGCATTATACAATAAGCAAACTATAACTTTTAAACCACAAAACTTTGTTTACATGAACATAGCATGTAATCCAATCAATCATACATGTGAACATGTTACATATTCACAACCTTACCAAATTCTCAAAGATTACACAAGTACACAAAATACCAATACATTGAGTAAATCATAACTTTCAAACTATAAGACTTTGTCTACATGAACATAAGGTAGAATGCAATGAATTATACATATAGTCATATTACATGTTCATCATTTCACCAAATTCTCAAAGAACACATAAGTACATAAGGTACTAACCCTAGGTTTTCAAAGTAACTATATGTTAGGTAGTTGTCTAACAACAAGTAAGCATGTTAGTCATACAAATAACATATAAAAATACTCTTAAACTTAACCCTATTCTTTACTTGGCAAAATATCATACCTAAAAAGGTTTCTCTCAACGCTAGTGAGTTGTGCTTGCTGTGCAGCCGAACCAATTGGTAAGAGCATAGCCCTTGACGTGGGGAACAACTTCCTAGAAGGAAGCCTTATGAAATTCTAAGGCTAGAAATGAGTTTTGGAAGGTGGAAAGTTAGAAAACTTAGGTTTTTCTCACCTTTTCTCTCCAAGCACGACTTGCTGTATATTCTCAGACCAATTCTGAGAATTTTAAGCCTCAAGTGTTGTATTTATACTCAAGGGACTAAGGGGTAAAAAGACTCTTTTGCCCTTAATGAGTCACGGGATCCCGTTACACTACAGCCCATCCCGAAATGTCTTAATTCGATATTCTGCTTCAACCAAAGTTCTTAAAATTAATTTAAATGATATTTTGGAAAAAAATTTATTTTCGCCTTTTGGCGGTTGCAGTCGGGCCCACCCAGGCCACTCAGGATGCCCTTTTCAGTTTATTTTTTAAAAAATATCTCCGATTATGCTAAAATTCTCACGAGATGTGTATTTTAATATTCTAAGCATATTTATCTTTTATGGAAGACTCAAATTAGGCTTCTAAATATGACTTATGTCTAAATGATGTATGTATAGTGCCTTACCAGCAAAGAGCGCATGAATAGTGCCCTACTGGCAAAAACGAAAAATTTATCCTAATTTTTCAGATCTTTTCATTGGATGATGCTTCTCTCTTGATGACTACATGTGATGTTGTATGAAAGACTGAAAATTATCCGATATTCGCCTTTGTTGTTAATGCATGCTTGTTGAACACTTGTGTATCACTACACTTGCACATGCATACATGGGCACCACACATTTTTATCTTTGTTTAGATGTTCCTGTTGTGGCCATTGTATTAACCCCTACTAGACGCAGGAGCGGGCATGGAGATGGCTATGAGTTGAAGGGCCATAATGAAGCCACTTTAAGAAGACTTCTTTTGGGAGATTTTTGGACACACTTCTACTTGTGTAATTGTGTTAATATTTTATTCTTTGGAGAAACTTATTTTGTATCTAAATATTTTTTAAATGAATGATATTTCTTGTAAGTTAACTTTCCTAGAAATGGAATGAAGATGGTGATGTAAAATTAATGCAGTTAACTAGTACCTTTTCAAATTTGTAGAACTTAAATGTTAGAACTAGATTTTTAACTGAACGCCTTGATATATCTATGTTATGTTGGAGTTGAAAATGAAACATGGAAGGTGAATGGTGATGTTGAACTTCTTGATAAAAAAAAATACTCAAGCTTTCAATGTGGTGAGAAATTCTTGTACTTGAAAATCTTAGTATAATTCTTGTTGGTTTTAATGCATGAAATCTCATGAAATTGATGTAAAAAAAATTAGAAAATGTTTAATAGCTACTTGAGACCCATCAAAGTTGAAAAAGGAATAAAATAGGTTGAAAAGTTATAAAAGAAAGAAAAAAAAAAGTGATGGGTCAGCCCGACCAGTTGACTGGTACTGTTCACCGATTGACTGGTCTGACTACATTTTTCTTTGTTTTTTCCTTACTTTTCAAGCCTCATTTGGGGGCTGTTTTAAGAGGATTTGTAAAGATCCAAAATTTTGGGATGAATTTTTTTTTTTTTTTTGATAAGTATGTAAATGTGAGATGGATATTGTGTAAGTGTAGATATACATGTATGTATATATATATATATTATGCATGTGTGATGTGTTGCTCATGTGTATGTGTGTACATCTAATTATATATATATGTGTGTGTGTGTGTGTGTGTGTGTGTAAACAATAGATAGGGGTGCGGCTGTACACAGCCGTATGTGTAATACAATATATATATATATATATATATATATATTATATACATGGAAAACTTAGCAAAGAAGCAAACAATTAATGTGGATCAGAAATGAGTAGGAGGAAATAGGGAGGGAAGTCAGAAAATGAGGCTGTTGGTTGCGTGTGTAAGTGCATGTGCAGGTGCAGGTGTATGTAGTGTACAATGTGTACATATAGGTGTGTATATATATATATATATATATATATATATGTATTTAGGCCAGCTCATTGAGTGCAACAGGCATGTGATTTCTTCCTTATGAGCATAAGTGTGGCGTGTGATTTTTTTTTTTTTTTTTGAGAAATCAAAGGTGATTATGAGTAGAGTGGAGTCAGGAAAATAGAGAGAGAAATAGGAAAGAGAGAAAGAGAGGGAGGAAGAACAGTTGTGATATATATATATATATATATATATTTCATGCTTGCATGCATGAGAACTAGAGGGAGAAACCGAAGAAGATAGAGCAAGTGAGAAACCGAAAGCAGTGGGGGGATTCAGAAGATTCAACCGGGGGTACTGCACCAAAGAAAAAAATCAAAAAGGGGTAAGTAAATATAACTTCTATTTCAAAATTTTTTTAAAGCATAAGTTGAAGGTTAAATTACTCAGTCTTGTAGAGTTCGAAATATCAAAAATTTTGCAAAAAGAATCGGCTTAAATAATGTTGAGATGAGGGAAATAAAACCAGTTACAAGTATACATGATAATCTGATTTTTTTTGTGATTTCATGTGTTGAACTCAATTTAAATTAGAGAATGTTGATGTAGAGAAATGCAGGAAGTGATTAGAAAAGGAATGAAATTAAAATAGTTGGAAAACTGTGAAGAAAATACCATGAGATAACAGTCGGCCGGAATCTGGGTATTGCATGGCCGGAAACTGGAAGTGGGTGCCTGAAAAATAGTCGAGTTTGAGGCCAACACTGGTCTTAAACAATCCCTTAAAGTCCCAGGATTAATTTGGTATAAAAATCGTGTAAAATGGACGTCAAAAATCCTAGAAGAACGGTGAGGAGGGCGCGGTTTTCCGGTGACCGGCGCCTCCTTGTCACCGGAGATGGTGATCGGAGGATCGGAGAAGGTGATGGCTGCCTTGGGCCTGTTTTGGTTTAAAGGCCTTGAGCCTGTTTTGAATTTTTTTTCTGTTTAGTTGGGCCTCCTTAATTTTAATCATTGGGCTAGTTTTGATTTTAAAATTTTGGGCCTCTTTTAGTTTTTTTAAAATAATGGACTTATTAAGCAGATTGGGCCACAATGTCTTGGGCCCAACTGTTGAAAAAAAAATGGAGAAGAAAGAGGAAAGAAAAGAGGAAAAGATGGGGGAGAGTGCGGCTGCTGCGACTTGAACGTGAGACCAAAGAGGGGAGTGGCACAGTGCTAACCACTGTGCCACAGTATGCAATCATTGACTTATCCCCCTTAAAATGTATATATAATATAATGAAATAATTAATTAAATTAAATACTCTGAAATGTCCCGAAGCCCAAATACGGCAAGTTATATATGTTTTTTTACTATCTTGGGCCTCGTAAGACTAATGGTGAGGTCCGTGATGCGAGACGAGGTCCCAAAAAGTAAAAGACCCGTGTGAACCTTGAAAATTACCAAAATGCCCTTGAGTCAAAACATAGTCAAACGAATCCCGATTAAAATAAACGAATAGTGGGATTTTATTATTTCGAATGTTCTGAACTCAACGGTAGAGTCTGATTTGGGAAGAGAGGTCTCGAGATATGAGAACCCGTAAAAGTGCAAAATGACAGTCTTGCCTTTTTTAACCCGGATGTCCAAATAAAATTCCGTAAAAGCCTAAACCTATTTTCTTCGACATTCCAGACTTAACAGTAGAGTCTAACTTGAAAAAAATAGAAACTCATAAAATAAAGGCATAAAATTTGATGAATAGCATAACTCAAGTAGCAATAGACTGATTTACATTTTGTGGTTTTAGGAACACCGAAGGGAGAAGAGAAGACCGATTGACTCTTTGGACAGATACAGTAGATGGACTACGTTCTCATTGATTAGTTCGGCTACACCGCGAGCACGATCTCTTAGGGTTGAGACCAACCCATCAGGTATGGTGTATTGTGCTAAGTAAGGAATAGAATTAAGTTTAGGAATGATTTGTATGTTAATTGAGTGAATCATATAATTATTTGTTTGATGTTAGAAAAATCACATAAGGAACATTGCTTTAAAAGGAAATCTTGAGTTGACTGTTTACGTTGCTTATGTGATTCTCGCTGCTCCATGGAGATATGATTATTCTATGTGCCGGTGTTGTACGTGATTCATGTTCTTGATGAGTTGTTAAGATGGTAAATACGTGACTTGAGTATGTGTTTACGTGATTTTGTATTACATACATTCATGTGGAAAAGGATTACTATTCAGATGCTGTAATTGCTTTAAGTGGAATACATTGTTTAAAAAGCATGCTCCATGTGTTGGTAAATTGCTTATCGGAGATTGTGTTGTTACATGGTGGAATCAAAGCATATTGGCATAGTATGATTCCTTGGACATGACATGACATGACATGATATTGCATTTGGTACCCGAACCAACGGGAGCGATCCGTGAAGGGACATGATATTGCATTTAGTACCCGAACAAGCGGGAGCGATCCGCGAAGGGACATGATATTGCATTTGGTACCCGAACTAGCGGGAGGGATCCGCGAAGGGACATGATATTACATTTGGTACCCGAACCAACGGAAGCGATCCGTGAAGGGACATTACATTACATCACATTACATTACATGAGTTGACATGGACATGTCATAGAGTTGACATGGTTGTGGCATAGAGTTGGCATGGTTGTGGCATTGAGTTGTGTGGGTATTTCATGGGCATTGTCACTACATTGCATGGATAACTTGGATGTTATGTGGATTATTGCTATTATATGGTATGGATGATTTGGAAGGCATGTGGATTATTGTTATCATATTGCATGGATGATTTAGAATGCATGCAGAGATAAATGTACACTTGCACATGCCACATCTTAAATTATATTAATGAGTTGGATGACATGTAGATTGTTACTAGCACGTTGCATGAATGATTTAGGATGCATGTAGAGATAAATGTACACTTGCACATGCCACGTCTCAAATTATATTAATGAGTTGGATGACATGTAGATTATTGCAAGCACGTTGTATGAATAATATTGAGTGACATATAAAAATAACTGTACACTTGCACATGCCACGCCCTTAATTTTGTTCCTTGCATTAGCATTATATCATACCAGCAGTTGAGCTGACCCATACGTGGGATAACTCCCCACAGATGACGTTCCCGGCACTCGAAACTTGAGGAAATCTTGCAGAGTGGAGAAGACATGAGCTTAGAATGATCTTGGCCCTTGGGAGCATATTTCGAGATTCATTGATATTGTGTAAGGGCTTAAGCCCGAATGACATGTTGAATGTTTTTATTGACTGTACTTATTATGGATGTACATTGAAGGAAATGAATATAAGTTTGGGTTGAATCTGTTAGGTTGACCTTTATTTGCTTTATATTTTATTTACTTTCTGTCTCGTTACTCTTGCCTCGGGTTCTCGGTGGAATTCGGGGCGTGACAGGAATTTAGGGCCTTCTTTTGAGACTTGAAATATGATATTTGAAGACTAAAAATGCATGTTTTTAAGGGGTCTATGTGGGTTCAAACAAATGTTTTATGTGTAAGAAATCAAAAGACTAACTTATTTACGATTCATTGGTTAACTAAGGCATTTCTTTAATATAATCTAACTTTCTTAAAAATGTTTAGTGTGATTAATACATTGGCAAGGGGATTAGTTGAGTGAACTTTTAAAGTGTTAAAGTAAAATATGCTAAAGACTAAATAGAGGGCCTATAACATGAAGGTTTGTTACAATTTCTTGATGATAAATTTCCACTGATATTTTCTAATAATCCAACTTTAATGGGGTCACACTCGGATTTTACGACTTGGGTTGTGACAGGCCTCCTCGAGCTTGGGGCGTGACACTAACCTGAGCCTAGCCTTAGCCCAATGTGATTTTTTCAGGCTTGGGTAGTTTTTTTTGGATGTGCGAGTTAGGCTTGGGCTAAAATACTTAAGCCCAAATTCATTTCGAGTTAGGTTTGGGCTAAAGCTTTTGGAACCCGTGCTCGATCCCCATATAATAAATATATATTTTGTTTATTATTTCTGAATCATTAGATCAATTAGAAAACCAATCTCCACCGTCCATTACCTAGCTATATATAACTTTTTTTACCAAAGTCTAGTCGCAATAAAGATAAATTTTTAGTTTCCTTTTTGCATCTTCCATCGTTAATTATAGAGAGCAGCAATTCATCCAGATCGAAAGCGTGGTACGATATAAATATAGGGGTATAATAGTCATTTTATCAATTTAGGGGGACCATTATCAGGTCCTAATTTGTCTAATCAGATCACATTTTTGAATTCTAGGCATTCAAAAACCTTGGAATAACCATTTCCAAATTTTAATTAGCCTTTAGATTGATTAAATTTTCATTAAGGATATTTTCATAATTTTACATATTTATGTGGGACTACTCTAGCTCCTCAAATATCCAAATGGACCCTGTCATTGAGTCTGAAATGCCGAAAAACCTTACGAAGACCCTTTTTACATTTTGTTTGGATTTAACTTTTAATTTAATCAAGGAAAGACATTTTCGTAATTTTCTCTTTTTGAACCAGTTCAACAGTAAACCCATTCACATTTGAATTGGTTCATTTTTGAACATTTAACCTAAAAAGAAGTTTTTCCCAATTTGCACAACCAAACCGCCCTTAAGGCCCTAACCCGTTGACCTGAATCCGACTCGTTGACTCGACTTGAATACCCAAATACCTGATCAGCCGACCTGCAAGCCCAATTTGATCGTTGACAAGTCAACGGTCAACTGTTGACCTGTCAACACCGGTGAAGCTCAAGTTGCCTTCTCCAAATCCTTAAAAATATATCAACCTACATTTGTTTTTGCATCATTTTTTTGTATCATTTTTCTTTCCAAGTCCTTATGAGTCTCATTTGAGATATTTTTAAGTTTTGTGAATCGAAGAGGTTAAGAACATGGGTTTCCAACCGAACCTTTTTTCTGGCGAACACTTGTAACTCACGAGTTCTACACTTCCGACGACCATTTTCCTTCCCATTTCATTTCATTCCACACTCTAGAGCCCAGAGGAACTTCCCTGAGCATCCAAAACCCCATTAAACCCCATTTTTCACTCAAACCCAGATTCATATATTTTTCTATACATACATATATATACACAGTTTATACATATATACACATACTAGAAAACACACTTATTCCAAGCACTTATCCATCAATATCAACCTCTAAAAATAAATGAGAAGTCTCAAGAGTCCCTACCTTGTGTCCATTGTCTCGGTTTTCTAAAGAGAGAGCTTCGCCTAGACTCCATGGTTGCCACGCACAAGTCCTGCCCATTCATGTCCTCATATTTTCTTCCTATTCTGTTTCCTTCTTCCTTCATTTTCTTCTTATTCTATTCTCTTTCCCTATATTTCTTATTCTTCTTGGTCTCGGCCTCACACAGTGTGTGTTTCACATGAACACACACTGATACACACATTGTATCACACACACACAGTGTATCACCCCCGTTGTCTCTCCTTCACACACTCTGTACATGCACACACACACACACACTCATTGTTCCTCTCTTTTCTCCCCTTGAACACTCACATTAACACACTCTCATCCATGGGAGAGAGAGAGAGAGAGAGAGAGAGAGAGAAAAGTTGATGTAAGATATCACTTTTTTGTCCCATCAAGACACATCAAGTGTCAATTTGGTTCCCTCCTCATACACCTTAGCACACATAATCACTTTCTGTCACATCCCGAACCCCACCCTACGCGGATGTCGAGGACGTGACTGCCAGTCGGTCGCGACGCGACCAACCAAAGGCAAATTCTGAACTTTCCGACGAATTGCACTCCAACTGTAGGGTTAGATGCAGCGGAATTTAAAACTTTTTCTTTGTGTCACGGGAATGCAACTCACTTATCCACCATAAAGGTATGTACCACAGAGCAAGTCTAAATCCAAAACAGTTAACAGTTCTAAGTTCAGAGCATATCTAAAATCAGGCATATAGTACAGAGCAGATCTAATATCTTTAGAGTACCGTTTATTTCCATGAGCCATAATTATCTATCCAGTACATGTAAATCAGGTTAGCCGTATCATATCACTCACCTGAATAACAGAATCAGTCCACAAGAATCCAGTCTCTACAGATCAGTGCCGTCAGATCCTTTACTTCAAGTGCCACTCGGCCTATCATGTCATTTCATGGTGTCTTCTAATCCATCAGAGATAATCCCTGAAAAATGTTAGGGAATGGGGTGAGCTTCGAAAAGCCCAATGAGTAACACAGGTTCCCTGTCATGGGTTTCAAACCCGGTCTTGTTTATAAATCACAAGGATAGTTCAATCGCTTAGGAATAACAGTTTTATAGATCTACTCGAATACAGTTTAAGTAGAATAAAACGGGACTGAACTAAACAGGACAACAAATCAGGACAGACGGAACAGTGCATGATGCCAATATATCAATCGAGAGTATAGGCAATTAATTCAATATTAGAACAGGTCAGTACTGGGCGGAATATAATAGGGCATAACAAACAATATATCAGTTAGGCACATAATCAAGCCTACTTATGCCAGACCGCTCGTAATCAGAATGGTACCCAGAGTCAGACACATCATAGCAGAACAAAATCAGACAGACCATAAAACGGGACAAGACAGACCGAACATAACAATAGTAGGACGGGACAAAATCATGCCGCGTACAATACAGTATAAAAGTTTGCATTTAAAAACATGCATTCAGACAGTATAACTTTTAAAATCGTACAGTGCATCAAAATACAGTATCTAGGCAGTAACTTATATACCAAGTCAAGAATCCGGACAGATCATAACGGAACTGGACCATATATCAATCAAGACAGACAGTTCATTAACGGACGGAACATAACGAGATTAGACGGAGCAAAACACTAGTTCAAGTCACAGGTAAACAATCAAGACAGACAGGTCATTAACGGACGGAACATAACAGAATCAGACGGAACAATACGTCAGTCAAAACAAGGACATATCAGTAACGGACAGACCATGAAACGGATAGATCATAACGGACGGAACAAAACGGAACAATATTAATCAGGACAAGTCATATCGGAACTGAACATGACGAAACAAAACGGTACAATATCAATCAGATCAAGACATATCAGAACTGAACATGACGGAACAAAACGGTACAATATCAATCAGATCAAGGCATATCGGAACTGAACAAGTCGGAACAAAGCGGAACAATATCAATCAGGACAAGGCATATCGTACATTAAATATATGCTTTTTAAACAGTATAACATTCAAAACAGTACAGAGCTTCAAGATACAGTATCTAGACAGAACTTATACACCAATTCAGGAGTCAGGGTTACTCATAAACTGTTACGGTTATCTCCTTGCACAAATAATCCGATAACCTCCAGATACGTCAGGCATCTCCATGTATATCCTGAACAATAATCATCAATCATATACAGATCAGAACTCATCCATTCAGGTCTCATTTATCATCTTAGGTATCTATCGGATCACCTAAGACAGCCTAGTAGCCTATCGCCCTTTCACTGGGTCTCACCCGAGGCTATTTCATTCTTTAATTAGGCTTAGCAGTCATCAGAATTATGTTTTAAGTCATTTAGACTTCAATTGTTTATCAGTCAGGCACTCATTTGACCTTAGGGGCAAAATGGTAATTTTGCCATTCTTGCCCCGGACTCTGTCATGGTCCTCAGAATAGTCTACATATCTTATGTATGAAGTTCTAAGTCTTTTAGACTTAAATCGGTATCAGTTAGGTGCTTATTAGCCTTAGGGGCAAAATGGTAATTTCACCATTGCTGTCCCGGACCCTATCGAGGTCCTCAGAATGTCCCATATATCATGTATATAATTTTCTAAGTCCTTTGGACTTCATTTGGTATCTGCTTTAGATCATCGGGACACATCAGTCATTTCTCGTTTTACGCGTTAACTGTCTCAGAGTCTTATTTAGCCCTTCAGTGTTCATAATTATCCCTATGATAATTTATCAGATCAGATTGACCTTTATCTTGCACTTATAGTGCTTAGGGGTATTTTGGTCATTTTACGTTTCGTAAGATTCTGACCCCGGTTCGTCATTTATTCGGGTATACAGTTTCACCAGTGTTCGGGTTTCTATCGGTATCAGTTTCGTCCCAATCGGACTTCATTTGGGCTTCGTACAGTATCAGGGGTAATTTGGTAATTTCATGTGTCATATTTTTCGGCACGTCAGTTCATAAAATGGACCTCACCATTGGGTCCAGAGTGTCCGACATAATTAAGTTGGACTGTCTGTTATGTTCAATTGACCCTAGGAATCATTAGGGGCAGTACGGTCATTTACACTTTATGTGTCTGTATTTTTCGGGACTCCAATTCGTTAAACGGACCTCACCGTTGAGTTCAGACCGCCCGACATAGTCAAAATAGACTGTCTTTTATTTTTATTTGGGTCTGGTGTCATCAGGGGCAGTACAGTAATTTATCACTTACGGGTCTGTATTTTTCGGGACTGTATTTCCAAAATCGGACTGTACCATTGAGTCCAGAATATTTGAAATAGTGAAAATACACTATTCATTTAATTTATTTGGACTCCGTTTGACATATTTAATGTCCAGGGGTAAAATCGTAATTTTACCTATTTAATAAAATAATTAAATAATTATTTTATTATTTAATTAATTACCAGGGGCTTAAATGTATAATTTATCCAAAATCTGGGCCACTGTGTAATTCTTTAAAACAGTGGGGACAAATCCGTAATTTTCAGAAACTTTTAGGGTCAGAATACAATTTCATTAAATTAGGGTTCAACCCACAGGGTTCAAGGGTTCATCAGTTGAACCGGTCCAAAACCATCAAGAACCAACCGGTTCAGTTCCTTCAGAAAACCGGAATAACATATTCTTTCTATCCCCAATTCGGCCCCTTATTCACGGTTCGGACAGACCTAATCCCTAATTCAGATTTATTAACCGAGTTTCCAAACAGACTGGTTTTGATTTTAAAACAAAACCTGTTTAACCGAAACGGTGCCGTTCCACTAAAGAGGTGGCACGCCCATGAGTGGACACGTGTCCGAGTCGACACGGTCTGCCCAAGCGAGTTGGACGAGTCGACTCCGTCTTCTCCAACCAAAACTGCTACTGTAGCCCTAATTCGCAGTTTTGCAATTTCTCCAATTCGTGGAGTTTCAGACAAGGTTTTCAACATGTTTCGGTCCCAAATGGTTCCTGAACGTTATTCCAACACTTTTGCATTGGTTTTAAGCTTCAAAAATAAGAATTAAGCTCTGTACAGCCGATTATCGTGCAGATTTTCAATCCAGTCGTGTGGCCTTGTTTCTCAACCAAATCGCACACGGTTTGGTTCTTTGTGACCCTTAGAACAGGGGCTTCTATTCCCCATTTACAAATTTCAATTTAAAAGCCCGTTACAGAATTTGGGTTCCATGGCTGAGACTCACAGGTTCGGTTTTGAGGGTCCAAATCAGTGTTCTAGGGTCGCGGGTTGGTGTATTTGGGACCCTATCAGTGCCTAGATCAGTTTGGTACATGCATGAAGTCATTTGGTTGAGGTCGATTCAGACTTGCAACCTGAGGTCCATTAATGGCGGATTTGGGTTTTTGCTTGAATTCCAAGCAGTCCGATGGTCCTTCTTATGCTTAAACAACCCATATTTTTAGTTTAGCTAACATGCATGCAATTACAGTCCTTATAGCCTCAGAATTTCCTCAAAACAATTCTAAAAATTCAAACCAAATAAATGAAGGAAAAATTTGAATTTTTACCTTCAACAGTGGCAGTCTCTCTTCGGGCTTGGTTCAGGCACGACCTCGGTGGCTGCCTCAGTTCAGTCATGCCCTCAGTCCCTTCCTTTTTGTGCATCTCATGAAGACACACACATGCACACACCATGCTTGATCTCACATGGATTTTCTCTCTTGGTCTCTCACCCAAGACTACATGCAGACTCTCTAAGCTTCTAACAGACCTACCCCTCTATAACAGTTCTGATTTTTGAAGATCTCAAGGTGAGTCCATGTATATATACTAATATATACATTTATACCTATACATCTCCATATATATAGATATATATACACATCAGAGAATCAGTAGGATCATGGGGATGATGTGGGCTGAGGGGAGCTGATTCAGTCAATCATGTGGGGTTTGCATGGGTTGCCATTGGTCAAATTTGAGGTGGGGCTTGGTTAACTTAGAGATATATACAATTGAGTTGTATATATATGCACAAAGTAATGGCAGCCCAGTTGGTAAACTTTTTGAGAAAAATTCATTCCCTCTCAAAGGTCAAGGGTTCAATTCCCTTGGCCTCCCATTTGGCCCTTTTTTCACATTTTTGGTTAAGGCCACGTTTGGCTGCGCAGTAATTCAGTTTCAGTGTTTGCTACATAACTTTCATTCCGTAACTCCTTTTTCGATGCGGTTTGTTCCGAGAGTTTCATATTTCAGTTATCTTCAGTGTCAGAGGTTCCGTGTCATTTATTATTCATTCAGGATTTTCCCGGGTTAGCTAATTCGGGTTCCGTTAGTATTAAAACGGCGTTATTTCACCGAATTAATCAGTAATTTGGGTTCGGGTAGAATACCCTTCTCCCCAGACATATTTAATTATTTAATCGGTCTATGGCGACCGCCGGGATTATGATTAATTCCCTAAATCATTCTGTAAGTCGGTATTAATTAATAATTATTAATTAATTATTAATTTCACGGGATCGGGGTGTTACACTTTCTCTTACACCACTAAAATTTTGACACATGTCCCTCTTCTAGAATATCCCACCTAGCTTATTGGATAGGTTTCTCATGTTCCCCAAGACACTATGTGGCCAGTTGGCCAATTGTGCGTGCACACATGCCTAAAACTAAATTGTCTCAAAATCGCACCAAATTTGGTACCCTAGTTAATTTCGATGCTTTGATTCCAAATACGCAGTTCGTTTCTCTAAATACATTCATTTGAATTTTTCATATTTATCTGCGTCTTGTAGATGACTGTGTGTAGTCCCGAGGCTCACACCAGTCCCGAATAAATCACTAAAATTTCATTTAAGCTTCACTGTGTCATATTGGTGACTTATTAGCTCATTTCACAATTCTTCTGATACATCATCCATTAATTACTAGTTTGACCCCAGTTTATGCTGGCAATTTATCAAATCTCCATTTGATGATTTTCTAGGTCATTACATAGTAGTACACATATAATGTTTATAGCTATATTAATGTACAGTAATGATTGTTATGGATCAGATCGAACAGTAGTATATACATATATTATTCTTTGTAGCTTTATTCTTATTTTTTTGAAGTCTTTCTACATATATTTGAAAGAAGACTTCTTTTGATATTGGGAAAAAATATTATATAAGAATAATTTTTTTAAAACTTTATTATTTTATTAAAAGATAATATTAAAATCTTTCATTTGGTACATATTTAAATGTAGAATTAAAATATAAGAGCATATCCGAACCTTTTATTCGGGTTTGTACCAAACATTATATAAGAATATTTAATATCCCATAAGATTTTATTTTTGATCTGACCCTTTAATCCGGTTGCCCAAACGAGGCCTCAAGAAAATTTGGGAGCGAATTTAGGAGCATGATTAAAATGCTGATATGAATTTATTAAAATGCTCTTCTATTTTAGTCTAATTTTAAAGTAACAAACACATGTTTAGGATTTTAATTATACTTTAATTTTTTTCCTTTGATATATTTTATGTCGTTTGATTAGTTACTCATAATCTAGTTTAGGCTTTCAGAGAAACTAGAATATTTTTTTATCTTTTCAATTAAATTTATTTTTTCTTGTTTCTAAATATACTTATGAAAATATAATAGAAGAGATGAGGATGGAAATAGGGTGAGATGGTATAAAAAAAAGTCAAAGATGAGGTTCGCTAAGGTAAGCCTATAAAATGATCGAATTCGGATTAGATCAAGGGTGATTTGAATCCTATTTGTTAAGAAAATTATCATATCGAATCGAATTTGCACCATATTTATGAACACTAATCCAAATTTGAATTTTTTAATTATCAGATCGAATCAGATTCCATATAATAAGTTTTAATATATATTACATATATAAAATATTATGTTATAAAATACATATACTATGTAAAATTTGAAATACATAAAACTCAACTCAACTTTATTTAACAAATTTATATAATTTAAAATTTAATATATTATATAAATTTAAATTGTATACTTTTTAAAAATAGTATATCCTTTAAGGGTTTTCAGGCGAAAGTCCACAAATAAGATCAAAATGAGAATCGGGTCCATGACCAAATATATTAACCCCATAAGTCCTTCAATATTTTTGTGACTAAAATACAACTCCATTCATATTTAGTGTTTCTCTTTAACTGTTTCCTATGAATTGCAAAAGTCTTTTAAGAAAGTTTTTTCAAATTTCTAAATTTAACAACTTACAAATTATAAATTTATTTTTAATCTAATTTATATATTTGGACTCTAAAAGTCTATACTTATCAAACAAAATTCATGTTGCATATGAAATTTCGAAAAGCAAAATCGCAACAAACAGTGAAATTTCATTATGGTGAAATAGTAAATTTCACTATTTCATTGAGAGATTATGAAATTTCACTGTTTCCTTAAAAAATAGAGAAATTTCAATGTTTCCTTGAGAAATAGTGAATTCTCACCATTTTATAAAAATGAAAGATAATCCGCTCATTCAAATAAATTTCACTTACATGTAGAATTCAAAAGAATGTTATGTAACTAAGTCCCGAGGGAAAACTGAACATGTATTATTTATAAAGTCTTTAAGTTTTTATTATGCTCTGAATGTATAATCATATGTACCGTTCTAAAGAGCGACAGTACCGAGCGGATGTGCGAAAAATTTAAAAGAAGAAATAAAAAATAAAAAAGTTTTTCACACTTCTGCAAACACAGGCTGCACCGCGGTCTGATACCGTCGCTTATGTGAGCCTCGCCCGACGACCCCCGGGCCGAAGGGTGGCGGTCGCAATTCAGGATCCGCACAAGGTGGGTTTCGGGTCGTGATAGGGCCTCTACGATACTCCCCTTGGGGAAGCAATAGACATAGTAGGCCGAGGGGCTAAAAACTGGATGGGTCTCTGCGATGTCTGTACAGAAGAAGTACTAGCTCGGTACGTCTTTGGTGGTCTCACATCTGTATGAGTCGGGGCAGGCGTAGACGTTTGTGCTGGAACTGCCCTACTCTGTGTCCGGGACTCTCTAATCCCCCTAAGGTCAACAAACTCCCTCTCTACCCTGGTGGCCCTGGTCACTGCCTCATCGTAAGTATCAATAATGTGACCAGCCAATCTATCCCTGATAGAGGTCTTCAACCCCCTAACAAAGTGGAGAGCCTTCAGCCTCTCATTTTCAGTAATATGTGGGGCAAATCTCCCCAAAGCTATAAAACGAGACTCATATTGAGTGACTATCATGTCTCTCTAGAGGAGTGCCACGAACTCATCCATATATCCAATCCGTGCCATCTCGGGAAAGTAGTGGTCATTGAACATGGCCACAAATGAATCCCACCCCTCCCCGAATCTGTCTATTCTCCCAGTAGCTCCTCTCCACCACTGGCTAGCTAGCTCAGTGAACTGGAAGGTGGCACACCTGATCCTCAAGTGTGGCTTAATAATCCCCTGTGAGTCTAGGATCCTCGTAATTTGATCTAGCCATTCCTCGGCTACTAAGGGGTCAGGCTGTCCTGCAAAGGTAGGAGGTCTCATCCTCTAGAACACCTTCATCACAAAGGTATCCCTAGTCTCGGCACCTGCAGTCCTCGCCTCCTACAAAGTGTGAAAACACTCCTGTAAAATCGTTGCCATATCTCTGGCGCCGATGGTCTACTCCACCTCCTCTGCCGGGGCAGGCGTAGGAGCAATGGCCTCATCTATTGTGCTGAGTGCAAGAACAGCAGCTCTGGGCCTACCACGCCGAGGTGGTATAGTGCTGCTAGGCCTATCGCGCCTAGGTGGTGCACATCTCGG
Organism: Nyssa sinensis; assembly: GCA_008638375.1. Classification (NCBI taxonomy): domain Eukaryota; kingdom Viridiplantae; phylum Streptophyta; class Magnoliopsida; order Cornales; family Nyssaceae; genus Nyssa; species Nyssa sinensis. Next base: position 13,881,379 of record CM018046.1, read on the forward strand.
AGGAGCTTTCCTCGGTGGCATGTGTCTACAAGTCCAAGAAGAAAAATTAATACCCTTTTTCACATTAGACATAGGTATTAAAAGAATATTAAGCATGTACTTGTAAACAATTTACACTTCACAAGCAACAAGTATAATATACCATAACATACACTTAACAAGTTCTTACATGTTACACAATGCTAAACAAAATTTCAAATCATGTGTCGTGGTCCCATCGTGTTTAACAACACCACACGGTCCCCAAGTATTCAAACCTAGGCTCTGATACCACGTTGTCACGCCCCGAATTTCCAAAATCCAGGGAATGAATGGAAATGAATTAATGAAAGGCAATTAAATGGATTTAGTTGATTACACATTAATTTTCCCATGTTTCCCCAAAATTGATAATGAAAATTTGTTAACTAGACTCACCCAAGATGGGTTTTTAATATCAATCAAATACCTCCCCAACCAATGGTTAAAATAGTCTAAGTCATGTTCAAGCATGCCTCCAAGATAGCCCCAAAATGTCTCTAAATATGCCTTGGAACAACGGCCCAAATGGGCCCCAAATGCCCTAGGACATAGGCCAAGAGTAGGTCAAAAATTCTACCTAAAGTTGTTTAAGAAAATGTCCAAACATTGCCCATAAGAGTAGCCCAACAAGGCCCAATAGGGTGGCCAAACATGACTCAAAAGGGTGGCCAAACATGGCCTAAAGATTGGCCAAACATGGCCCAATAGGGTGGCCAAACATGGCCTAAAAGGATGGCCAAGTATGGCCCAAAAGGGTCGCCAAGGGCTGCTGTCAATGGGGGTGTCAGGGCAGGGTGTGCTAGGGCGCAGCAAGGCGCGCGAGCTAGGGTGTGGGCGTGTGCACGGGAGTGCGCGTGGCTGGTCTGGGCTGTTGCTGGGCTATTTCACTGTAGCTATAGTGTATTTGCTGCAGCCTAATTTCTTCATTTTCTGAATTTTTCTCCAAAGTACTGCAAGTTAAATTTTTCAATTTTTGACCTACTTCCTCAAGGTTTTTAACCCCCACTTTTTGGCACTTTTCTCATTTATTCATGGGCATTTTACACACCTAATGGCTCTTTTTAAATCATAAAATTTTGACATGGTCTTCTTTGCTTTCTAAACATTTCCCACCTAATATTTTACAACAATTTGTATATACAAGCATATGTACATTCCACCCTCACTCGATGGCCACAAGTTTATTCGAAATTGAACATACACCTATTGTTCTCAACATATACATGTGATGCAAATTAAAAAAAATACCATATTTGTCATTTGGGTTTATACCCTTACATTACAAAATGGCCCAATGCCTATAGTCCACCATTTTTCAAATTAAATACAAGTTATTTGGGCTTATGCCCCTACATACAAAATGTAGCCCTTAGGCCAAATATGCTTCAAAATTCATTTTCCCCTCCGTGCTCCAATGACTTCATCAACTCTCAAGTACCGGGAGCCTCATCTGTAATATGTAATCACATAAAGGGTTAGCACGACGGCTTGTATGACATAATGCTAATGTAAAGAACAAAATTAAGGCGTGGCATGTGCAAAGTATACATTTATAAGTTATAAACCCCCCAATCCCTTAATGCCATGCAATGGTAATATGCATGACACACACATGCAATTCTATGTCACACCCATGTCTCGCTTCACGGTCCTTCCTCGTTAGAACACAAGTACCAATCGTATGTTTCGCTTCACGGTCCGTCCCCGTTGAAACGCGAGTACCAATGGCCAATTTTGGATTTTTCACCACAGGATCTACACCCTCATAATGCATAGCACCAAAGTGCTCAACTCACATCATGTTCCCTAAGGGTTCACAATATGCCAACATGCCTTGATTTTTTTATGCAAATCTAATGAAGCATTTCATCGAACACATGGAGTATGCCTTAAATAATGCATTATACATAAAGCAACTATAACTTTTAAACCACTAAACTTTGTCTACATGAACCTAGCATGTAATCCAATCAATTATACATATAAACATATTACATATTTACAACCTTACCAAATTCTCAAAGATCACACAAGTACACAAAGTACTAATATATTGAATGAATCATAACTTTCAAACTACAAGATTTTATCTACATGAACATAAGCTTGAATGCAATGAATTATACATATAGTCATATTACATCTTCATCATTTCACCAAATTCTCAAAGAACACATAAGTACATAGGGCACCTGACCCTAGATTTTTAAAGTAACTATATGCTAGGTAGTTTTCTAACAACAAATAAGCATGTAAGTCATACAATTAACTTATAAAACACTACTAAACTTAACTCTATTCTTTACTTAGTAAAATATCATACCTAAAAGGGTTTTTCTCAACCCTAGGGAGCTGTGCTCGCTGTGTAGCTTGTAAAGATTTGAAAAATCAGGGTAAATTTTTTGTTTTACCGGTAGGACACTATTCACGCACTATTTGCTAATAGGGCGCTAGATATGCATCATTTAGATATAAGTCATGTTTAGAAGTATATTTTGAGTATGTCATAGAAGATAAATATGCTTTAGAATATTAAAATAAACCTTCTGTGAGAATTTGAGCCTAATCGGATATAATTTGAAAAAATGGACCATAAAGGGCATCCCGGGTGGGACCCGGCCGAAACCGCCAGCAAGCGAAAATAAATTATTTTGAAAAATATCATTTAAAATAATTTTAAGAACTTTGGCTAAAGCAAAATTTCAAATTGAGGCGTTTCGGGACGGGTTGTAGTGTAACGGGGTTCCTGGACTCATTAAGGGCAAAAAGGTCTTTTTATCCCCTTAACCCTAGAATATAAATACAACACTTGGGACATAAAATCATAGAATTTAGTCTAGGGAATGAGTAGTAGGTCGTGCATGGAGAGAAAGGTGAAGAAAACCTAGGGTTTTTCAATTTTCAACCCTCCAAAACTCACTTCTAGGCTTGGATTCTCACAAGGCTTCCTTTTAGGAAATTGTTCCCTATGTCAAGGGCTACATTCTAACGGATTGGTTTGGCTGCACAGCGAGCTACAACTCCCTAGGGTTAAGAAAAACCCTTTTAGGTATGATATTTTGCTAAGTAAAGAATACGGTTAAGTTTAGAAGTGTTTTATAAGTTGATTATATGACTTACATGCTTATTTGTTATTAGAGAACCACCTAGCTTATAGTTACTTTGAAAACCTAGAGTTGGTAGTTTGTGTACTTTTGTGTTTTTTGAGAATTTTTCAAAATGATGAACTTGTAACTTAAATATATGTTTAATTCATTGTATTATGGCTTATGTTCATGTGGATGAAGTCTTGTGTTTTGAAAGATATGGTTGTTTAATGCATTGATGCTTTGTGTAATTATGTATTCTTTGAGAATTGGTAAAGTAGTGAACATGTAACATGAGTATATGTTTAATTGATTATATTATAGCGTATGTTCATGTGGAAAAAGTGTTGTGGTTCGAAAGTTATAGTTTACTTTATGTATGATACATGATTTAAGGTGTATCTCAAATATTTGATAAAATGTCGCATTGAGATTGCATAGAAAAATCAAGGCATATTGGTATAGTGTGAATCTTTGAAAACATAGTGTGGGTTGAGCACATTGATGCTATACATTATGTGGGTGAAGATCCTGTGGTAAAAAACCCGAAATTGGCCATGGTACTCGCGATCCAACAAGAATGGACCGTGAAGCGAGACATACGATTGGTACTCGCGTTCCTTCGGGGAAGGACCGTGAAGTGAGACATGGGTGTGGCATAGAGTTGTATGTGTGTGTCGTGCATATTTTCATTGCATTACATTAATGAATTGAAAGGCATATAGCTTATAAATGTACACTTGCACATGCCACGCCTTAACTTTGTTCTTTATATTAGCATTATGTCATACTAGTAGTCGTGCTGACCCTTTATGAGATTATATATTACAGATAAGGCTTCCGGTAGTTAAGACTTGATGAAGTCTTAAAGAATGGAGGGGAAATGGACCATGTAGAACATTTGGCTCTTGGGGCATATTTTTGAGTTGTATGAGGGTATAAGCCCTAAGACATATGTAATTAACTTGTAAAACCTTATGTAGTATAGGAAACCATGGGCACGACCCTACATTTGTAATGAAGCATGAGGTTGTGACATTTTAAATTTTAAGAATATGTGTATGTATGGAGGATTGTATGTTTAAAATGATGCATAAATGGTTAGTTGAATTAAAGGATGTATTTTGGTTGCTAGCTTGAGAAATGGTGGATTATATTGTGGAATGTTAGGTGGAAAAAGCTTTAGAAAACAAATGAGACCATGTTAAAATCTTGTGAAATTAAAAGGGTTGTTAGGTGTGTAAAACACCCTATAAATAGTGGGAAAAGTGCCAAAAAGGTGGGAGGCTTAAAAACCTTGAGGAAATAGGACTAAAAATGGAAAAAAAGTAGCTTGCAACACTTTGGAAAAAAATTCAAAAAACAGAGAAAATCAGCTGCAGTAAATACACTGCTGCTATAGTGCAGCTTGCAGCAGCTTCAGGTCAGCCCTCTACCGCGCGCCCAACCCGCAGCCCTATGCCCCGTGTGCTTGCAAGCGTATGCCGCACTCCCACGCGCGCGCAGCGCACCCCGCACATCTGCCGCTTGCCCTTACCCGCAGCATGCCCTCGCCTGCTGCCCTACGCCTTGCTACTTAACAGCCCTTGGGCACCCAACCCTTGCCCTCTTGACACCTAGCCCTTGGCCACCCTTTTGGGCCATGTTTGGCCACTTCCTTAGACAAATTTTGGCAGACTTTTTGACCTATTCTTGGCCTATGTCTTAGGGCATTTGGGGCCCATTTGGGCCATTGTTTCAAGGTATATTTAGATACATTTTGGGACTATTTTAGAGGCCATTTTTGAACATGAGTTAGACTAATTTTGAATATTGGTTGGGGAGATATTTGATTAACATTAGAAAACTATTTTAGTTAAGTCTAGTAGCAAGTTTTCATTTTTAATTTTGGGAAAACATGGGAAATAAATGAATAGTCAACTAAATCTATTTAATTGCCTTTTATTTATCTTCCTTAATTCATTTCACTCACTCCCTAGGTTTATGAGAATTTGAGGCGTGAAAAAGTCGAACCAATCGGTAAGAATGTAGCTTTTGATGTGGGGAACAACTTCTTAGAAGGAAGCCTTGTGAAATTTCAAGCCTAGAGATGAGTTTTAGAAGGTAGAAAGTTGAAAAAACCTAGGTTTTCTTCACTTTTTCTCCATGCACGACCTGTTGCTATTTTCTCAGACCAATTCTGAGAAATTTATGTCTCAAGTAGCTGAATTTATACTCAAGGAGCTAAGGGGTAAAAAGACCATTTTGCCCTTAATGAGTCACTGGGGTCCCTGTTACACTAATAACCTGTCCCGAAATGCCTCAATTCGACATTATACTTTAACCAAAGTTCTTAAAATCATTTTAAAAGATATTTTTCCAAAAAAATTATTTTTAGCTATTGGCGGTTTTGGCCGGGCCCACCTGGGCCACCTGGGATGCCCTTTATTGTCCATTTTTTCAAACTATCTCTGATTAGAATCACATTCTCACAAGATGTGTATTTTAATATTATAAGCATATTTCTCTTCTATGGAATACTCAAATTATGCTTCTAAATATGACTTATGTCTAAATGATGCATGTACAGTGCCCTACCGGCAAATAGCGCATGAATAGTGCCCAACCGGCAAAAGCAAAAAATTTATCCTGATTTTTCAGATCTTTACATCCTTCCCCCCTTAAATAAACTTTGTCCCAAAATTTAGAAATGTACCTCTATGAACAAACAACTCTGGATACTTAGCGCGAACCTCAACCTCGCACTCCCAAGTGGCTCATCGACTCTATTGTGGCTCCAAAGAGCCTTGACCAAAGGAATGGTCTTGCCTCGCAAAACCTGGTCCCTCGATTCCAATATCTCTATAGGCCTCTCATCATAAGAAACATCACCCTTCACTTGAAGATATACCCAATCGAGCACATGTGAAGGGTCAGGTTCATACTTCCTCAACATCGACACATGAAAGACATCATGAACCCCAGATAACTGTGGCGGTAGTGCCAACCGATAGGCCATTTCACCAACCCTCTCAAGGATCTCAAATGGCCCTATAAACCGTGGCGATAGTTTCCCGCTACGCCCGAATCTCCTCAATCCCCGTCATGGGGCTAGCTTGAGGAATACATGTCCCCCAACATCAAATGACAGAGGTCGTCGCCTCCTATCTGCATAACTCTTTTGGCGGCTCTGTACTGTCAACAGACACGGCCGAGTCATCTGTATCTTCTCTGTGGTCTCACGGACTATGTCAGACCCTAAAGCAGCCATCTCCCCTACATCATTCCAACATATCGGTAAACAACATAGCCTTGCCATACAATGCCTCAAAAGGTGCCATCTCGATACTAGACTGATAGCTGTTGTTGTAGGTAAACTCTACTAGGAGCAAGATGATCCTTCCAAATACCCTTGAAATCCATAACACACGCTCTAAGCATATCCTCAAGTATCTGGATAGTACGCTCTGACTGGCCGTCAATCTGAGGATGGAAAGCAGTACTAAATAGTAGCTGAGTCCCCAAGGCTGTCTGAAGACTCTACCAAAATCGTGCAGTAAAACATGGGTCTCGGTCTGTAACAATGGAAATAAGAATCCCATATAGTCGTACTATCTCTCGGATATACAACCTACAGAGAACATCTATTGAATCAGTCGTTCTAATCGATAGAAAATGTGTGGACTTCAGTCAATCTATCTACAATAACCCAAACTGCATCGTGACCTCTAGGTGACCTCGGAAAACCCATCCTAAAATCCATAGTAACAAACTCCCACTTCCACTCGGCCACTGGCAATGGCTGTAATAAACCTCCAGGTCTCTAGGTGCTTAGCCTTAACCTGCTGGCACAGTGAGACATCTCAATACAAACTGTACAATCTCCCTTCATCCCCGTCCACCAATACTGGCGGCGTAAATCATGGTACATCTTAGTGCCCCCTAGGATGCACTGCTAGCTGTGAATGATGGAAATCTCGAAGAACATCAGTCCTAAGAGACTCTGGAACAAAGACTCTACCCATATACCTTAGGCTAAGGTCATAATGAACTGTCCATCCCTCAAAGCTCTCAGTACTAGTAACTCGTGCTCGAATCTGCTCTGCCTCTGTGTCGTGTAATTGTGCCTCAATAACCCTACTCAACAGTGTAGGCTGTGCACATAAACTGAATAGTGTGGCATGACCCTCAGACTCGATAAAGTCCAAGTCAAACTCACCAATATCTCCCACTCCCTAATAGCAATACTAGCAACAGCGCTCCTCTGTCTCCTACTAAGTGCATCTGCTACGACATTGGCCTTCCTAGAATGGTACTGAAGGTCAAAGTCATAGTCTTCCATATACTCCTATCCACCTCCTCTGTCGAAGGTTCAAGTCTTTATGTGTGAAAATGTGTCTAAGGCTCTTGTGATCTGAGAACACCTCAAACCTGTAGAGACCTGAAAAAAAATGAGAGTAAATTTTTCATTTTGCTAGTAGAGCACTATTTATAATACCCTAACCAGAGATAACACGTAAATCGAGGTAGACTGGTTGAGTAGTGTAATACCCAGTTGTAACCCTGAGCTGTTAAGAATCTATATTATGATGTTATATAGACTGTGCAATTTTGGAATTTGAATAGTGTCAGTTATACAGTTAGTGTCGAGGCAACACCCGAGCAACCCAGAACCATGCCTCATAATGCGTGCACACACGCAAAACCATACATGCATACGTATACATATACGCGTAGCCCATTTAAAATGAGTGTATGTACGTGTGAATAAAAATGTGTATATACCCATGTATAAGTGAGTGTATATGCATGTATAAACTAAGTATAAATATATGTATAGTTAAGTGTGTATATATATATATATACATGTATACATAAAGTAACGGTAATTATATGTATATAATATACAAATATCTATGTATATACACACACTAGCCTGCGAAAGCATGCCTATTGCGTGTGAGGGTGAGGAGTGAGTGTATGTCAATTGAGTGTGCAGTGTAGTGTACTGTTGAGTGTGCAGCACACAAGTAAGGGCAAGTGCATGAGTGAAATATATATATATATATATATATATATATAATAGGGCAGTCGTATGAAAACAAAAGAGAAAGAGAAAAGAGATCAGAAAAGTCAGAAAGAGGGATGGAAGAGAGAGAAAATGGGGAGGTGACAAGAGCGGTTGAGTGGTGATGTATATACATGCAGGTGTGCGTTGGTTAGAGAGAAAACATAAAAGAAAAACCAAAGAAAGGCTAAGTGTAGAAGTTGTGTGTGTTGGGAAGAGGCTGAAGCCAAGCCAAGTTGAAACAGAAGGGAAGAGGAAGAAACTACACCAAGAACATCAGAAATTATAAGTGAGTGGCCCGTTTCTGTTTTACAAATCTAGCATGATTTATTTACTTTAAATCATAAAGCTATATTGAGCATGAAATAGGGAATCAAATGCAAAAAGAATTAAGAAAAATGGTTAATAATTGAAGTAGAAAACAACAGTTGCAGGTTAAGAGGATAAAATATGATTTAGGTGATTTTATGTTTTAAACTTGATGCAAGCCATGAGGAACTGGTCCTCAAGATTCGTCAAGATTTAATGGTCCAAATGAAAAACAAAGGTTAGATATGTGATCCTCATGAAAAAATGAAGAGAACCACATTTAAAAAGAAGTGAAAACTGCTTGAAAATAGTCGTCGTCGCTGGAGATGGCGACGGAACCCTAGTGTTGCCCTACCGAAAAGTCGGGGAAGGGTTGAGGCTAATGTTGCGTCGTTTTGGGTTAGAATGGTTTTAAATAAAAATTAGATTTCGTCCGTTTGGTTACTGGGTTATGGGATTTAATTTGGGTTACAGACTTAGGATATGATAGCCTATCCCTGAATTGGCATTGTCCGTTGTTTGGCCTTGAATCAATCAGAAATATAAAAAGGGGGTTATGCCCCTTGCGAGTCAAATGGGGGACCAAGGGTGGAACTTGGTGTGCGTGTAAACCAGGGGGACAGGCAAGCCCGTGTGAATCAGGGCATCGAAAAAAAATATATTATATAACTATAATATTAATTAATTTAAATAATAGTGAATTGACCCGAAGTCCAAATTAAACAAGTTATTAGTGTATTTTGACTATCTCAGATGTTCTAAGACCAATGGTGAGGCCCGTTTTGCTGAGACGGGGTCCCGAAAAATAAAAGACCCGTAAAAGTGTAAAATGACCGTTCTGCCCTTTTTAGTACAGATGTCCAAATTGAATTCCGGCGAAAGCCTAAATCGACTTTATTTGACGTTCTAGATTCAATGATAGAGTCTATTCAAGTAAAAGAGATACCAATAGTAAAGATACATAAAATTTGATGAATAGCATAAATTCATGTAACGATAGACTGAGACATATTTTGTGAAGCTTAGGAACACCGAAAGGAAAGGAGAATGTGGGCTGAACCTTCTAGATAGATAAAGTAAGAGGACTACTGTTATTCATCGATTGGTTTGACTACACAGTGGACACAACTCCCCATGGTTGAGGAAAACCCATCTAGGTATGGATATTTTGCTAAGTAAGGAATAGGATTAAGTTTAGGAGTGATTTCCATTGTTGATTTAATGATTCATATGTTTAGTTGATTGCTTATGTGCTTATGTGTTCTTTGTTCTTTGTTATTCTTTAGGAGTTTGGTAAAGTGATAAATGTGAATCATGACTATATGTATGTTCCATGTGTTGGTACAGTATGTGATTTATGTTCTTCGAGAATTGTTAAGATTATGAATATATAACTTGAGCATGTGTTTAAATTGATTGTGTATAGTACACATACATGTGAAGGGAAATTTTGTGATTCCAATGTTATTGTTGCTTTAATTATAATGCATTTGTTTAAAGCATGCTTCATGTGTTGGTAAAAATACTTTATTGAGATTGCATTATTGCATGATGAAATCAAAGCATGACGGCATGGTGTGATTCCTTGAAAGCATAGTGTGGGTTGAGCACTTGGTGCTGTGCATTATGAGGGTGTAGATCCTGTGGTGAAAAACTCAAAATTGGCTATTAGGTACTCATGCCAAAAGGGACGGACCGTGAAGTGAGACATACGAGTGGTACTCATGCTAGCGGGGAAGGACCTGTAAAGTAAGACATGGGTAGTGGCATAGAGTTTACATGGGTGTGTCATGCATATTGTTAACATACTGTATTGATGAATTAGGGAGGCATGTAGACTATAACTGTACACTTTGCACATGCCACGCCTTAACCTTGTTCCTTGCTTAGCATTGTGTCATACCAGCAGTTGAGATGACCCATTCAGTGGGATATCATATTACAGATGACGCTCCTAGCACTTGAGACTTGAGGAAGTCTTGAAGGAAGGAGGGGAAAAGGACTTAGAAGTATATTTGGCCCTTGGGGCGTATTTTGTATGTAAGGGTTTAAGCCCAACTGACATGAAATATATGTTTATTGAATGTACTTTACGTGTTTATATGTTGAAGGAGAATGAATGCATGTTTAATTAAATCCATTAAATTGCCTTTTATTTTCCTTTCTTAATTAATTTCACTCACTCCCTGGGTTTGTGGAAATTCGGGGCGTGACAAAACCTCTCCCCATATAAGTAGTGCTGCCAACTCTTAAGTGCAAAAATGACGGCAGCTAACTCTAAATCATGTGTAGGATAGTTATGCTCAATACACAACCTAGTCCTTCTCGCGACGCATCGCAATAAACTATATAACCAATACCTCCCTCAGGTATAATTAGAACAGGTGTTGAAGTTAGCCTCCCCTTCAGCTCTTGAAATAACTGCTCACAGTCATCACTCCACTCAATTCTAATGCCCTTACGTGTCAGACGAGTCATCGGTGCGGCAAGATGAGAAAACCCCTCTACAAATCGACAGTAGTATTCGGCCAATTGTAAGAAACTCCGAATCTCAAACACATTCTTTGGCCTCTCCCAACTCATAACAGCATCAGTCTTAGAAGGATCCATAGATACCACGCTACCTGATACAACATGGCCTAGAAACTGTACCTCCTGAAGCCAAAACTCATACTTCGAGAACTTAGCAAACAAACGATGCTCCCTGAAAATCTGTAATATAGTCTGTAAGTGGAAAGTGTGCTCTTTCTCAGAAGGTGAGTAAATCAGAATGTCATCAACAAAGACTACAACAAACTGATCTACATAAGGACTAAAGATGCGATGCATCAAGTCCATGAATGTCGTCGGGGCATTCTGTCACGACTCAAAAATCCACTCCGTGCGAATCCTGAATCGCAACCGCTACCCTTTGGCCCAGGGGCCGTCGGGCGAGGCTCACATAAGCAAAGGTGCTGGACGGGATGGATTTTTGGGTCGTGACAACATGGTATTTGTCACGACCCGAAACCCACCCTATGCGGGTCTCGAATAGTGACCGCTGCCTTCAGGCCCGGGAGCCTTTGGGCAAGGCGAACATAAGCAACAGTATCGAACAGCAGTGCGACCTTTGGTTGCGGAAGCGTGAAAAAACTTTTTCTTTTCTTTTTAAAATCTGTCGCGCATCCGCCCAGTACTGCCGCTCTTCATAGCGGTACATATGATAATAAAATCAGAGCATACTAAAATTTAAAGTTTTATTTACATTACATATCCAGTTGCCTCTCGGCTTAAGTACATACTTTCCAAAATCTATTACATCAAAATTTGACCTCCAAGGGTCCTTATATTTTTAACAGTCCTCGATCAAAATGGAGTTGTTGATCAACTACGGGTCCTAGTACATCAACCCTGATCCCAATGGAGCTGCCAAACATCAATCCTCAAAAAGGACAAAACTCTTATTCATCGTCAATACCTGAAAAAATGTTAGGGAATGAGGTGAGCTTCGAGAAGCTCAGTGAGTAATTCCTGCATCTATCATGGGTTTTCAGTTGGCAGTGGTTTCATACATGAGAGTTTATAAAATACACACTACCAACTGTTCGTACATTTGAACATAGAGTACATGCACTTTTCATAAGGATAACTTTGAAACATTTAAAGTATTCAAGCTAAATAAACATTTCTTCAAATAGAGTATATGCATTTCAAACATATAAACATGCATAAATAAAATAAGGGTTCAAAATATAGAACCGTTGCAGAGTGAAAATGGGGGTAAAAACCTGCTTTCATTTCTAAAACGTTACTTTCAAATATCTAAACATTGTATAGTGAAAATGGGGGTAAAAACCTGCTTCTATTTTCAGAAAACATTTATCATCTTTTCTCTTTTATTAATTAGAATCTGTTTCGAACCAGACTCCTGTTTTACTTCTCGTGGAGATGTCTCATTGCCTATGGGATTAGATCCTGCTACCAGGCATATGCACATGATAGGTCCGAAGTGTTCCGTAGAACCCACAACTCTACCTCTGTGCTTACAAGTGTTAATGCACATGATAGGTCTGAAGCATTCCGTAGAACCCACAACTCTACCTCTGTGCTTATTATTATCTGGCAAAACATTTGTCATATGGCTTCTTTAAATAAATACCTTTCAAGAGTATTTAAAATATGATGTTCATGATTTCATGACAAAATCTTCAAATATGTAGAATAAGAACTTTAGAATATGTAGACATGCTAAATACTATTAAGGAAGACAGTAATGGAAATCATTCATTGAGCATGTCACAATAAAGTTTATAAGAATGGAATATTTCAAGACAGGAATCATGAAATATGGAATTTAACATTCAATGCTTTGACATTTTGAAGGTTAAAACATTTCAAATCCGTGGAGTTAAACCTCCACTTCAAATGCAGGGTTACTCACCTTAGTCCTTTTGGGTTGCTACTAATATTGCACTGCCTTTCCTTTCTCCTTTGTAGTTCCTAACAATACATAAATAATCTATTAACTTCATATGTACCTCAAATATCTCCTACTAATGTCCCTATTTTATGTTTAGAACGTATTAGATTCTAACTTTTATCTTAAGCTGCTTACTGTATACTCTTCTAGTAGCTTCATTAAGTTGTAAGGTTCGATGTTATATTTTACCTCTTTACGTGTCATATTTTTTTGTACTTTATTTCATAATACGGACCTCACCGTTGAGTTCAGAATGTCGAAGAAAGTCAATTTAGACCTTCTTGGGTTTCAATTTGGCTTTGGACATGTTAGGGGCAATTTGGTAAATTTACATTTTAACGTGTCCTAATTTTTTGGAGTCTCGTCTCATAAAACAGACCCCGCCATTGAGTCCAGAGCGTCCAAAATAGTTAAAATGCACTATTCGTTTACTTTATTTGGACTTCGTTTGACTGGTCTTTAGACTAGGGGCAATTTCATAATTTTAGTAATTAAATATTATTAAATTAATATTAATTTATTTGAAATTGCGCCATAGTGAAATTTCGTAACAATTCTGGGGTCAGAAGGTAATTATTTAAACTCCTGGTCTGAACCAGTCGGTATAGTTCCAAACTAAGTGAACCGGTTCGGTTCTGACTGAACTAGGTGACTTAATCCGGTTTAGACATGCTGACGTCATGATGACGTCAGCCCTAATCTCATTTAACTAAGGCTTTAATGAAACGACGTAGTTCCGGGTAACCCGAACCCGTATTACACATTGGTCAAGACCCGATTCGAGACCCGACCCGTAACCTGAACTGTACATCGTCTTCCCCACCGTTTCACCCCTACTGTAGCCCTAAATTTTTGGGTTTTATTTCTTCAATTTCGTAGACTTCTGCTCGATTATTTTTTACTGTTTTCGGCTGAGATGGTTCCTGACATCATGTAAATCATCGTAGCATTCATTTGAGGCTACGTAGCTGACCTAAATGTTTGGTTTAAACCATGATAACCGAATTGATAATTTTGGTAATACATCCTTATTCCGCAACTATTTTTAGTGTGATTTGGTGCGACGTGATTCCTATGGCCTGAGGGTTCGATTCCTATTCTTGAGCTTTACGGTCGCGGGTTAGTGGCTTGAGAACCCTAGTGAGGTCTAGTTGAAGCCTCAATTTACCAATCTAGATTTGATTTAACTAATTTCAGACCTGTAACTAAAATTTTCTGGATTTTATTCTATCTCCGTTTGCTGATTTCTCAGTCGATTTGTCACAATTTCTTAATCCTTTTTCTTGTAAAATACAACTGATATTATCTAGGTTATAATTCTATACTTGCATGCACCAAATTTCAGAAGGAAATTGAAGGTAAGTGAATCAAAATTTACCTGTACAGTGGGTTTTTCTTCAGAATCTTCCTTCCTCACTTTTCTGTTTCAGGTTCCTGTTCTCTCCTCCGACCACTTCTATGCCTTACTCTTTCTCTCTTTCCCGTTTTATTCCTTATCAATCAGCCATGCAATTAGTGGCTTTGCCACCTGTTAGCCGAATTTGCATGGAGGACACCTCAATTCTACATTTTCCACACCTGTTCAGTCCTCATGTACACCTGGTTGCATCCCCTCTATTGCTGACCATTATGCCGTATATGGAGAACAGCTTACATGGCTGTCTCTCCACTAATTCTCTCTCTTTAACTCTTTTCCTTTTTTTTTAAATTCCATTGTATATATATATATATATATTTAAGCATAAATATATACATATAGGCAGCCGTGTATACATCAATGTATACCTGATGCATAAGTTTAATTTTTATTTTTATCTTATTAATAATAATTTTATTTTATTTTATTATTTCTTTTTTTTTTATAATAATATTATTCTAAATTAATTTCTGAAAGTTGCATATCGAAGTTCGAAATGGTATCTGTTATGACATTTCATTGGGTCGGGGTATTACATCAGAGCTCTAAGTTAACTTAAACGAACTTAGTGACACTAGAAGAATTTGAAACAGAACTATGAGTTAGGTAGGTTCTAGGCGACCTAAGATATTGAAGGATAGCAAAAAGAGCTATAAGAAAAACCTCGGAGAAATATGTGATTTGATTTGAATGATTTGATTTGAAGGCAGGGTATGGGACCCGCATTACATGAAATAAATATTAGAAGTACATGATTTAATTTAAAGGCGGGGTATGGGACCCGTATTACATGAAGTAAATGTTTTGAAGTATGTGATCCGATGTGAAGACGGGGAATGGGACCCGCATTTGAGTAAAGTAAGTGATTAGAAGTACTTGTTTGATAGGAAGGCGGGGTATGGGACCCGTAGTTAAATAAAGGTACTAAAATGAAGATGAGAAGTAAATGTGTAATATCCTGACCCGGGATACGTCACGTATACCGAGGTAGGTCGGTTAAACTATGTAACTTGAACGGTAAGAAATGTATATCATGGTATTTCACGGAAATGAATGACTGAAAATGGAAAATGATTGAAATGTATAACAAGTGCTGGGTAACACCCGAGCACCCCGGGACATCGTATCGTAAAGCGTGCACGCACGTATTTCCATGCATGCCCATGTTTCACAGACACGTAGTATACCAAAAATTAGTGTATGTGTACGCGCCCAGAGTTTAGTATATACGTATATGTATGGGCGTATAGGTACGTATAATATATGTTTAATTATGAGTTATACATGTATATATATATTATATAATGTATTATAATATATATATATATATGTGTATATTAAATTAAAATAAAAAGGGGGAAAGAAAAGAAAATGGGCAAGTGGGCTGCCAAGGACAGCCGTGCAAGTGTGTGTGAGTGGGTGAAGACCTATATATGTATATATATATATATATATATGTATATGTATCAAAAAGTGTGTGTGTGAACGGTTGCATGTGTGTGTGTAATGACTTGAGTGTATAACACTCAATAGGGAGTGGTGGTGACAGAAGTAGGTGATGAAGTGTGTAAGAAGGTCACAGGGCATGGTGAGGACTGACTAGAGAGAGAGAGAGAGAGAGAGAGAGAGAGAGAAATGAAAAGCTTATCATATATATGTGATCTCTCACTCTCGGGAGAAAAGGAAACCAAAGGAAAAGTCAGGAACTGAAGGGGAGAAGAAGAAAGAAAGATTGATTCAGAAACAGAGAGATTCGGAAGGGGCACCGTGAGCAAACAAGAAAACCAAGGTGAGCCACTGTTTCTGTTTCAATGTTTTGTAGCATGATTTGATTCATTTTGAATATAGGGTCTAAATCAACATGAAATATGGAACTGAATGCAAAAGGAATGATAGAAAAAGGTTAAGAAACCAAAGAGAAAATCCAAGTTGCAGGTCGGGAGGATAATCTGGGTTTCACTGATTTTACGTTTAAAACTTTGAAATTTGTTTATGAAAATGATCCTTAGAAGTGCAGAAAACCATTCGAAACAGATTAGGGCCAAAACAGTACTCAAAAAGTCACGAAGATGGAGAAAATACAGGTCACCGAAAAATCGGGCCGAGCCCTTAAACCTCATATTCGTAAAGATGGGGAGGGTCTTGATGAAAACTAAGGCTAGGGTTGGTATCCTTGGGAAGAAAGGAAGAAAACGGCGTTTAAAACAGTTTGAAAAGTGGTCGAATTCCGGTGGCCGTCGCCGGAGAAGGTGACTGTTCACTATCGGAACCCTACCGGACTCTCGGGGAAGACGACCGTGAAGTCGTGGGGGCTACCGGGTTAAGATGATCCGGGTTTGGGTTTGGGTCGGGTCGGTACCCGACCGGATATGAAATGGGGCATGAAACTGTGTCGTTTACATTTAAGTTTAAAATGGATTTTGGGCTGTTTGGTTGCAGGGATACAAAATTGAAATTGGGTTTTGAGTTTAACCGAACCTGGGATGGGGTAGGAACCAGGATATTGGAATCCGGTTCTTGGGACTTAACAGAACTGTTTGGTTCAGGGGAGGGGCAGACCGGTTTAGGGTTTTGGGTTCTGAACCAACTGGTTCAGACCGTAGCTTTTGGAAATCATGAACCGGCCCCAAATGTTTTAAGAAATCCCTCTAAGGCCCAAACATAAAAAATTAATAAAATATTAATTTTACGAAAATACCCCTATTTCAAATATGGGTCAAACGAAGTCCAAACGAGGCAAATGAATAGTCAAAACTTATTATCTCGGACGTTCTGAGTCCAATGGTGGGGTCTGTTTTATGAGATGGGACCCCGAAGGATAAAATACTGTAAAAGTGCAAAATGACCATTTTGCCCTTTTTAGTACAAAAGTCCAAATAGAATTCCGCGGAAGCCTAAACCGACTTTCTTCGGCATTCCAGACTCAATGGTAAAGTCTAAATTAGTATTTGAAATACTTATGATGGAAAGGCATAAAATTTGATGAATAGAATCTATTATGAAACGTATTCACTGATATATAGGGAACTCGAAAGACAAGGGTACACTCACGGATTTCTGATCTAGAATCACGATAGAGGTAAGTAAATTCCCTTTCTCTTCCATATGGTGTTTCCAAGCCCAGTTTATTCTCTTTACTGCCAAACTTGTACTCTTGAAAGTACCTCATGTTATTGCTATCCACAATGTGATATTGTTCTATCTTGTAGACATTGATTGACTGTTGTATCATTGTTATCACGTTGAACCATGCCTTGAAAGGCTTACTGTTATGCTTTCATTGAATGTTCGATATTCCATTTTATACTTCTATGGAATCACGAATGATCATGACATGTTATGAATACCGGATTTGTGCTCAGTCACAATATCCATCCTTGAAAGTACCTCATGCTATTGCTATCCACAAATGTGATTTTGTTCTATCTTGTGGACATTGATTAACTGTTGTATCATTGCTATCGTGTTGAACCATGCCT
Source organism: Nyssa sinensis (assembly GCA_008638375.1). NCBI lineage: Eukaryota > Viridiplantae > Streptophyta > Magnoliopsida > Cornales > Nyssaceae > Nyssa > Nyssa sinensis. The sequence goes on from CM018046.1 coordinate 13,899,197, forward strand.
TGAAAGGCTTACTGCTATGTCTTTATTGAATATATGATATTCCATTTTATACTTCTATGGAATTATGAATAATCATAATATGTTATGAATACGGGATTTTTGCTCAGTCACAACATCCATCTGATGCTTTCTGATTGACTGGAGACCTAAGGGTCAAGTACATGAATGGACAAGTGGCAGGAATGAATTCCTCGAAGGCTTTCCACCGGCAATTGACTGGCATGAACATTGGCATTTTCATTGCATTTCCATTGGCATTTCATTTACATTTGCATTGGCATTTTACCTGAGAACAGAGTAAATGCATCTCTTAAGAATTGATATGATTACGTTATTGAATGACACTATTCCTTATGACTTATCTTAAACTGAGAAGACACTCTTCATTGAATTGATTGTGATCGGTTTATTGTGGCAGTACTTCTTGTTGTTGTATTGTTGTTGAGAGATTCATGTTGATAGTGTATCTATTACTCCTAATTGAACTTTGTGACTTATTATTCATTGGCCTTCATGGCAACTGTTCTCATTGGCTATCACAGCATCTCCTTCCTTATGATTGGCTATCATAATCTTATTCATGGATTTGTATCTTATCGATACCAGTGTCGGAGATCTGTTTTTACTTGCTGAGCTCTCGTAGCTCATTCCACCCATTTACCCCCATTTCAGGTGATGACGCTGCAAAACCCCAATAGGAGTCTGAGAGCATAGGAGGACATTTTGAGGAAACGTATCAGTCTATGTTTTAGTTCTCCCATGTATTCACCACCCTCGAGTGCTGGTTACGTTTGGTTCTTATTTTGTTTATGTAGAACCATATTGTGTATTGTAAAGACTTCCGCTAACATTGTGTATTGAAAGACTTCCGCTGATGTACTATTACTGATAAGACTTCCGCTGTTATTGTTTTGAGGTTTTAGTACTTTGCATATTAGTACTATGATACAGGAATGGAAAAAGTAGGGACGGCCTTCGGGTCGGCCTCGCGACACGAGATCCGCAAAGGGTGGGTTTCGGGTCGTGACAGCTTGGTATCAGAGCTTTAGGTTCGATTGTGAGTCATGGGAGATAGGACTAGAATTAGAGTTGATAGACAAGACTGACGTTTCACCTTATACGAACATTGACTGTTATCTTATGTATTAACTAGTCATCTCATTGGTTATTTTCATTGGTTATCTTTTACGGACATGGTTAACGCGAGGAATAATCCATTACTTATAGATCGTTTAGAACTAAAGTTACTGGATGTAACTGATATCCTTTATATAGATTTTATACGATCATTGATTATTCTCTCATTCATTGACTAGACATCTTATGGGTTCTCTTTACTAGTTATCTTACAGACATGGTTATCTCAATAATTACATCGATAGTTATGAATTGTATAGATCACTTGAAGTTGGAATCAATAGATAGAACAGAAGTCTTTATGATATAGATTCCATGTGAACATTGATTGTTATTTTATGCATTGACGGGTTATCTTTATAGATAGGGTTAACAAAAAGGGAATACCTCGGTAGGTTATATTGACTCGGTTGGACCATGAACGAGTAGATCTATATAGAAATACTTATCTAAACTTTTGGTTTTCAGCAATGGGACATACCAAGAATACTGAGACTGGAAGTGATCAATTAGACCGAATTGAACGCCTTATGGAAGAGATTCTCAAATCTCTGCCTCAAGCCCAACCTCAACAGTCAACTACATGCATCGAAGTAATAGCACCAGTAAAGATCACCACACGGGGTAAACAAGGAATCGCAAAGAGAAAAGTCAAACGTAGGGTGCCTAACCAAAAAGAAGTGACAATTAGACACCTAACTCACCTACAATGCCCTACCTGCGGAAAATCTCACAAGGGGCAATGCCTTAGAAACACAAACACTTGTTATTACTGTGGACAGAATGGACACTTCGCAAGGAATTGCCCTCAGAAAGCCAAGGCTACGACCAGTGCCACACCCACCTCACCAGTCTCTGTGGCATCAGGGAAAGATCAACCTCCTACACAGATAGCTAAAGGTACCTGTCCAGTTATTTATAACCTGTTTAGACACTTATGAGATCCTTACACACTCGGTTGTGTTATCATATAATTGTCAAACTGAATTTAGCAACTAAACACTTGGATGATTGATTTCTAATTTTATTATATCAGGGAAGTTATCATTGGAAAATGTTAAACAGAAAAGCATGTGAACTTTAGGCCATTTACTGAACCATTTTATGGTTACCATGAGGATCATTGTTTAGAAATATTAAACATAGAAAACACGAGATACAGATCAGGATCACATACATTCTCAATGATTGACCTATACTTGGAAGTTGGGTTTAGTGATATAGAAGAAATGACATTTAGAAAACCCTGATGATTGTTTTATCTTATAGAAACATGTACTTGATGTTTATTAAGTTACAATTTAAGGATTGTTCTCTATTGAGGGAGACATTGAGAATCAAATTGCTATATCTCGATTATAGACTTGATATTTATGATTTGATGGTCGTTCTATATTACGATAGTTATTGAAAATTGAATTTCTATTTACGGATTATGAACTTGATGTTTACAAATTGAATGATTGTTCTATACTGTGAAAATTTGTGAGAGTTGGAATTATGTTCCATAATGAACAAAGGAAACAATTAGTGCACATTGAAGGATAAAATGTAACATAGAATTGGGAATATGACGCTTTGAAAAGCAGTGAGTTTGACAGTAACATTGACATGGAATAAGAGTACGCTGAAAAGGTAGTGGAGTTAACAATAACATCTAGTCAGAGTAAATCCTGACATGATAAAGAAACTCATATGTGAATACTGACCATGGATCTTTTACAGTGAATTGGGAGATGATTAGGCTACTGTACCAGTAGTCACAGGTATTTACAGTTGTTTACAAAATGCTCGATATTGTTAAGATGATTGCTCTACATACTGATTTATAGCTTCAACAATTACTGCTAGTTGAACATAGGGACAGAACTCTTAAGTTATGTATTAACTGTTCAAGTTCCACAAGGAGAATGATTGATGATAGATGCTATACATGAAACAAGTAGAGTACGTAACATAGATGTATAAGTATTAGATTGACATATTACCATCTTATAGAATTTGAAGGGCATTAATGAGTTGAGTGATTTCATGATAGAAATGTAAAGATTTGTGAATCCTTAAAATGAATTACATACTGTTATAAGTTATGTATATGAGATTGAATTAATGGCGACTCTTGAAAGAGTCATTATCACTAAAAGTTATACATGGAAATGATATATACCCCAGGTATATTAGTAGACTGAATGAACAAAATTTTAAATGCCACGTTTAGGAAATTTTATAAATTTTGTTCGTGTACGAGAACCAATGGAAACCCTAGAAAGGAATTAAGATTCACGTGAGGATTTCGAGGTACGCTCGGAAATTATAGAAAGAATTTTACAATAATTTGATGTGACAGTAAAACTTGATTTGATGTGACAGTGAAACTTGATCTGATGTGACAGTAAAACTTGATTCTCAGTAGGAAAATTTATCCAAGTAAATGTCAACGCCTAATTTAATTAGGTCATGAATGTTAAGGATACTTATTGGTGGTCTGGGATGAAACGTCACATAAGCTGAGTACATAGCACGATGTGTCAAGTGCCAGCAAATTAAGGTAGAACATCAGAAGCCTGGAGGACTTTTGCAATCACTGCCCATTCCTGAATGGAAGTGGGAACACATCACGATGGACTTTGTGTCAAGATTGCCAAAGACAGTCAAGGGGAGTGACTCTATCTGGGTCATCGTAGACAGATTAACTAAGTCAGCTCACTTTCTGGCAACCAAGATGACACAATCTCTTCAGCGACTAGCCGAGCTATACATTAGAGAGATTGTTAGACTTCACGGAGTTCCAGTATCAATTGTTTCTGATAGGGACCCCCGGTTCGTATCACGATTCTGGAAAGGACTACAACAAGCTATGGGCACGGAACTAAGTCTTAGCACTGCGTATCACCCCGAGACCGACGGCCAGTCGGAAAGGACGATACAGACTTTAGAAGACTTACTGCGTTTTTGTGTCATAGACTTTGAAGGGAGTTGGGAAGATCAGTTGCCATTGGTGGAGTTCACGTACAATAATAGCTATCAAGCTAGTATTGGTATGGTGCCATATGAGGCATTATACGGCAGGAAGTGCCGATCACCACTGTGTTGGACAGATATGGGAGAAAGGAAACTCTATGGGCCAGAGATAGTAGAACAGACCGCAGAAAAAAATACAACTGATCCGACAGCGTTTATTAGCAACTCAAAGTCGACAGAAAAGTTATGCGAATGTTCACCGACGAGACTTAGAGTTTGCAAAAGGCGATTTTGTATACTTGAAAGTATCACCCATGAAAGGAGTAGTCAGGTTTGGCAAGAGGGGAAAGCTTGGCCCCAGATACATTGAGCCATTCAGGATCACGAAGAGGGTTAGACCCGTAGCTTACGAGCTTGCCTTACCTTCAGAGTTAGCACATGTTCACAATGTGTTTCAAGTCTCGATGCTAAGGAAATTTATACAGAGTGCAGATCAAGTGATCGAGCACGAACCGTTAGACGTCCAGGAAAATCTGAGTTACATAGAGCATCCAGTTCAGATTTTGGACCGTCGAGATCAGGTACTACGGAACAAGACTATTCCATTAGTCAAAGTTCTGTGGAGAAATCACCGGATGGAAGAGGCTACTTGGGAGCGAGAAGATGATATGCGCGCCAAGTACCCACATTTATTTTCATAGTAGTATATGCTAAGTTTGAGGATAAACTTATTTTTAAGGGGGTAAGAATGTAATATCCCGACCCGGGATACGTCACGTATACCGAGGTAGGTCGGTTAAACTATGTAACTTGAACGGTAAGAAATGTATATCATGGCATTTCACGGAAATGAATGACTGGAAATGGAAAATGATTGAAATGTATAACAAGTGCTGGGTAACACCCGAGCACCCCGGGACATCGCATCGTAAAGCGTGCACGCACGTATTTCCATGCATGCCCATGTTTCACAGACACGTAGTATACCAAAAATTAGTGTATGCGTACGCGCCCAGAGTTTAGTATATACGTATATGTATGGGCGTATAGGTACGTATAAAATATGTATAATTATGAGTTATACATGTATATATATATTATATAATGTATTATAATATATATATATATATATATGTGTATATTAAATTAAAATAAAAAGGGGGAAAGAAAAGAAAATGGGCAAGTGGGCTGCCAAGGACAGCCGTGCAAGTGTGTGTGAGTGGGTGAAGACCTATATATGTATATATATATATATATATGTATATGTATCAAAAAGTGTGTGTGTGAACGGTTGCATGTGTGTGTGTAATGACTTGAGTGTATAACACTCAATAGGGAGTGGTGGTGACAGAAGTAGGTGATGGAGTGTGTAAGAAGGTCACAGGGCATGGTGAGGACTGACTAGAGAGAGAGAGAGAGAGAGAAATGAAAAGCTTATCATATACATGTGATCTCTCACTCTCGGGAGAAAAGGAAACCAAAGGAAAAGTCAGGAACTGAAGGGGAGAAGAAGAAAGAAAGATTGATTCAGAAACAGAGAGATTCGGAAGGGGCACCGTGAGCAAACAAGAAAACCAAGGTGAGCCACTGTTTCTGTTTCAATGTTTTATAGCATGATTTGATTCATTTTGAATATAGGGTCTAAATCAGCATGAAATATGGAACTGAATGCAAAAGGAATGATAGAAAAAGGTTAAGAAACCAAAGAGAAAATCCAAGTTGCAGGTCGGGAGGATAATCTGGGTTTCACTGATTTTACGTTTAAAACTTTGAAATTTGTTTATGAAAATGATCCTTAGAAGTGCAGAAAACCATTTGAAACGGATTAGGGCCAAAACAGTACTCAAAAAGTCACGAAGATGGAGAAAATACAGGTCACCAGAAAATCGGGCCGAGCCCTTAAACCTCATATTCGTAAAGATGGGGAGGGTCTTGATGAAAACTAAGGCTAGGGTTGGTATCCTTGGGAAGAAAGGAAGAAAACGACGTTTAAAACAGGTTGAAAAGTGGTCGGATTCCGGTGGCCATCGCCGGAGAAGGTGACTGTTCACCATCGGAACCCTACCGGACTCTCGGGGAAGACGACCGTGAAGTCGTGGGGGCTACCGGGTTAAGATGATCCGGGTTTGGGTTTGGGTCGGGTCGGTACCCGACCGGATATGAAATGGGGCATGAAACTGTGTCGTTTACATTTAAGTTTAAAATGGATTTTGGGCTGTTTGGTTGCAGGGATACAAAATTGAAATTGGGTTTTGAGTTTAACCGAACCTGGGATAGGGTAGGAACCAGGATATTGGAATCCGGTTCTTGGGACTTAACTGAACCGTTTGGTTTAGGGGAGGGGCAGACCGGTTTAGGGTTTTGGGTTCTGAACCAACTGGTTCAAACCGTAGCTTTTGGAAATCATGAACCGGCCCCAAATGTTTTAAGAAATCCCACTAAGGCCCAAACATAAAAAATTAATAAAATATTAATTTTACGAAAATACCCCTATTTCAAATATGGGTCAAACGAAGTCCAAACGAGGCAAATGAATAGTCAAAACTTATTATCTCGGACGTTCTGAGTCCAATGGTGGGGTTCGTTTTACGAGATGGGACCCAGAAGGATAAAATACTGTAAAAGTGCAAAATGACCATTTTGCCCTTTTTAGTACAAAAGTCCAAATAGAATTCCGCGGAAGCCTAAACCGACTTTCTTCGGCATTCCGGACTCAATGGTAAAGTCTAAATTAGTATTTGAAATACTTATGATGGAAAGGCATAAAATTTGATGAATAGAATCTATTATGAAACGTATTCACTGATATATAGGGAACTCGAAAGACAAGGGTACACTCACGGATTTCTGATCTAGAATCACGATAGAGGTAAGTAAATTCCCTTTTTCTTCCATATGGTGTTTCCAAGCTAAGTTTATTCTCTTTACTGCCAAACTTGTACTCTTGAAAGTACCTCATGTTATTGTTATCCACAATGTGATATTGTTCTATCTTGTGGACATTGATTGACTGTTGTATCATTGTTATCACGTTGAACCATGCCTTGAAAGGCTTACTGTTATGCTTTCATTGAATGTTCGATATTCCATTTTATACTTCTATGGAATCACGAATGATCATGGTATGTTATGAATACCGGATTTGTGCTCAGTCACAATATCCATCCTTGAAAGTACCTCATGCTATTGCTATCCACAAATGTGATTTTGTTCTATCTTGTGGACATTGATTAACTGTTGTATCATTGCTATCGTGTTGAACCATGCCTTGAAAGGCTTACTGCTATGTCTTTATTGAATATATGATATTCCATTTTATACTTCTATGGAATTATGAATAATCCTAATATGTTATGAATACGGGATTTTTGCTCAGTCACAACATCCATCTGATGCTTTCTGATTGACTGGAGACCTAAGGGTCAAGTACATGAATGGACAGGTGGCAGGAATGAATTCCTCGAAGGCTTTCCACCGGCAATTGACTGGCATGAACATTGGCATTTTCATTGCATTTCCATTGGCATTTCATTTACATTTGCATTGGCATTTTACCTGAGAACAGAGTAAATGCATCTCTTAAGAATTGATATGATTACGTTATTGAATGACACTATTCCTTATGACTTATCTTAAACTAAGAAGACACTCTTCATTGAATTGATTGTGATCGGTTTATTGTGGCAGTACTTCTTGTTGTTGTATTATTGTTGAGAGATTCATGTTGATAGTGTATCTATTACTCCTAATTGAACTTTGTGACTTATTATTCATTGGCCTTCATGGCAACTGTTCTCATTGGCTATCACAGCATCTCCTTCCTTATGATTGGCTATCATAATCTTATTCATGGATTTGTATCTTATCGATACCAGTGTCGGAGATCTGTTTTTACTTGCTGAGCTCTCGTAGCTCATTCCACCCATTTACCCCCATTTCAGGTGATGACGCTGCAAGACCCAGTAGGAGTCTGAGAGCATAGGAGGACATTTTGAGGAAACGTATCAGTCTATGTTTTAGTTCTCCCATGTATTCACCACCCTCGAGTGCTGGTTACGTTTGGTTCTTATTTTGTTTATGTAGAACCATATTGTGTATTGTAAAGACTTCCGCTAACATTGTGTATTGAAAGACTTCCGCTGATGTACTATTACTGATAAGACTTCCGCTGTTATTGTTTTGAGGTTTTAGTACTTTGCATATTAGTACTATGATATAGGAATGGAAAAAATAGGGACGGCCTTCGGGTCGGCCCCGCTACACGAGATCCGCATTGGGTAGGTTTCGAGTCGTGACAAAATGTGGGCTATAGAACCCACCACGGGAATTAGAAGAGGATAAATGAAAATTTTAAAACCTTAAATTATAAGGTAGGTAAGTATAACCTTAAGTGTTATAGCATATATTGATAGCCAAGAAGGAAAGGGAGTAGAGTCTTATAAAGACAGGGAACCCTCTAGTTTTGAGGACAAAACTCTAATAAGGAGGGGAGAATGTAATACCTCGACCTAAAACACACGGCTAATATGACTCACTTTACGAGATTCAAAATGGTAGTTCAAATATAACTACGAAAATCGAGTGTCGAGGTATAATACGACTAAATAGGCGAGGTACGGGTATACGCAGTTACGAATAAGCATATACGTAAATTTGATGCATGTATATGTGTGTATATATATATATAATTAATATATATATATATATATGTATAAGTATAATTAATACACACATTAAGGTATGTATATATGTGTGTATATGTAATAAATATATATATATATATGAAACTATATATATATATATACGTAGGTTAATGTATGTATCTATATGGAATTAAAGTGCAGCAGCTAGTGTGTGAAAAAGTGTGTATATGTAAGTATATGAAACAAGCATATACATATATAAAGAACTAAGTATAAAAATATATGACATATATTATATATATACATATATACATATATATATATATAAATATAAAAGGAAAAAGTGAGGGAAATAAAGAGAGTGGGCTGTCGGCAGCCCACTATGTGTAAGTGAGAGTGTGTAGTGTGTGTTTTGTATCATATGTATATAATACAAAATATCAACTAAAAAATTAATGCAAGTTAGAAAGAAAAGAAAGAAAACAGAAAAGGAAGGCAAGAAGGGAGGAAAAGAAAGGGGAAACCGTGGGTGAGCAATGGTGGTTTTACATGAAGTTGTGTGTGTGTATATATATATATATATATATGGTGGGTTAGTTTTAGAGAAAAATCAGAAGAAGCAAGAAGAAAAGATAGGATCTGAGAGGTGATTTTGAGATTCAGAAGAAGAGAGAAGAAAGAAATAGAAGGAAAAGAGGAGAAAAACAACAAGAAAGAAGGTTAGAAAACTCAGTAAATTTCAAGTTTCAATTTCTTTTTTTTTTTTAAACATGCATGAAGCTTAAAACAAATTATATAGTTAAATTCTATATAGAAATGGAACACATAGCAATAAATCGTATGAAAAATGGTTAAGAAATGAAGGAGAAATGAGGGATTATCAGAGAATGGAAAGTTTAGAAGCCTTGATTTTTGTTGAGTTTAAATGGTTGAAAATGATGTATAGAATCCGTAAATTGAGTTTTAGGATGATTAGAAGTGAAAATGGGCTTTAAAACCGAGGAAAAACAAAGAAAAAAAATAAGAAAATTTTAGTCTGGTCACCAGTGGTGACCGGAAACCATACTTGAGAATCCAGGAAGATGATGCACTGTTCGGGTCGGGTCTAGGTCGGTCACGGGTTGGGTCGGGCCAGCCCAGGCACACCAAGGGTTAAACCAAAACTAGACAGTTTCATCCTTGAACTTTTTGAAATTGATTTCAGTTTTTAAAAAAAAAAAAGGGAAGGGAGGCGCTGCTGTTGGGAGTCGAACTCAGGAGCCATGGAATGAGTGGGGGGCATGCCCACCACTGTGCTACACTTGCACATGTGGGAAAAGATGGGCTTTATATATATATATATATATATATATATATATATATATTACATAATGAGAAAATTAAATTAAATTATTAATTTAATATGTAAATAGTTTTCGATGTCCAAATTTAAAAAGTAAATTATGAAAATTTATTATCTCGGGCATTCCAGACCCAGTGGTAGGGTCCGTTTTGCTAGAAGGGATTCCAAGAAATAAAGACACATAAAAGTGTAAAATGACCATTTTGCCCCTATTGCCCCCGAAGCCAAATGGAAGTCGAAAGGGTCTAAATTGACTTTCTTCGACGTTTCGGACTCAATGGTGAGATCCATATTATGAAATAAAGTATGAAAAAATATAACACGTAAACATGTGAAATTATAGAATCAAACCTAAAATTTAATGAAGCTACCAGAAGAGTATACTTAAAAGGTATAAAGCCCTAAGACGAAAATTAAGATTTAACACAATCTAAGCATAAGTTGAGAGAATCAATAGGTGATATTTGAAGTGAATGTAAAGTTAATAGACTCTTTATGAATTGTTTTTAGGAACTACAGAAAAAGAAGGAAAGCGCACTAGTAGCACTGACCCTAAGGACAAAGGTGAGTAATCTTGTATTTGAAATGGAGATTTAACTCCATAGATTTTAAAAAGTTTAAAATTAAAAATATCTGAAGCATTTGAATATCAAATTCAGTATTTACTTTATTCCTTTTTTAAAGTATTTCTGTTCTTTATAAAACCTTATTGTGACATGCTCGGTGAATGGCTTCTACTACAGTTTTTCTTAAATTTTGTTTCAGTATGTCTAGTTTTAAAATGCCAAATGTTGTTAAAATATTCTGAATTTTCATATTCCTAAATGTACATCATGTTTTGAATGCTCATAAAAGTATCTATTTGAAGAAGTCATGTGTTAAATGTATTTAAATGCAACTGCAGGGAGGCCATGTTTTAATGCTTTTAAATAACATCTACTTGTAAATGTTTTATACCTCCTGTTTCCACTGGTAATGCAAGATAAAATGTGCATAAGCACTAAGACTGATTTTGAGTTCTTCAGAACTCAATTGACATGAAGAATGCCAGGTAGCAGGATTTATCCCCCAAGCATGAGATTTTTCCATAGGAAGTAAGACTGGAATCTGGTTCGAAACAGATTTCCATCTAATCAAAGTGAAAAGATGAGACGTTTAGAAATGGTAGCAGGTTTATCCCTCCATTCCTAAATATACTATATATATGTTGATTTCATGAACTAAAGTTTTCATAAGAAATGGCAGAAGGTTTTTTAAACCCCTTTCACATGAAGAAGTATTTGTTTTAAAGGAAATGACCCAGTTTTAAAATAAAGGGCCATACCCTCATATTTACAAGAAGAAGGATTTTTATTCATTCTATTGAGAAGCAAAAGATTTAAACTCTTTTGGTCACATTGGCCACCATATACATGTTTACAAGTTTACATTGCATATTACATATCCCACTCGAGTGCTTTAAACACCCCGTGTTGTATGTTTTGAAGATTCTCACACTCTGTATACGTTAAATATATGTTTTACTCAAACGCTTTAAATTGCTTTGTGTTACATGTTTTGAAGTTTCCTATACTCTATTTGAATAAGTACATGTTTAGCTTGAATACCTTGAATGTTTCAAAGTTACCTGTTTAAAAAAATTCCTACATTCTTATTTGAAGTATGCGAACAATTAGTAGTGAATGTTTTATAAACTCTCTTATACTAACCACTGCCAATTGAAAACCTATGACAAATACTGGAATTACTCACAAGCTTAGTTTAGCTTACCCGGATTTATCCGACCCACATTACAGGTAACTGAAAGCAATCCTGACTTTTGATGATGAAGATGGTTAGAGCTTTGCCCATTTTGAGGAAGGGTGTAGGAAGCTCCTTACAGGACTAGCAGTTTTTGGGAAGCACTAAGGACTTATAGTTAGTCACTTTTTGTTATAAAAGATATTTAAATATTATGTAACAAAGTCCTGAGGGACAACTGAATATGTATTGTTTATAAAGTCTTAGAGTCTTTATTATGCTCTGAATGTATAATCATGTGTACCATTCTGAAGAGCGATAGTGCCGAGCGGATGTGAGAAAAATTTAAAAGAAGAAAAGTAAAGAAAACGTTTTTCACGCTTCTGCAAACACAGGCCGCACCACCATCCGGCACCGTTGCTTATGTGAGCCTCGCCCGACGGCCCCCAGGCCGAAGGGTGGAGGTTGCGATTCGGGATCCGCACGGGGTGGATTTTCAAATCGTGACACATTCGTCACACTGAATGGCATAACTACAAACTCATAATGGTCATAACGAGTGTGGAAAGTTGTCTTCGCCACATCCTCCACCCATACTCTCAACTGATGATACCCCAATCGAAGATCGATCTTCGAGAAACATCTCAAACCCCTAAGCTTATCAAACAAGTCATCTAATCTTCGAGAAACATCTCAAACCCCTAAGCTTATCAAACAAGTCATCTATCCTCGGTAACGGGTACTTATTCTTGATAGTGACCCGGTTTAGTCTCCTATAATCCACACACAAACGTAATGTCCCATCCTTCTTCTTCACGAACAATGCCGAAGCTCCCCACGACGAAGTTCTAGGACGAATAAAACCCTTACCCTGCAAATCAGTCAACTGCTCCATCAGCTCCCTCAACTCAGCTGGAGCCATATGGTAAGGTGGAATTGAAATGTGCACAGTGCCTAGGATAAGCTCAATCGTGAACTCTATCTCTCATCTCGGCGGTAGACTAGTCAAGTCATTCAGAAAGACATCTGGAAACTCATCCACTATTGGTAGTAATACACTCTCTGTAGTCTCACTCCCATCTGCTATCAAACTAGCCAATAAGTAACTATGACCTCCCCAACTCCTCAAGTCATACAAGGGTGGCACTAGGAAATCCCCATGATCCTCTCTGAAATAAAAGCTATCTCCCTTAGGAGTACACACCGTCACTCTCCCCTTGTAGCAGTCTATACTCGCCCGAAATGTAAATAACCAATCCATCCCCAGTATACTATCAAAGCCAGACATATCAAAGCCATCCACAATCTTTATCGAGCAATCTCTACATATCCTCGTTAGTATCACACTACCCCAACTAGTGTGTCAACATGCAATGGTGGATCTAGCTGATCTACTTCTAACCCTAATGTCATGGCAAGCATAGTAGACATGAATGAATGTGATGCACCAAAATCTATAAGTACTCTGGCCCATGAACTAAAAACAAGGAATGTACCTCGAACCACTGAAGGTCCGGAAGTAGATGCCTCAAGTGTGACCACTACATATGCTCAACCCTGTATGGTCTGACCCTGTCTACCACCCCCTCTATGTCTCTGCTGGTCTCCACCCCTCTGACTGGGAACTCTAACCCTTTCTGTTGTAGGTGCCGACTGTGGTCGTAGTAGAGCCAACTAGATGGGCTGATAATACTGCTGCCTCTACCAGCCCTAAGAAGTCTGCCCCTGATGATAGTTGGCCTTAACATGGCCCGTCTTATGGCAAGTAAAACACAATGGAGGAGCTCTCCACCCCTGACTCTATACCAGAGGTGGAAATGATCCCTGGCTAGATCCAGCACCCTGTCCCAAACTGGGGTCTCTCTGAGGGCAATTGGCTATCTTGTGGCCAGGCCGTCCACACTGATAACAAGAAAAGGGCCTCCGTGATACTCCCCCTAGGGAAATAATAGACATAGTAGGCTGGGGGGCTAAAAACTGGATGGGTCGCTATGATGTCTGTATAGAAGAAGTACTAGCTTGGTACCTCTTCGGTGGTCTCGCATCTGTGTGAGTCGGGGTAGGCCTAGACGTCTGTGCTGGAACTGCCCTACTCTGTATTCGGGGGACTCTCTAATCCCCCTAAGGTCAGCCAACTCCCTTTCTACCCAGGTGGCCCTAGTCACTGCCTCATCGTAAGTATCAATAATGTGACCAGTCAATCTATCCCTAATAGAGGTCTTCAAGCCCCTAGCAAAGTGGAGAGCCTTCAGCCTCTCACTCTCAGTAAGATGTGGGGCAAATCTCCCCAAAGTTGTAAAATGAGACTCATACTGAGTCACTATCATGTCTCTCTGGAGGAATGCCATGAACTCATCCATATATCCAATTCGTGTCGTCTCGGGAAAGTAGTGGTCATTGAACATGGCTATAAATGCATCCCACCCCTCCTCGAATCTGTCTATCCTCCCAACAACTCCTCTCCACCACTGGCTAGCTAGCTCGGTGAACTAGAAGGTGGCACATTTGATCCTCAAGTGTGGCTCAATAATCCCTTGCGAGTCTACGATCCTTGTAATCTGATCTAGCCATTCCTCGGCTACTAAGGGGTCGGGTTGTCCTATAAAGGTAGGAGGTCTCATCATCTAGAACACCTTCATCACAAAGGTATCCTTAATCTCGATACCTGCAGTCCTCGCCTTCTGTATAATGCGAAAAAACTTCTGTAAAATCATTGCCATATCTTTAGCGCCGATGGTCTGCTCCACCTCCTTTGCCGGGGCAGGTGTAGGAGCAATGGCCTCCTTTGCTGTGCTGAGTGCAAGAACAGCAACTCTGGGCCTACCACGCCAAGGTGGTACAGTGGTGCTAGGCCTACCGCGCCTAGGTGGTGCACGTCTTGGAGGAGCTTTCCTAGGTGGCATGTGTCCACAAGTCCAAGAAGAAAAATTAATACCTGATGAGCCATAAAATGCACCTCCAGAGCTAACAGACTTAGCAGAGCAACTACCTTCAGAGCAGCCTTCAAAGCAGCTACTAGCAGAGCTGCCTCCAGAGCTTAGCTGCCTCCGGCAGAGCAGCTACTAGCAGAGCTACCTACAGAGCAACTACGAGCAGAGCTGCCTCCAGAACTGAGCTGCCTAAAATTCAGGAGGAGTTCCGAACTGGTCATCGTCTTTCATAGACTTCCGACCTCAGAATAAGGAATATATCTTGGAGTGCAAGTCTTTCAGATAGGAAAGGAATCCTACCTCAATCAAGAAAGATTATCACATATCTTTTAACCTTGTCAAACAAGGAAAGGAATTCTATTCAATATAGGAAACTACTAAAATCAATGACTCTCAACCCTATAAATAAAGGGGTCAGGTATGCTCAATTTATTATTCAATCTCATATTGAATCTCACATTCAATCACATATACAATCACACTCTTTTACACATATTTTTTATATTCCCTCTTTACTGACTTGATCGTCGGAGGCTCCTCCTTCTCTTTTTTGTAGGTCTTTCTTGCCGAATCACATCGAATCGACCGGTGCTGTTTTTTGCAGCATCAGTTTGGCGCCGTCTTTGGGAACGACGATCAACATGCCTCGTTCTCTATTACTAATATTTCTACCTAATGATTATTTAAATTCTCTCAAGTTCAATATAAATGCTAAACACGATTGAATCAGATTAAATCTTTGCATATCAACGTAGAAATCAAATTCTACAGATTACTTGCAAGATTATGTATATATAGATACCAGTCTATACATATAGTCTGAAGATCTTTATATATATATATATATATATATATACATATAGCTGTATGTATATTCATATGCGTCACGATCAAATCAATATAATATATATATACTGATCAAGCTATTGATCTATGATTTTTTAGCATATCAAATCACTACATGTGATTTAATTTTTTTTATTATTTTTTGGAGCATGAAAAGAAGCAACCTTAATCTAACTTCTTTATATTATTTTAGGAAACAAATAAGAATTATTTTGTATTCTTTTTACCATTGAAAGTTCTAGACTGAATTATTCAATTTTTTATTATTCTACACTTGCAAGATTATATATATATACATATATATATATATATATATAATCTCACTATCTTTTTGTGTCCATATATATATACACACATCAATATGAGCATCGATCTCGATATCTGCATCAATCTCCAAATCTTTTGAATAAAATATGAGATTTTTTGGAATACAAGACCATTATTTCACTATTGAATTTGAATGCTTTTATAAAAAGCATCTCAGATTTTTTATTGCATCCCTATCTCTTTATGCCTACACCATCTGCTTATTGTTTTAATTCTCTGAACTATTCTGACTCTTGGAAAACTTACAAACACCATGCTTGGCAAAAATATATATATATATATATATACACACGCCATAATCAAATCAGTACACTAATCAAGTCAGAAACTATTGACATATAGTTTCTCAGCATATAAAATCATTACACGTGATTTAATTTTTTATTTTTTAGTTTTGGTGCATGAAAAGAAGCACCCATGATCTAACCTATTTTAATATTACTTCAGAGAAACCCTGTCACATTTTCTTTTGCAAAGTTCTGCACCAGAATAGAGACAAAGCTTTCTCTCTCTCTCTGGGTTGCTGAAATCATGCCCCCATTTAGCCTATTATTAAGAGGGCGATAGGGCATTATTTATTTTCCTTTTGCTTGGACATACCAGAATTTCATCTTCAACTGGGGGGACCTGGTTCACTGTTCAGAAGGATATCACCACCAACAATGGCTGCTGCCCGCCCTTGGGTCTCAGTCGTCAGCCATAACTTAGACACGGCAACCGGTGGTGCCGCCAACACCCTCCCGTCGCCTGACGTTATGAAAGCATCGATCCGTCTGCATATCGTCAACTTTGTCCACGCCAATATCACCAAGAACGGCCGTGCAGTATTCGGCGACAGCGATGGTGATGTAGCACCAGATGACACTGCCGCTGCACTATATGACGTATCACCACCATTACCTCCACCGTCAATACCAATCTCAGCAATATCAACAACCACAAGAATCCAACGGTCTGAATAAGAGTATTTGGGTTGGCGACCTCCACAATTGGATGGACGAAGATTATCCCCATAGCTGCTTCGCTTCCTCAGGCGAAGATTGCGTGCTCTGTTTTACAGGCTGTGATGGTTAAGACTGTCAAATTACCACTGTTGAATCTCTTGCTTGCTTTCTCTTCATGAATTGAGCACTGATTAGTGCTCTATTTTGCATATGGTCGAAAGAAGGAAACAACAAAGAGAAAGGAAGGTGCAAGGGCTATATAGCCGAAGTTTCTCACGCTTCTTTTAAGGAATATCAGGCAGAGAGCACCAGATCTATTATGAAGAGTTTGCATTCAGATTTCTTTCAATATGAGGAGAGTGATTCCCCCAGTTGACCTTCATGTGGGTCTTCTGCGCTTCAACGCTTGGGGCACTCACCTCTATTAGAACGACTACAACAGATAGAGGTGAAGTCAAGGCCTTAGACCTCCACACTGGTACAAGAGACTTTTCCATTAATAGTGATCTGCTTCAAGTTCATCATTCGAGTTTGCCATGGCCGCTCTGCCTACCTGGAGTCTCTGCGTAATGCCCATCCAGAGCTCTCCGATTGGCACAATACCTTATCAAATCTGTATTAAAAAATAATAATAATAAAGCTATGGCATCAGTTTACTCTTAAACTCAAACAGTTTCACTATGGGATTGGAAGCCCCTACCACAAGAAGCCTCCAGCTTTCACATTTACATTCGGTCAAGAAAGCACGTCTCCTCAAGGACCATGTTCGATGTGCCACTAACAAGAGACGTGGAATCATAGAGGATCTTTATCTAGCAATTGGGATCTTCGAAGAAGCTATATTTGATGTTGTTCACAAGGCAGCACATTGTCTTCTTTCGCCATTCGACACTTCCAAAACACTGTTAAGATGGTGTTATTTTCATAGCAGTGGTACTAAAGATATTCCTGCTAGCAGTTCGGATGCCTCTGCCTCCACCGCTATTCTTGGTGATAACAAATCCAACGCCTACAGAAAGGAACTCCAGTTTCCATTAGTACAGAATACTGGTACCCATATGAAGCCATTAAAAGCTCTCCGTCTTGAAGGTGCAGGCCTTGAGTGGATTGAAAAAGAAGAGAAAACATCACTTATTGCGGCGAGCATGACTCTCGAGCTATTCAATGTTGCCAATTCTTTGATTGAATCTGGTGCTATCTAACAACCAATTATCTGGTCCGATACCTGAGGAGATTTGCTCCGGTTTTCAAAAAATGCTAATGTTGCAGGGAAACAAGCTTAATAGGAATCTCCCTTATAAGATTCCAGGATTCAGAGCTTGATCCACCTAGAGCTTGAACCTCTCGCTTGTAGTGGATTGAAGGGACTTTAGAGCTCAAATTTATGTGATAAAAATTAAGGGCTGCACTCAGGCCTTGATTCCACTACCACTTTGGCTATCAACTCATGGTCTGCATGCTTTATCAATTCCTAAATTTTGTCGCAGATACCAATTTTCATAATCAACCGTCATTCATCTGTCACCTACACTGGTTCCCCCAGGTTTGTTAGTAACATCAACATCTGGGATTATAAACAACTATGACCCTTTACTACTGAACTTACTACTCCAATAATCTCAGTATTGTCTAGCAACTCGTCATCTTAGCCAGGGCCTTTTGCAACATTTGGAAGATTCTGCACAAGATCTTCCACTATGAAAACTAGTGTAGTTTCAGAGGATCCCCGCCCACGAATATTTGCTCCACAAAGCTGGCACATCATCTAGCCCAAATACAGTTACAGAGGGGATTTTTGGGCCAATGGCAATATGTTGATGAAGGATTCAGCAACCCAACTATTTACAATCTTAAAAGCAGTTGGATCTCAAATACCTCACTCAGGGTGACTTCAAAGCCTCACTTCGAGAACTTTTGGCAAACTCACCCAGCTATATCCTTTGCACTACATATATATATATATATATCAATTGTCTACTATGCTAATCATGTAGATTCTTTTATGATTCTTCAATCTTAAATGCACAGACTCAGGTCTGGTCCATCTTAAATGCACAGGCCTCTAGTGCCTGGTCCATATCTAATGCATAGGCCTCTAGTGCCTGGTCCATCTCAATGCACAGACTTAGGTCTGGTCCATCAAATGCACAGACCACATAGTCTGGTCCATCAAATGTACAAGCCTCTAGTGCCTGGTCCATCAAATGCACAGACCTCATAGTCTGGTCCATCAAATGTATAGGCCTCCAGTGCCTGGTCCATCAAATGCACAGACCTCATGGTCTGGTCCATTTTAATGCACAGACCCCCAGGTTTGGTCCATCTTAATGCATAGACTCAGGTTTGGTCCATCTTAAATGTACAGACTCAAGTCCGGTCCATCAAATGTACAGGTCTTCTGGTCTGGTCCATCTTAATGCACAGACTCAAGTCTGGTCCATCAAATGTACAGGCCTTCTGGTCTGGTCCATCTTAATGCACAAACTCAGGTCTGGTTCATCAAATATACAGACTCAGGTCTGGTCTATCAAATGTACAGGCCTTCTGGTTTGGTCCATCTTAATGCACAGACTCAGGTCTAGTCCATCAAATGTACAGGCCTTCTGGTCTGGTCCATCTTAATGCACAGACTCAAGTCTGGTCTATCTTAAATGCACAGACCCTCTGGTCTGGCCTATTTTATTAACCCCTAAAGCCTTGTATC
This sequence comes from Nyssa sinensis, assembly GCA_008638375.1. Lineage (NCBI taxonomy): Eukaryota > Viridiplantae > Streptophyta > Magnoliopsida > Cornales > Nyssaceae > Nyssa > Nyssa sinensis. The sequence continues at coordinate 13,918,771 of CM018046.1, forward strand.
CATTACAAGTGTTGTAGGCTTGGTTCATCTAAATGTACAGACTCCTAGGTCTGGTCCATTTTTCTCACCGTACCGACTTTTATAAAAACCTTGTTTTATTTCTAAGTGTTGCAGGCCAGTATATTATAAATCATCAAGTACGCGTGACTCTTCAAAAATTCTAAACCTCAGCTCTGCACGGATCTCACAGAACTGAGGCTTGGGGGGGAGTAACTGATGAGCCATAAAATGCGCCTCCAGAGCTAACAGACTTAGCAGAGCAACTACCTTCAGATCTGCCTCTAGAGCAGCCTTCAGAGCAGCTACTAGCAGAGCTGCCTCCAGAGCTTAGCTGCCTCCGGCAGAGCAGCTACTAGCAGAGCTGCCTACAGAGCAACTACAAGCAAAGCTGCCTCCAGAGCAGAGCTGCGCCTCTAGAGCTGAGCTGCCCCCAAAGCAGCTACCAGCAGGCCTCCAGAGTAGAGCTGCCTAAAATTCAGGAGGAGTTCCAAACTGGTCATCGTCTTTCATAGACTTCCGACCTCAGAATAAAGAATATATCTTGGAGTGCAAGTCTTTCAGATAGGAAAGGAATCCTACCTCAATCAGGAAAGATTATCACATATCTTTTAACCTTGTCAAACAAGGAAAGGAATTCTATTCAATATAGGAAACTGCTAAAATCAATGACTCTCAACCCTATAAATAAAGGGGTCAGGTATGCTCAATTTATTATTCAATCTCACATTGAATCTCACATTCAATCATATATACAATCACACTCTTTTACACATATTTTTTATATTCCCGCTTTACTGACTTGATCGTCGGAGGGTCCTCCTTCTCTTTTTTGCAGGTCCTTCTTACCGAATCACATTGAATCGACCGGTACTGTTTTTTGCAGCATCAATACCCTTTTTCACATTAGACATAGGTATTAAAAGAATATTAAGCATGTATTTGTCAACAATTTACACTTCACAAGCAACAAGTATAATATACCATAACATACACTTAACAAGTTCTTACACGTTACACAATGCTCACCAAAATTTCAAATCATATGTCATGGTCTCATTACGTTCAACAACACCCTACAATCCCCAAGTATTCAAACCTAGGCTCTGATACCACGTTGTCATGCCCCGAATTTCCAGAACCTAGAAAATGAATGGAAATGAATTAAAAAGAATTAATGAAAGGTAATTAAATGGATTTAGTTGATTACACATTAAATTCTCCATGTTTCCCCAAAATTTAGAATGAAAATTTGCTAACTAGACTACCCAAGATGGGTTTTTAATATCAATCAAATACCTCCCCAACCAATGGTCAAAATAGTTTAAGCCATGTTGAAGCATGGCCTCCAAGATATCCCCAAAATGTCTCTTAATATGCCTTGGAACAATGGCCCAAATGGGCTCCAAATGCCCTTGGACATAGGCCAAGAATAGGTAAAAAATTCTACCTAAAGTGGTCTATGCATGTCACGCCCCGGATTTATGCGAACTCGAGGAGCGACTAAACGAAATAAAAGAAAAGAAAAGAAATGACAATCCAGTAAACTTAATTGAAATATCCCTTATTATTCTTCAAATTCTTCCCCCAAGATTAAAATTAAATGCTTGTCCCACTTAATGCTCCAATCAATTTAAATCATGTTTAAAATTGGTCCTTAAAATAGCCTTAAAGTGTCCCCAAAAATCTCCCTAAAGTAATGTCTCGGATGACCCCAAAATGTCCTAGGCATGGTCAAAAGATAGTCAAATATCAGCCCAAAGTTGGCCCTAGTGGATGGCTAAACATGGCCTTGAAATCTAGGTCACGACATGGCCAAAACATGGCCCACAAAGGTCCCTAAAACAATCCAAAATGGGACCCAAACATAGCCTAAAAATTGGTCAAACATGGCCCAAAATAGTGTCCAAATATAGTCCAAAAGGTGTCCCAAAAATAATTCAAAAGGTTGGCCAAAAAGTAGCTCAAAAGGTGGCCAAACAAGGACGGGACAGCAGGTGGCAGCAGGGGCCATGCGCGTAGGGCAACAGGGCAGGCATGCATGCGCAGGGGCGCGCAGGCGCACACGCGAGTGGGCTGCTGGGCGTGCGGGCGGCTGGGGGCTGGTTAGGCACTGTAGCGACTGCAAGCTACTTTTCTGGTTTTCTGATTTTCTGAAAATTGACTGTTCATGGCTGCAACCTATTTTTCCAATTTTTGAATTTTTCCTCCAAGTTTTTCAAGCTCATTTTTCACCCATTTTCAGCCCAAGTTCCTTAGCTTCTAAGACCCCATTTTACGCATTTTTCTCACCCATTTCAAGGGTGTTTTGCATGCTTAATTTCTCACTTTCATTTACCAAAATTTGGGCATAGTTTTCTTTGTTTCTCTAAGTGTTTTCCTGCACCTAATTTCCATAATATAAATGGTTATAAATTCATAAATATCCACCCTCGCTTGAGGACTACAATCCTCATAATCCAACATACATCAATGTAGTATACATTTAAATAAAACATCATACATTCACTCGTTCCAATACTTCCATGGAATACACCTTTAAACCATAACCATCATGCTTTCATTGGGTCCCAACCCATACATTTTAAAAGAAAAGTCCAAGGCCTATTGTTTATACACCTCTCAAAAGTAAATACAACAAATTGGGCTTATGCCCATACATTCCAAAAAGAAAAGAAAACATATGCCCCAAGGGTTAAATCTTCAACACTATCCATTTCTTCCCGCTCTTCAAGACTTAAACAAGTCTCAAGTGTCCGGGACCTCATCTGAAATATTATTCCCACGAATGGGTCAACTCGACAGCTGGTATAATGTAATACTAAGACTAGAAACAAATTTAAGCCTGTGGCATGTGCAAGTGTACATTCATTTCTACATGCCTCTCTAATCAATCCATACAATGTACTGACAATATTCATAACGCATCCATACAAACTCTATACCACATCCATGAATTCATTAATACGACGTAATGAAATTATGCGTGACACACCCACACAACTTTATGCCACACCCATGTCAACTCTATGTCACACCCATGTCAACTCTACGCCACACCCATGTCTCGGTTTTACGGATCGCATTCTGTAACACCCCAATTATTGACCGGCATGTTTTGTGTATTGAAAACTGTTTTGGGAATGAAATGTCGGGTTTAGCTAATTTAATATCTATTTTTAATAGTGATAAAACTCGAATTAGCTAATTATGAGAAACTCGAGGAAATAAAAACTGACATTGGACCTTGATCAATGAAAGATATTCTGAGTAGGAAGTGACAGAAAGAAACCGCACTGAAAAAGGAGTTACGGATTGGGAGTTAAGGCCAAAACAGTGAAACTGGAATTCTGCGACAACCAAACAGGGCCTTAACCAGAAAAATGGGAGAAAATGGTCACTTGAGAGGCCAAGGGGAATTGAACCCTTGACCTACCAAGGTAGGTAAATTTGTCCCAAAAAGTTACCAACTAGGCTGTTGGTTACTTTGTGCATATATACAGCAATATATGTATATAACCTATAATCTTGCCCAAGCCACCACCCAAATTGGCCAATGGCCTTGCATGCATTCCCTTCATCATAGCCCTCCATCACCTCCATCAGGTCAGCAGCCACTAACCCCACTAAGGGCAGAGATACACTCACATATATGTATATGTGTATAGCCCTATATGTATATGAAGCTATAATATATATAAGCTACAACTTGCATCAATTCTCTCTTTAGAGAATTCTGAAATGCCAAACAGTGAGAGTGTGTGAGTTCTGTTGTGTGTACGTAGGGTTGGCTGAGAGGGAGAGAGAGAGAGAGAGGAAAGGAAGCTTGTGCATGCATATGTGTTGTGAGAAATTTGGCTATTAGAGAGGAAAGGTGAAGGCTTGAAGTTGAAGTGCATGAACTGAGAAGCTTGAGGGACATTTAGAAAGGTCTGAACCAAGCCAAGAGTGTGAACTGCTACTGCTTGAAGGTAAAATTCTAAATTATCTTCAATTCTTGTTTTGTAGATTTTGGAACTGTTTGATAGAATTAGACTGCATGCATGTTTTATTCTTGATCCTAGGAATTATTTTGAGTGTATTGCATGGCTTAGAGGTCTCGGATAGGTCAAAAACCATGAAACCCGAGACCAACCTCCATTGATGAAGCTTGGAAACACCAAGTCTGATTCGACCATAGCCATTTGAGATTTTGCATGTCGAGACCTGAAATAGACCCTAATAGTATCTCATATATATACCTACGCGACTCCAGAACTCACTGTAGCCCCAAGAATTTGGAAATGAACCCACGGGTTTAAAATCCAATCCGTTAAAACTCGAGACTAAACTGAAAAATGAAGATAGGGTCTTGATCCTTATGGTCTGTAGGTCACGTAGCTTCAAACCACACATGAAATGGTTGAGAAATGAGGGTGCTCGAGCGTGTTACAGGTCACGGCTATTGTTTTGAAAACAGAATGGTTTAGAGTGATTCGATGCTTAAAATCGATGTCAAATGATAGATACTAAGTGCAGAAAGCTATCGGAATCGAAACCAGTTGAAAACCGCGTTCCAAATCTCACGAAATAGGAAGTGAAAAATCTGCAGAAATTAGGGCAACACTGAGGCAGTTAGTGGGGAAGACAGAGTTGACTCGGCCGAGTCGACCGAGTCGAACGAGTCGAGATGGGTTGGGCCGAGCCAACTCGGACATGTGTCAAACAACGGGACCGCCACCGAATTAATAGGACGGCGTCGTTTTGGGCCGTTTATATGTTAAATAGTTACGTTAAAAGAAAAGAAAGGGAAGGAAGGAAAAAGGCGGGCTACGGGGTTTCGAACCCCCGACCTCCAGAACCCACGCGCCCCTTCTTTCCACTCGGCCACGCACCTGCGTGTGAATCATATCCGACATAATATATATATATATATATTATATATTTAAATTAAACCAGAAATAAAAGACGCATTTTGCGCCTTATGGGACTCGAACGTGGTGTTTATTGGAGAGGGAGGTGGCACGCGTCCGCTGTGCCACCCTATTCGACCGTTCGTTTTTCTGCCAAAAATAATATATATATTATATATTCCGAAATTAAGTTAATTTAATTAAAATCATTTAATTAAATTAAATACTCCAAATTAGTCCGTTGTCCAAAAATCATAAGTTATATATGTATTCCTACTGTCTCGGACCTCCTGAGTCCAATGGTGAGGTCCGTGACTGCAAATGAGGTACCGAAAAAAATATGATGTATGAAATTACCATAATACCCCTGACCCTGTACAAGGCCAAATGAAATCCGATTTCAACGGAACTGATACCAGTAGTAGACCTGACACTTGTAAGACTGTATACATGATTAGATGATGAACCCGAGGCAGAAATTATGTGACGGCAAAAATGACCAAAATACCCCTGACATACCCGAACCCAGATTTAAAAGCCGAGAGAGTCTAAATTGACTTTCTTCGACCTTCCGAACTCAATGGTTAGGTCCATAATATGAAAATCAGAACCGATAAATGTGTGAAGACACTGAAACCCTAAGCCAAATGCTTAAGAGGTAAGACCTACGAACTAGCCACTATAAGTTAGTTCCATGAAACCCATCCTAGGGTAGACTTACTCAGTCTAAGATCATGAGTTGATAAATCTCTATAAATTGTTTTAGGCTTAAGGAGAAAAGAGGAAGGCTCCGTTCATAGCTTCAAACTCGAATATTGAAGGTGAGTAACTTCTGACACTGTTTAGTTACTGCTCCTTGATCTGTTAAATTGTTTCGAATATCATATGTTTTAAATGCAATTGTTTTAAATGCATGCTTTTATCACCGATGACATGGTTTTTAGTTTCTCAAATGATTAACTATACTTCTGATTGATATGCTAGCACTCTGAACCGTTTATCTGTTTTGATCTATTGAACTTGACTTGGATTTATTGAACTATTAATTCCAAACTGATTTAATTACCATGTGATTTAAGCAAAGATTGAATTCGAAACTCTTGCCTGGATATCTGTGTTACTCACTGGGCTTTTTAAAGCTCATTCCATTATTTTAATAATTTCAGGGGAACTCTCAGATGGACAGGTTTAGCAGGTCCAGAACTTAGGGGGAAAATGTTGAAGACCCCCAGATAAAATGATAACCCATTTTTGAGAATCTATACCATTTTTGTACTTTTTGTGTAACTGAACAGATTATGACATTTTGTAGTGAAACTGTTTTGTAATCTTGATTAAGATAGGACTGACTATGATGTATCCTGAATGCTCTACCAAGTATATATGTATGCATTCTCTTGTGAAAATTCCGCTGCTTAAATTATATATGTTGAATGCATTATGCTTGGGTTTTAGATCGGAATGGCCTGTGGTTAGGATTACCGTCGGGGTTTTGCTTTCAAAAAAAAAAAAAAACTGATAAAACCCGATGGGTGCCTAACTGGCCTTTGCCACGTGCCCCAAATCCGCACAGGGTGGGTCTGGGGGATGTGACACATTCGATGGTCCATCGAGTACCACACCTGTTTCACGGATCGCCCCCATCGGGTCAATCAAGCATCGATACATGTCTCGCTTCACGATCCGGACCCCGTTGGCATGCGAGTACCAAATAGCCAATTTTGGATTTTTCACCACAGGATCTACACCCTCATAATGCATAGCACCTTGTGCTCAACTCACACCATGTATCCAAGGAATCACACCATGTTAAAACGCCATGCTTTTATTATGCAAGTTCAATGTAGCAATGCATCAAACACATGGTATCCCTTATCCCAAATCATATAACTCATTCATGAAAGTTAAATTTAAACTTCAAGGCATCACCCTCACAACATGTATGCATCATAATTGAATATATCCATACATATGTAAAGCACAAGTCTCACACTTTAAACAAATTCATAAGAGGCATAGAATTCTATTAAATATAAAAGCATCAAATCATTACATGGCCCAACCAAAAGGTGTGTCAATAAATACATGGGTTGACAATCTCATGGCACAATTCTATCTATCAAATACACACCAAACAAAGCAAGAAATCACCCAAAATCAACAAGAACAAAAATACTCCTAAACTACTAACTCTAGGCTTTTTAAAGGAGCTAATTCCTAGGTGATCTCCTAACCTTAGATATACATTTACAGCAATTCAAATACATGTAGAAACACAAAGGAACTTAAATCTATTGCTAGCTTAGCACTACATCATACCTAAAATCAGTTTTTCTTAAACTGCGGTGGTTGTGTTTGCTGGACTGCCAAACTGTTTTGTGAGGATATATTAATCATAGAGACGAACAACTTCTCAGAAGGAAGTTCGGCCAAAATCCCGCTCGAAATACGTGTTCCGGAAGCTTGAAAATATGAAATTCTAAGGTTTTTCTCTCCCTTTCTCTATATGGACGAGAATTCTGGACATTGCAGAATGCATATCTGTATATAATGGCTCCAAGTGTTCTATTTATAGTGGAGGACAAAGGGGTTAAGGGCAAATGACCATTTTGCCCTTAATGAGTCCCGTAGCCCTGTTACTCTATAACTCATTCCTAAACGCTTCAATTTAAAATTTTGTTTTAACCAATGTTCATAAAATTATTTCAAATGAAAATTCTCAGAAGAAAACATTGTCGTTTGAGGTTGGGATCATCCCTTTCCACCCGGGCCACCCAGATGCCCTTTTTGTCCAATTTTGAAACGTTTCCCGTTTTGGCTCAATTTCGAACAGCGATTACCTTATAATATTATAAGCATATTTATTTTCTATGGCACACTCCAAATGTGCCTCTAAACATGTCATACGGTGAAAACAATGCATGGAAATGCTTTACCAGCAAAACCGTGCATAAGATATGTCCTACCGACAAACCGTGCAAGGAACAATGCCCTACCAGCAAAACGAAAAAAATTTCCTCATTTTTTTCAACTCTCTACAATGGAAATGGCCAAACATGGCCCATAAGAGTGGCCAAACAAGGCCCAATAGGGTGGCCAAACATTACTTAAGGATTGGCCAAATATAGCCCAATAAGGTGGCCAAACATGGCCTAAAATGATGGCCAGCAATGGCCCAAAGGGTGGCCAAGGGCTGGTGTCAATGGGGGAGTCGGGGCTGGGCGCGTGCAGGGGCGCAATAGGGCGTGGGAGCGTGGCATGGGGACGAGCAGGTGTGCGCGTGGCTGGTCTGGTCTGCTACTGGGCTGCTTCACTATAGCTATAGTGCATTTGCTGTAGCCTGATTTTTTTCATTTTCTGAAATTTTTTCCAAAGTGCTGCAAGCTAAATTTTTCAATTTTTGACCTACTTCCTCAAGGTTTTTAACCTCCACTTTTTGGCACTTTTCCCACTTATTCATGGGTATTTTACACACCTAATGGCTCTTTTTAAATCATAAAATTTTGACATGGTCTCCTTTGCTTTCTAAGCATTTCCCACCTAATATTTTACAACAATTTGTATATACAAACATATGTACATTCCACCCTCACTCGATGGCCACAAGTTTATGGAAATTGAACATACACCTATTGTTCTCAACATATACATGTGATGCAAATTTAACAAAATATCCTATTTGTCATTTGGATTTAAACCCTTACATTATAAAATGGCCTAAGGCCTGTAATCCACCATTTTCTAAATTAAATACAAGTTATTTAGGCTTATGCCCATACAAACAAAATGTAGCCCTTAGGCCAAATGTGCTTCAAAATCTATTTTTCCCTTCGTGCTCCAATGACTTTATCAAGTCTCAAGTACCGGGAGCCTCATCTGTAATATGTAATCCCATAAAGGGGAAGCACGACGACTTGTATGACATAATGCTAATGTAAAGAACAAAGTTAAGGCGTGGCATGTGCAAAGTGTACATTTATAAGTTATAAAACCCCCAATCCCTTAATGCCATGCAATAGTAATATGCATGACACACACATGCAACTCTATGTCACACCCATGTCTCGCTTCACGGTCCTTTCCCATTGGAATGCAAGTACTAATCGTACGTCTCCCTTCACGGTCCGTCCATGTTGGAACGCTAGTACCAATGGCCAATTTTGGATTTTTCAACACAGGATCTACACCCTCATAATGCATAGCACCAAAGTGCTCAACTCACGCCATGTTCCCAAGGATTCACAATATGCCAACATGCCTTGATTTTTCTATTCAATTCCAATTAAGCATTTCATCAAACACATGGAGTATGCCTTAAATAATGCATTATACATAAAACAACTATAACTTTTAAATCACTAAACTTTGTCTACATGAACCTAGCATGTAATCCAATCAATTATACATATAAACATATTATATATTTACAACCTTACTAAATTCTCAAAGATCACACAAGTACACAAAGTACCAATATATTGAATGAATCATAACTTTCAAACTATAAGATTTTGTCTCCATGAACATAAGCTTGAATGCATTGAATTATACATATAGTCATATTACATCTTCATCATTTCACCAAATTCTCAATAACACATAAGTACATAAGGCACCGACCCTAGGTTTTCAAAGTAACTATATTCTAGGTAGTTTTCTAACAACAAATAAGCATGTAAGTCATACAATTAACTTATAAAAACACTACTAAACTTAACCTTATTCTTTACTTAGTAAAATATCATACCTAAAAGGGTTTTTCTCAACCCTAGGGAGTTGTGCTAACTGTGAAGCCAAACCAATCAGTAAGAATGTAGCTCTTAACATGGGGAACAACTTCCTAGAAGGAAGCCTTGTGAAATATCAAGCCTAGAGATGAGTTTTGGAAGGTAGAAAGTTGGAAAAACTTAGGTTTTCTTCACCTTTTTCTCCATGCATGACCTGCTGCTATATTCTCAGACCAATTCTGAGAAATTTATCTCTCAAGTTCTGTATTTATACTCAATGGGCTAAGGGGTAAAAAGACCATTTTGCCCTTAATGAGTCACAAGGTCCCGTTACACTACAACCAATTCCGAAATACCTCAATTCGACATTATACTTTAACCAAAGTTCTTAAAATCATTTTAAATGATATTTTTTCAAAAAAATTATTTTCGCCTATTGGTGGGTTTGGCCGGGCCCACCCAGGCCACCTGGGATGCCCTTTATGATCCATTTTTTAAATTATCTCCAATTAGGCTCAAATTCTCACAGGAGGTGTATGTTAACATTATAAGCATATTTCTCTTCCATGTCATACTCAAATTATGCTTCTAAATATGAATTATGTTTAAATGATGCATGTATAGTGCCCTACCGGCAAAAAACCCATAAATAGTGCCCTACCGGCAAAAATGAAAAATTTATCCTAATTTTTCAGATCTTTATAGTCCTTGTTAGTAGCTTGTCATAAAAATCAATTGTTGAAAAAGTATTTTAGGGATATTTTGTTTGAAACAATCTTAATTTATTGAATGATAAAATGAAAAATTTATTTATCATTTTTATACTAAAATTTTTTTAGATGATAAGTTCAAAATTAAAGTTAATAAGATGTGTTCTTAAAGTGTTAAGAATTGCAAATCTTATACTTTTCTATACTTTACTCTTAAATATGTTCCTAATCATAAGATTACTAATTAGGCACTAATAATGCAGAAAGACTAGCACATGTTATGCTTGGTTTTGGAAACTGTGATTGGTCTCAAGGTCACTAAGTATAGAGATACTTCAACAAACATATGGGTACTTGTTACAGAACAAGTACACTAAACATGAACGATTATTAAAAATCTCCATATAGAGTTTAACTTTCCTATTAATGAAGTGTTCTTAGTTACTGTTATGCAAGTGATCCTTAAACTTATGACATCATAATTGTCTATATGTAAAATATTATGCTTTAATAGTATATAGTATTTATGTTCTATTATGAGATGTATACATGTATTCTTAGGATTGTTGGATTACATGTGGAGGTATATGAATGTACAACAAGGGGTTTACCACTCTCAAGTAAAGAAAGAGAATGTCCTATGTGATAATTGGTCAATGTAAGGTGAGAATTAGAAAAGAATTTTTTTTAATTTCATCAACTTAAGTTGATATCAATTAGGTCAAACATATATGATTAAGTTAGGGTTTGCTAGTATATCCATGCCCAAGTGACTTAATCGGGCCATAGTATAATGGAAGGATTGAATTACATGGTAATTGCTAACGGAAAGGCTTACAATCAAATTCTTACTAACTAGGTAGTCATAACATGTTTCTAGGTGTCACTCATAACTTGTAGAAGCTCATAAAACAATAATATTTATTAAGGGAGAATTGAAAAACATTATGATTCAAATTAAATTAGAAAGAATTCCAATTTGTAATACTTGAAAGTATTATTTTTCTACTATCAGATTCGCATGAACCTAAGAGCTTACACAAAAGGATGATATGTAATTTTAAAAATTACGATGAGCCAATTTGCTATTAAGAGTTAATACTGATAGTTTTGTAATTGAGCTAAATCTTAGTGTGACTAGGGTTAAGGTTGACTTTATTATAAATAAGAAATGTAGATACAAAAACTAGCACTTTTTTTACACTACACCCGTAATGAGTCATCCACCCCCCTCTCTCTAGTCATCCCACTTTCATCCCTTCAAGAGTTAAAGTTTCTGTTATGGCTTGGGAGATTCTTCAAGTACAAGACTCACTTGTGTGGATACGCTTAGAGATCGGAAGCTTGTACTATTGTAGTGGATCGTCTATAAGGTTTTGAAAAGAATGCTACAAAAGTAACTATGATCAAACCCTATCATAGTGTGTACATTTATTTTGCATACATCATAAACTAGTCATGGGATGATGGAATCAATAGTTTAAATTTTTAATTTTTTTGCTCATTTGATGCATGATGATTCCTTTCAATGGTATCCAAACCACAGTCTATGATAAATAAAAAAATAAAATTATTGCTATTATAGCATATATTATTGTGAAAAAATACGAATTTTGGGATTAAAATCTGTAAGAGTTTTATAAGGATTTAAGGAATTTAATTTTTTTATTTATAGTCGCATTTTTCATAATTTTAATATTGTATATGCATATATATGAGATATATACATATGTTTATATATTGTATATAAGAGTTATATAGTAAGTTTATTTTGAGTTTGAAACTCATTCATGGTGTGTAACCTAGAATAATTTTTCTAATTTACAAAATATGAAATGATGATGATAATAATAATAATATGAATTTTGATTAAGAAACTAAAAGTTAACACACATTAGAAACACACACACTCCCACACGTGAAAGAGAGAAAGGGGAGAGGAAGAGAAAAAAAGGAAGAAGAGAAATAGGAAAATTAGAGAAATTGGGAGAAATCCTTGGAAGCTTCTTCATCTTTCCTCATTTCTTGAAGATTGAAGAAATACAAAGCTCTCTACATAAAAAACCACAACTTTGAAGCAAGGAATTTGAGGAATCTACTCAAAATCAACCAAGACAAAGTTAAGGTTTCTATCAAATTTTGAAGGAATTGAGGTATGAATTTCTAAACCAAGGTATAGAATGTGTGTAGATAGATTCATCATATATTTATTTCATCTTTTGCTATAGAAATGTTCATTTTTGCATTTTGGGCCATATGTTGCATGTGCATTGAAATTCTATCTATTTGGTGTATTGTTGCTATGAAATGACTTGTTTCTATCTTGTTTTGCTATCAAATGTACTCCCAGTTGAATGTGAAAAGGTTTGTTTGGTGAAATCACATAGCGGGTTAATATTTATTATCCACAATATGGTCAATTGCACACTAGGTGTTTGTGAAAATGCTTAAATGAATGTTAGCTGTGAATTCATAATGTTTGAGTGCATTTATATAAATGTTGAACTATCTTGATGACTCTGGCATGGATTGTGGATATAAACATTAATGATATACCCTTTGAACTATGAAAATAGAAATTTGGAACGTAATAAACAGTGGGCTATAGTCGGGGCACGTCTTTTGTATACTATTCAGTGTACCGAGATTGCGCTTACTTGGGGTTTGATATTGTGGTCGGGTTTGTGTCTCATATCGACTTGCGAACCATAAACCCGCACGGGTGGTCGTATGTCTCCATCAGGTTAATATCTTGTAAAGCATACAAGGCATATTGGGGGCTGACTAGGAGATAGTCTTGGGATTGAGACTTGAAAGTTGATGAGGGAAAACTTGATAATCGGAAAGATTTGAATGAATTGTGAAATCTCTATTAATTAGCTTATACTCTATGGAATTACTTGGTACTTCCTTCTCAGTAAATTATAAGTATAGAACGTGAAAGATTACTCTTTATTGAATTATTTCCTTATTGTGAACATATGCTCAGTGAACACTTGTGTGACACTACACGGGCACATGTATACACGTAACACCACATATTCTTACATTTTTTTAGATTTTTCTCTTATTGGGGTTGTTATACTGACCCTTACTAGATGTAAGAGTGGGCAAGGAAACAGTTGTGAGTTGAAGAACCCTTTTGATGATATTTTTGGAAGACTTCACTTTTCTATACTAAGATGACCCTCCTCACGTGGAGCTTTTATTTTTCTCATTTTTTCACGACCTTTGACATGTTTGTGTTCATAGTAGGTTATGTTTTTTTTTAATAAAAAGAATTTCAGGTCTTTATAGTTAGCCCGCCCGAGTTACGGCCCTATGACCTATGATATGAATGATATAGTCATCGACACTAAAACAAGTTAATAACTGACTTTATAATTAATGACGAATGTCATAAGTAATTCATAAATAATGGCAATAAATCACAAGACTTAAATAAATGAAGGGTGAAAGTGTAAATTAGGCACGACAAGGCAAAATCGTAAATTAGACACGACGAAGAGGCAAAGGGGAAAAATAACAAGAGATTAATAAATAAAAGACAAAAGCATCATTTTTCCATGACGACCATCCTTCATTTATTATATAAGTAATAACTGTGTAGAGAGGGAGAGAGAAAGAGAGAGAGAGGGAGAGAGAAATAAGAGATTGGTAAATAAATTTAATAATTTTTTTGTGTACAAATATTAATAAAAATGATGACCGGTATGTGCAAAAATATAAAAAATGGTCAGTAAATTTGAAATTGATTGTGATAGCACATGGTTGTTTTGAATAGTGATGATGATGTGGTAATTAAGGAAATGTTAACATGTGACAGCACTAGTAACAGCCGACAAATAGTCTTTTTCTTTCTTTCATATTTTTCTTGTGATAAGAAAATAATCAATGATTTTTTTAGCTTTAATTCTAATTACATTAAGGGTGGGATAAAATAATAACACTATAGTGGTAGGATTATATTATCCCATGTAAATGGGATAAAATTATATTTAATCTCATCCTATATGAGTGTCCAAATATTGAATAGGGTATAACTATTCATATCCCACCTTATTATCCCACCAAACAAATGTGGCCTTATATCCATCCCATCGAGGACAGGTCAATACCCAAACCAAATTGTCATCTATAATTGTTTATCACAAAATAAAAGAGAAAAATTATAAGTTAAATACATAAATTTTAAGAAGAAATTATTTTATTTGAATTAGAGTCTCCTATATTGACCTAGAAATGTGGCAGTGGATACCAATGATCTAAGAGGAAAAATTATACAAGAAAAAGACAAAAAGGAAAAAAAGATATCGTTTGCTTTTTGCAACACCAATTGATTTGAATAAAGAGACTTAGTGTATTATTCTAAAGGGAGTTTTCCAAATATAATTAATTTTCCTCTGTGAGAGCATGCGTCGGAAAAGGAAGATCAAGTCAAACAAACCTTTGCGGCTTTAATAGTCCGCAGCCTCAAGGTGGGAGAGGAACACTCCTTCTTTTCAGATTGGAGTGTACATGAATACACAAAGGATCCACCAGCTTGTTTCAGGTTAAATAATAAGCAAACCTGATACAACCCATAGAAAATACATGTAAAAATATATAGTAAAGAAATTAATAATTATTTCACTTTGGTCCTATTTACATTATAAATCCCTTGACATGGGCTAAAATAAAGTAAAATACAACTAATCTACAATGAACCTAAGAATTCTGAATCCAGGAGCTACGGTACGAGATGGGAAGGGGTTAGGCACCCATTCCGCTTAGTCCGAATGGACTGGCCCCAAATGTTCATCCACAAGGAAAAAATATTCCATGATAAAAGATAATTAAAGAATTATGCAACCTCTTTTACTAAATAGTTTTGAAAGAGTACAACATAGGAAGCATGAAGTTGTATCTATAAACTGTGCGACTAAGTATAATCTAGAGATCTGGACTTACACAGCCTAGCTTAACCCCCTAACCGGGCATGACTAATTCATAAATATGACTTAACCCTCCAACTGGGCATGACTAATTGTCATGAATATTTTATGGCGTATAACTTCATGCTAAGAAATATGATTGCAAAACATTTTTTAGTTATCTAAGCTATAAACCATTATAACGGCGTTTCGTAAAGGCATGCAATTCAAAGATTCAACTTGGTATACTGAAAACGGTCGTGCAATTGAAATAGTTAGTATAATAATCTGAATTGCATTAATAAGCTTAAAGAAATTGCATGTAATATTATAAAACTGTAAGGGACTATACTTAATGGAAAGTCTCCATTTCAAGATTCAGGGTTACTCGCATTGTCACGCCCAAAATTTTTATAAACCCGGGGAGTGAGTGAAATGAAATAAGAAAAATAAATGAAAGACCATTAAGATGGATTTAACTAATTACACATTAATTTCTCCATGTTTCCCTAAAATTTAAAATGAAAATTTGTCTAAGTCATGTTTAAAGATGGCCTCCAAAATAACCCAAAAATGTCTCTAAACATGCCTTGGAATAATGGCCCAAATGGGTCCCAAGTGCCCTAAAACATAGGCCAAGAATAAGTCAAAACTTTTACCTAAGGTAGTCTAAGGAAGTGGCCAAACAATGCCCAAAAGAGTGGCCTAACATGGCCCAATAGAGTGATCAAACATGGTCCAAAAAGGTAGCCAAACATGGCCCAATAGGGTGGCCAAACATGGCCCAAAAGGGTGCCCAAACCTGGCTCAAAAGGGTGGCCAAAGGTTGGTGTCAGGGAGCTGTCAAGCTGGCACGCATAGGGCTGGGCAGCAGGGCGCGCGCATGGGCGCAGGCACTCGCGTGGGCACGCAGGGGCATGGCACAGGGCGTGCGACAGGGGCTGTCTAGTCTGGTCCTAGGCTATTTTCATACAGGTTTACTATAGCTACTGCAACTGAATTTCTCTGTCCAGCAGCTGATTTTCTCTGTTTTCCAAAGTTTTGCAAGCTACTTTTTCCCCATTTTTAGCCCGTTTCTTCAAGGTTTTTAACGCCCCCCCCTTTTTGACACTTTTTCCACCTATATTTAGGGTGTTTTACACATCTAACTACTTGTTTAATTTCATAAAATTTTATCATGGTTTCCTTTGTTTTCTAAGCCTTTTCCACCTAATATTCCACAACACAATCCATCACTATGAAATTAACTACAAGAATACCTCCCCTTACTCAATAAAGCATTCATACATCATTTTAAACATACAATCCATCATATATATACACATGTTCTTGAACTCAAAATGTCACACACTTCATGCTCATTACAATTTTAGGGCCTTGCCCATTGTTTTTATACTATACAAGATTTCTACAAGTAAATACACATGTCTTAGGGCTTATGCCCTCATACATACAAAAATATACCCCAAGGACTAAATGTCCTTCATAGTCCACTTCCCCTCCGCTCTTCAAGACTTCATCAAGTCTTAAGTACCGGGAGCCTCATCTGTAATATGATATCCCATGAAAGGTCAGCTCAACTGCTGGTATGACATAGTGCTAATGTAAATAACAAAGTTAAGGCGTGGCATGTACAAAGTGTACATTTATAAACTATATGCCTTTCTATTCATCAATATAATGCAATAGAAATATACGTGACACACACAAGCAACTTTATGCCACACCCATGTCTCGCTTCACGGTTCTTCCCCGTCAGCCCGTGAGTACTGTCGTATGTCTCGCTTCACGGTCCGCCCCCATCAACCCGCTAGTACTGTCATTGGCCAAATTTTGGATTTTTTACCACAGGATCTACACCCTCATAATGCATAGCACCAATGTACTCAACCTATACTATGTTTCCAAAGGTTCACACCATGCCAATATGCTTTGATTTTTCTATGTAATCTCAATGAGACATTTTATCACATACTTGGTATACACCTTAAATCATGCATCATACATAAAGTAAAGTATAACTTTCAAACTACCAAATTTCTTCCACATAAACATATGCTATAATACAATCAATTAAACATACAATCATGTCACATGTTCACTACCTTACCAATTCTCAAAGAATACATAATTACACAAAGCATCAATGCATTAAACAACCATATCTTTCAAAACCCAAGACTTCATCCATATGAACATAAGCCACAATACAATGAATTAAACATATATTCAAGTTACATGTTCATCACTTTGACAAATTCTCAAAGAACACACAAGTACATAAATTACCAACTCTAGGTTTTCAAGGCAACTACATACTAAGTAACTTTCTAACAACAAGTAAACATATAAATCATTCAATCAACATATAAAACACTCCTAAACTTAACCTTATTCTTTACTTAGCAAGATATCATACCTAAAAGGATTTTTCTCAACCCTAGGGAGTTGTGTCCGCTATGCAGCCAAACCAATCAGTGAGAATGTAGCCCTTGACCTGTGGAACAACTTCCTAGAAGGAAGCCTTGTGAGAATCTTAGCCTAGATATGAGTTTTGAAGGCTTGAAAGTTAGAAAATCCTAGGTTTTCTTCACTTTTCTCTCCATGCATGAGCTATTGTGTTTCTCCAGACCATTTCTGATATTTATATCTCTAAAGGGTTGTATTTATACTAAAGGGGTAAGGGGCAAAAAGATCATTTTGCCCTTAATGAGTTCGGGACCCCGTTACAATTGTCACACCCTGAATTTTCGCAAACCCGGGGCGTGAGCGAAACGAAATTAAAAGAAATTAATAATTGATAATTAAATAAATTTAATTGAATCTCCCTTATTATTTCCTCAAGTTTTTCCCAAAATTAAGGTTACTTAAATATCCCATCCAATTAATGTTCAATCGATTTAAGTCACATTTAAAAATAGCTTCCAAAACATCCCTAAAATGTCTCCAAAAATGTCTTAGAATTATAGTCCAAATGGGCCCCAAAATGTCCTAAGGCAAAGGCCAAGAATAGGTCTAGAAGTCTACTTAAAATGGTCCAACTATGTGGCCAAACATGGCCTAGAAGAGTGATCAAACATGTAGAGATCTGAAAAAATGCGGGAAAATTTTTCGTTTTGCCGGTAGGATATTTGGCATACACGGTTTTGTCGGTCAAGCCCGGTTTTGCCGGTAAAGCATCTAAATACGTCAGTTCACCATTTTAAAGGCATATTTGGAGTGTGTCATAGAATATAAATATGCTTAGAATATTGTGAGGTAGCTACTGTTCAAATTTTAGCTAAAGCGGAAACCGTTTCAAAATTGGACGAAAAGGGCGTTCGGGTGGCCCGGGTGGAACGAGCCTAAAACGATCTCAAATGAAAATATTTTCTTCTAAGAGTTTTCCTTTAAAATAATTTTATGAACATTGGTTAAAACAAAATTTTTAATTGAAGCATTTAGGAATGGGTTGTAGAGTAACGAGGTTTCGGGCTCATTAAGGGCAAAATGGTCATTTGCCCTTAGCCCCTTTGTCCACCACTATAAATGCAGCCCCCTTAGACCACTTTTATCATAAATTGGGTCTGTAATTACAGAATTCACGTTCTTATAGAGAGAGAGTGAGAAAAGCCCTAGAAATTCAAGAATTCAAGCTGCCGAAACACATATTTCAAGCGGGATTTTGGCCAAACTTTCTTCTGGAAAGTTGTTCATCTCCACAAGTAATATATCCTCACCAAACAGTTTGGCTATCCAGAAAATACAGCTTCTAAAGTTTGTGAAAAATTGACTTTAGGTATGGTTTCTTGCTAAGCTAGGAATAGATTTAGTTTTTCTTGCTTTGCTACATGTTTATTGAGCTGTGTAGATGTTTAATTAATGCTAGGAAGCCACCTAGGTGGTGTTGAATTGAAATACCTAGAGTTGGAAATTTAGGGCTTTATGTATTCTTTGGTTTATTTGATGTTTTGTTGCTATAAAGATAACTTATCTTGTCTTTGTATTTGATTGCTACATTTGGTATGTATTTATGTGATACTTACTTGACATCTTGAAGGGGAATTGGTTGTGTAATGTATTAGTCTTGCATGGAATGTTAGTGACTTTGTGAAATTCTTGTTGGTTGGTGAAATTGTGATGTTGTGGCTTGAGAAATGTGTTAAGGTGTATAGTTATGACCTATGTTATGTGAAGCGATTTATGGGAATTTAAAGTTATGAATTATGTGGGGTTTAAATGCATGACTTGAAAAAGGACACACCATGTGTTTAATGAAATGACTCACTGAACTTGCATAATGGAATCATGGCATTTGGCATGGTGTGATTCCTTGGAAGCATAGTGTGAGTGGGGCATTTGGTGTTGTGCATACTTGGTTACTCATGTCCTTCGGGGAAGGTCCATAAAATGAGGCATGGACATGGCATAGAGTTGACATGGCATGAAGTTGACATGGGTGTGGCATAGAGTTTGCATGTGTGAGTCATGCATAGTGTGTTTGCATTGCATTAAATAACGGGGAGGAAAATTATATCTTGAAATTGTACACTTGCACATGCCACGTCCTAAATTTGTTGCTAGTATTAGTGAGTTATCATACCAGCAGTTGAGCTGACCCATTCGTGGGCAATACATTTCAGATGAGGCACCAGCTGCTTGAGACTTCTTTGAGTGTTGAAGAAAAAGGAAGGAAATGGATTTTGTAGAAGATTTGACCTTTGGGGGCATGTTTTGAATGTATGGGCATAAGCCCACTTTGTTGTATTTTATATTTAAACTTATGTAAATTGTAAACCTTAGGCCTTGGGCCATTTTAAAAAAAAATGTATGAGTTGGAACTCAATGAATGTATGATGTTTGATTTAAATGTATACTAGAGGTTACTTGATATTCGGGAGTTAAATATGCATTAAATGAAAGTGTTAGAAAATAGTGGATGCATGTTTAAGAGTTGATGGATTTTGATGCAATTATACCCATATATGTTGTGATTATTAGGTGATGAAAATACTTGAAAAAAAAACAAAGGAGACTACGTCGAATTTTTGGTAGAATCAAAGTGGGAAATAGGTGTGTAAATGACTTTTTAAAAGGAGTGGAAAAAATGCGTAAAATAGGGGCTTAGAAGCTAGGAAATTTGGGCTAAAAGTGGGAAGAAAAGAGGGTTTAAAAGACTTGAAAAAAATTCAAAAATGGGAAAAGTAGGTTGCAGCCATGAACAGTAAATTTTCAGAAATCAGAAAATCAGCTCTCTGTTGGAACAGTAAAACAACCAGAAAACAGCCCAGTAGCCACAGCCTGTCGCGCGCGCGCGCCGCGCGCCTGTGCCCGTGCGCCCTGCGCGCGCCTGTGCCCGTGAGCCCTGCGCACGCGTGGCCTGCCCCCCTGCGCGCTTGCTGCTGCCCATGCGCGCGCCCACTGCTGCCTTGCATGCTGCCACCTGCTGTCCAACCCATGGGCAGCCATTGTTTTGGCCATGTTGTAACCTATCTTCCAAGGGCATTTTGAGGCCATTAAACCATAATTTTGACCCAAACTTTTGAGTTCATTTTAGACCATTTTAGGCCATTATACCAAGCCAAGTTGGGGCAATTTATGGGACACTTTTTAGGCATAAATCAAGGCCATGTTTGGCCATTTATTTGGACCACTTCTTGGACTATACCTTAGGGTATTTTGAGCCCTTTTTGGGCGACCATTACAGGGCACTTTGAGAAAGGTTTTGAGAACATTTTGAGAATCGTTTTTAAATATGATTTAAAGTATTTGGGCATTAATTGAGAGGAATACTTGAGCTATGTTGAGGAACGATTTGAGTTATATTGAATGCCGAATCTTTACTTAAATTGTTGGGAGAAACTTAAGGAATGATGATGGAGATTTAATTTAAATTTAACTCATTGTCATTTATTTCTTCCTTTTCTTCTGTTCAGTCACTCCTCGGGTTCATGGGAATCCGGGTGTGACAAAACATGGCCCCATAAAGTGGCCAAACATAGTCCAATTTAATGATCAAACATGGCCATAAATAGTGGCCAAACATGGTCTAAAATTTGGCCAAACATGGCCCAAAATGGTGCCCCAATATAGCTCAAAAGGTGTCCCTAAAATGGCTCAAAAAGGTGGCCAGAAAATGGTGTCAAGGAGGAGTGGCAAGGGCTGTCACACAAGGGCCAACAGCAGCAGGCCATGGCAGCAGGTGGGGCGCACAGTGTGCAGGCAGTGGGCATGGGCGCTCACAGGCAGGCGCGCGCGCGGGGCGTGGGGCTGCGGCTGGCTCGGGTGGCTGGGCTGCTTCTCTGCATTTTTACTGTAGCAACAGAGAGCAGTTTTTTTCTGGTTTTCTGCAAAATCACTATTCGTGGCTGCAACCTATTTTTCCTATTTTTTAATTTTTTTCCAAGTTTTTCAAGACCACTCTTTCCCCATTTTTAGCCCACTTCTTCAAGGTTTCTAAACCCTCATTTTGGGCATTTATTTCTCCCATTTGAATGGTGTTTTCCACACTTAATCAATTCTTTAATTTTTTGAAAATTTAGACATAACCTCCTTTATTTTTCTAAGCATTTTTTCCACCTAATTTTCATGATATCCATATGTATAAATATGTAAATAACCCACCCTCACTCGGTGGCCACAACGTACATAATTTAAACATAAATCATTCTAATTATGTATTTCTCCACACATATACACATACTTTGGAATTTAAAATATCACATCATCACATTAATTACAATTATAAAGCC
The DNA here is from genome assembly GCA_008638375.1 of Nyssa sinensis. Classification (NCBI taxonomy): domain Eukaryota; kingdom Viridiplantae; phylum Streptophyta; class Magnoliopsida; order Cornales; family Nyssaceae; genus Nyssa; species Nyssa sinensis. The sequence goes on from CM018046.1 coordinate 13,940,741, forward strand.
TTGCCCACTTGTTTTCATGATAAACTAAATGTATACAAATAAATACACATGGTCTTAGGGCTTACACCCTTATATATCATCAAAATATGCCCCAAGAGCCAAATCTTCTATATGATCCATTTCCTTCCTTCCTTCAAGACTTCAACAAGTCTTAAACACCAGGAGCCTCATCTGTAATATGATATCCCACGAATGGGTCAGCGCAACTGCTAGTATAATATGATGCTAATACTAGGAACAAATTTAAGGCGTGGCATGTGCACGTGTACATTTTGAAAGCTATAATCCCATAATCCCCTCAATGCCATGCAATGTTAATATGCATGACACATACATGCAACTCTATGCCACCCATGCCTCGCTTCACAGTCCGCCCACCGTCAGCCTGCGAGTACTGTCATTGGCCAGATTTTGGGTTTTTCACCACAAGATCTACACCCTCATAATGCATAGCATCAAGTGCTTACCCACACCATGTTTCCAAGGAATCATAATATGCCAAAATGCCATGTTTTCATTATGCAACTTCAATATGACAATTTCATCAAATGCATGGTGTTCTCCTCAAGTCATGCATTATGCCCAACATAAATCATAACTTCAAAATCTCAAAGCATCTTATACATGAACATATGCCATAAACAATCCACATCATCACATGTTCAAGCCATATTTTCACAAATTGCTAATTCACAGAGAACACATAATTTTTCATAAAGCATCAAGACATTAAACCATCACATTCTCCAAAACCAAGATATATCAACATGCATATAAGCCAAAATATAATAATCCAAACCATTTAAACAAGATACACCTTAATCATAGCAACAAATCATCAAGAACTTAAAGAACACATAAACACCTAAACTACCAACTTTTGGAATAATTCATAACTCTCAAACCACAAGAGTTTCTCTATATAAACATAAGCTAGAATTCAATGAATCAAACATACCAACAAGTCACATGTTCATCACTTTGCCAAATTCTCAAAGATCACAAAATACCTAAAGCACCAACACCTTAAATAAATCATAACTTTCCAACTATATGATTTTTTCTACATGAACCTAAGCTAGAATACAATGAATTTCACTTATAGTCATGGTTCATGTTTATCACTTTTCCAAATTCCCAAAGAATACTCTAGTACACAAAAGTACCTAAACTATCAACTCTAAGTTTTCAAAGCAACTACCACCTAAGTGGTATTCCAACATCAATTAAACATCTAAATCATTCCATTAACACATACAAAGGCAAGAAAACTCAAATCTATTCCTAACTTAGCAAAGTATCATACCTAGAATGGTTTTTCTCAAACCGGGGAAGTTGTGCTCGCTACATAGTCGAACTGATCAGTGAGAATATAGATATTGATGAGAGGAACAACTTCCCAGAAGGAACCTTTGCGAAAATCTAAGCCTAGAGATGAGTTTTGGAGGCTTGAAGCTTGGAGAACCTAGGACTTTTTTCTCCTTTTCTCCCATGAACGTGAAGTTGTGCCTTCTCCAGCCCATTTCTGAGTTTTTCTCACACTAAGGGGTCTATTTATAGTAAAGGGGCAAGGGAGGCAAAATAACCCTTTTGCCCTTAATGAATCCAGGCCCCGTTACACTACAACTCGTCCCGAAACGCTTCAATTTGACATTTTTCTTTAACCAAAGTTCTTAGAATTATTTTAAATGAAATTTTTCAAAAAAATAAATTTTTGCCTGTGGCTGGGTTTGGCTGGATCCACCCGGGCCACCCGGATGCCCTTTTGGTCCAATTTTTGAAACTATCTTCGAACAGGCTCAAATTTTTACGGGAGGTGTATTTTAATATTCTAAGCATATTTATCTTCTATGTAATACTCAAAATATGCTTCTAAATATGACTTATGCCCAAATGATGCATGTAAATGCCCTACCGGCAAAACTGCGCATGAATACCCTACCAGCAAAAACGAAAAATTTACCTACATTTTTCAGATCTCTACAACAGTACAATCCGTCTCGAAACGCCTCAATTCGATATTTTGTTTTAACCAAAGTTCTTAAAATTATTTTGAATAATATTTTTCCAAACATTTTATTTTCGCCTGTGGGTGGGTTTGGCCGGGTCCACCCAGGATGCCCTTTTTGGTCCATTTTTTAAACTATCTCCGAATAGGCTCAAATTCTTATAGGAGGTGTATTTTAACATTCTAAGCATATTTTTCTTCTATGACATACTCAAAATATGCTCCTAAACATGATTTATGTCTAAATGATGCATATGTAGTGCCCTACTAGCAAATAATACATAAATAGTGTCCTACCGATAAAACGAAAAATTTACCCTGATTTATCAGATCTCTACACACATTCGCTTAATGCTTAGCTAATTAGTCCCTTTTGGATCCTACTTAACCTTTTCAAGTCCTATAAAAGTGATTAACACTTGTTAAATACTATTTTAATGCTATATTTCTTAATAACTCATACTTTATGAGCTTTATTTGGTTAAATGAGTTTCATCATTGAGTTTATTATACTTAATAGAATTTGAATGTATAATATACATATCCAAGGACACCAAAAATATATTTAAATTTTGTTTAGTATCCCTAACTATGTGTGGTTATGACATAAACTAAACTATTAGGAATGTGAAAGGAAAAATGAAGCAATCTCGAGTAGACAGTAATCTTGAAAGTCCAAATTTTTCAGAATTTCCTAGGCAATACGCTTGTGTTTAAATTCAATTTCCTACCAATTTCTTTGTTCAAATTGAATAAAAAATTTCAGAAACATTAAATATGGAGTCTAGTTTTATTGAGACCTGGAATCACCCAAAGATTATACCTACAACTCAAGATATAAGCCAATCAGTTCACTAAGGTTGAAATCTGGACAGTTTTGGTAAAATTACTATATCTGACCCATCTTATGGCCAAATTATTCTTATAATATATAGAATTAGAGCTAAGATATAGAGATATATCCCTGCAAAACTTTAGAATTTAATTCAAAGAATTGGAAGAGATATGATAGTTTGAAGTGGACTGTTTTATATCAACCAAATTTTCAGTTTTGACGTCCTTACTTTAACAATCCATAAATCAAAACTTTCTTGGAGTTTACATGTAAAACCAATTTTAACAGAAACTAGACATTTAGAGCTTCAATTTAAACCCAAATTTCACTCGATTTGGACTTAAATTGATTAAGTTATGACCTTTCAAAATTAAACTAGTTTTGCAAGAGGTATCCAGATTAGTTACAGGATTCATTCTAATCTCTCCAATCCTCACTCGAATCACTTCTATATATCACCATGTATACATAAAATTAACTTCAAAACTATATAAACTTAAAGGAATTTGAAAAAGAGTGTTCGTACCTTGTTTGGATAGATTTCCTCATTTCTATTCATTCTCTCACTATCTAAGCTTGCAACTCCTCCTTCCTTCACCAATTTCACTCATTTCCTCACTTAGTGTGGTTTTTTAAGCTGGCCCATGCATGTATTTATAACAAAAATTTTCATTGTTGGGGCATCTTTTCTAGACAAGATTTAGTCGTGAAAGATGTTTACGATGGTAGACTTACTTTATTCACATGGGTTTATTGGACTCCTATGCTCAAAACTTGTCACTTGTAAATGTCTTCATTCATATATATCCTTGTTGCGGGAATATTTTCTAGACAAGATTTAATGGTGGGAGATGGCTACTATGGTTGATGAGGGTGATTGTTGGAAACCTATGTTCAATACTTTCCACTTGCATGTATCTATATACATTTATAGGTATACATGTATTTATTTGCATATATACACCTACATAAACACCTAATGTGTGTCTCTTGCCTTCTCTCATCATGTGCAAATCACATGATAACAGTGGTAATTGTTTATCTTGTATTTTCCTATTACATTTTACCTTATTCCCAATATTTATTTATTAATCATTCAATTAAGTAATTTATAATATTTTCTATAAAATTCTCCCTACCTCATTAGCTTCGGTTAGGTTAGTTTTACATGTGGTTAGGTCAAATTTTAACTCTTCATTCGGTCGTAATTTTAACTAGAATAATGACCTAATTTTTGGTTGATTAATTCCTAATCTTACCATATTACCTATGCAAATTTTTCTATAATGATCTTTCGTTAGGATGGTTCCTATTACATTACGTAAACTCTATCATATGCTACTCTTATGTATATAGATAATGATATTTGTCTAAAAATGTTTTCATACATATCACCTTATTTATTAGTCGCGGGTGTTACAGAGTTTGCTTTAGAAATTACGTGGGGATAAGGATGGTCTTTCGTTAAGATGGTTCCTATTACATTACGTAAACTCTATCACATGCTACTCTTGTGTATATAGATAGTGATATTTGTCTAAAAATATTTTCATACATATCACCTTATTTATTAGTCGCGAGTGTTACAGAGTTTGCTTTAGAAATTATGTGGGGATAAGAAATGAAGAATAATAGGCAAGTATTTATGCACAAACCTATATTTACTATACTACCCCTAATTCGATGGAGAATTTAGGGACAACATAATTACAAAAATGTCACTAAGGTATAAAAAAGTCAAAATTGTCCTTAAGTGCCAAAATTAGCAAATTAACCCTATATGGGTAAAATGGCATGAAAATTACACGTACGCCCACGAATGACCAAAATAACCTATATGGGATAAAAATATGCTAGAATTACCAAAATGCCCTCCAAAGAGCAAAATGACACTAATATTATAGACATACTCCTAAAAAATGAAAATTTTCTTATATTTATCAAACTACTCCTAATGGGTAAGGAAACATTAGAAATTACCAAAATTTTCTTAGTAGGTATTATGACCAAAATATCCTCAAGGGTCTTAATGTACCAAATAACCAAAATACCCTCGGTGGGTTTAATGACCGAAATGCCCTCTATGGATGAAATGACCAAAATTCCCTCTATCGGCGAAATAAGAAATTGCTAAAATTCCCCTAGGTGGGACATATTGTAGCAACATACCAAAAATGGCAGAACCAACTGTATAAAATCAAGGGTCTCAAAATGGGGTGTCTACAGCCTCATTTTTCTTAATCATATCAAATTCAATGAATTTTTGCTTATATATTTTTGCCTTATAAGAAAAATAGGATAACAACATTAAAAATGTGCCTCCCATTCAATTAGCAGAATCTATAGATGGTCTCCTATGTTCATTAGGAAACATCTATTGATGGTCTCCTATATTCATTAGGAAACTCTCATAGAAGGTCATATTATTTTCAATTTTCATCTCTTTCTCTCTCAGCGTATACGGAGCTTACGAAATACATATATATATATATATATATATAACCATAATTCTCTATTTTATGGTAATCTAATCAAATAATTGTGTTCTCAATCTCAAAAGTGGTGACTTTTGTAGCCAAACACTTCACCACAATGGTTTGGTACACACATTGTGCTAGAAGTTCTAAGTCATCAATTAATAATGGTCTCATGTAGTACCTTCTTTTATTCAACTATTTATTTTTACATTATCATTCTTTTTTTATGTTGATATTCAGCAGAAAAGACAAACCTATTTTCCTATTTATACGAATGCTAAACTCTCTTTGTGCATTCTTTTCTTTTCTTTCTAATATGTCTCATTTCACCCACATGATTTTTAATCATATATATTTATTTATTTATGTGTGTGTGGGTTTATAATATGATTTCTAAATTATCAATTTAGTTAAACTTTATATATGTGAGTTTAAATATATGTGTGTGTATAGGGCAGCTTTATTCCCCCACACACACACTCTCTCTCAATATTTACACTCCAAAAAGCATGATTTTGACCATTAAAGAAATATTATTTTGCAGTACAAGTGGAGAATGAAGAGTGAGGATAGCAGTTTCTTACATATATATATATATATATATATATATATATATATAGGTTTGAGTTCAATCAAGTAGTGCTAAAGTATAAATATGGGTTTGACTTCAATCAAGTAGTGCTAAAATACCTAATCACTGCAAGTGCCTCATTTAGTGGCTTGACATTATTAATTGAATTTGTAGTTGTAATGTTGAAGTGATGACGAAGTAATTATTTTGTTTTGTTAATGTTATTTTTGTCATTTAAAGATTGTAATTGTACAAATTTTCTAAACACTGCCTTTTAAATTTTATTGAAAAAGTAATTAATTAGGTAGCTATTATTAAATGGGAGACTGGAGTATGCTTACTTTGTTCTTCGAAGTTATGGTTAGTAGCATATAAGAAAGAGTGAGGTATGCCTACTCTGTAAAGATCTAAAATTTTGGAATAATTTTTTTTTTTTTTATATTTTTTTTTAGTTGTTTGTTTTGTTTATTAATTAGATGTGTGTGTAATGATGTGTTGTATGTGTGTATACATATATATAATGTATAGTGTGCATATGTATGTATGTAGTCTAATATACTATGTGTGTACATGTAATTAAGTATATATAAATATATGTGGATTTATATAGCAGCTGAAGCTGCTAGAAGAAGGGAGGGTCAATAGGAAAAAGAAAATGGAGAAAAGGAAAAGAAAGAAAGAAAAGGGGAGTGAGGGAGAGGAACAGGGAGAGAAGGGGAGGCTGGAAGAGAGAATGGGCCGATTCTCTCTCTCTCTCTCTCTCTCTCTCTCTCTCACAAGCACCTCCGTTCCCAGATCTGCGGCAACCGCGGCTCCGACCCCTCCGCCACCCACGAACACATCACCCCACATCATCAAACTGCCATTTTCTCTAACAGATACTGCCCGTCGCGCCACCAACAGATCCCATTAGTTTTGCACCGTAGACACTACCAACAGACCAGATCTGAGACTACAAGCCTTAGCCGCACCGTCGAATGCCAGATCAATGGCTAAATGCCCAACCAGACGACAGTTGTGCCGACCAGATCGGTGAAACCATCTCTACACTACCAACGACACAGCCCAGATGCTGTCAAATTTCTTTTGAAAAAATTGTTCAGAACCAAGAACAACGCGAGTCTTATCCTTTTAAAAAAAATTTAGATTCTTGTAACAGATGGGGATGGCACTGAGCGGCGGTGACGACAGTAGCAGTGTGATGCTCGGGGAAAGCATGGAGACGAGGATTTGGTCGTTGAATTGGGCTTCGAAGCCGAAATCCTTGCGGCTGAGTCGGTCCGTCTAATTGAAATTTGAGCAGGTCGGGATTGTTAATCCAGTCGTGTTTGAAGTTGTGGTTGTTTTGGTTGATGGGTGTGTAAATTGGAGAAACATATATGAAATTGTATGTTTATGTGATGCGTTGCGTGGGTGTTGGGTATCTTTGTTTGGGCGGAGGACTTTGATGCAGCTTGGTGATTTATGTGTCTATGTGTATATTGTGTAGCAGTGCTGCGCATAACTTGTTGCGCAGCAGAAGTAGTGAGGAGATGACGCAGGAAAGGGAAGCAGCTGCAGTGTGTGCTGCTGTATGGTACGTGTTGGTGTGTTGTGTAGCAATGAACAATGAGGTAGTCGTGGTATGTGGTGGACTCGAGGTAGAACGTGCTGCTGAGCAAGGGTACAGGTGTAGATTATGATGGAAAAAGAGAATCGGAAGGAATTAGCAGCAGGTGGGATACATGGGTGCTAGAACAGTAGCAGTAGCGTTGCGTGGTGCATGGTGGTAGCAACATGTAGTAGATATGCTGTCCGGTGTGGTGGTGCTGCTATTGAAGAGATTGGGGAGTGAGACAGCATAGAGGCCGATGTTGGACAGCCTTGAGGTTGAGAGTAGTAGCAGATTCAGTTTGGATGCTATTGAAGCATCAAGTATGAGACGTCCAATTGTTGTAAGCAGATTTGATTGAAGGAACGCGAAGCAATGGGGTAAGATACTAAATTTTAGTCTTAAACTTTAGAAGCATGAATAATTAGATTGATTGTGGGATTGCATTTAGCATAGAAACTATTTTAGATCAAATTGGAATCCAGAAAAATAATCCAAACACAACTTAACGGCTGAGTTTTACAATTTTATTTGGGCCAAACCAGGTTGAGTCCGACCTGACTCACCCATTCAGATGGCTGACCAATATTGTTACTGTATGGGAAAAATTTTAGATTTAAGTTTGGGAGTTGTTTGGTTGAAAATGAGAAGTTATCCAATGATTGTCTTATAATGGAAAAACAAGAGGAAATGGGGAAAATTATGACAGTGAATAGAACTTTGTGAAAATTTTAATTATGCCAAAAATTATAGTTAATTATGAATTAACCCGAGAAATAAATTAATTAAATTTTAATTTAATAAATTAGAAGAGGGAAGATTACTAAAATGCCCTAAGTTGAAAAGTAATCCAATGGACTTCGAATAAATTAATTGAGTAGTAAATTTTTATTATTTCGAGCGTTCTGGACTCAACCATGGAGTCCGATTTATAAAAAAGAGGCCTCGGGAAATAGGAAACCGTAAAAGTGTAAATGACTGTTTTGCCCTTTTAGCCCGAACGTCCAAATTAAATTTTGTGAAAGCCTAAAGCTATTTTGCTCAACGTTCCGGACTCAATGATAGAATTTATTTTGGAAAAATAGAAACTAAGAAAATAAAGGCATAAAATTTGATGAATAGCATCATTCAATTGACAAACCGATTGAGTTACATTTTATGGTTTTAGGAGCATCGAAAGGCAAAGAGAAGGCAGTCTGATCCTTCTACATTCTCACTGCTAGCCACTGCACTACGAGCGCGGTTTATTTGGGTTGAGACCAACCTGTCAGGTATGGTGTTTTGCTAATGTTAGAAATGAAGTTAAGTTAGGAATATTCTGTGAATAATTGGAATGACTTATGTGTTTATTTGGAATGTATTTGCTTGATACCTTGGAGTTGGTTGTTCGCATGCTTATGTGTTACTTGCGTTCTTTTAGAGTTTAGTAATGGAAAGACACATGAACTATGATATATGAATGCATGAAATATACAATTACATGAAATAAGTTGATGCTTTGATTATTATTGATACTCCAAATGTGATATTTCATTAAAAGCATGCCTTATTGAGATTACGTCATTGTGTGCTGCATTTGAAGCATATTGGCATAGGGTGAATTCCTTGGACACATGGCGTGAGTTGAGCACGTGGTGCTATGCATTATGAGGGTGTAGATCCTGTGGTGAAAAACCCAAAATTGGCCATTGCATTAGTTCCTGATCCATCGGGGGGCAGCCCGTAAAGGGAATTGGTACTCCGGACCATTGGGGGAAGGCCCGTAAAGGAGACATGGGTGTGGCATCGAGTGCATGGGTGCGTCATGCATATTTTCATTGCATTGTGTTTGAGAAGCATTTAGAGATAAATGTACACTTTGCACATGTCACGCCTTAGCTTTATTTCTTGCATTAGCATCACATTATACCAGCAGTTGAGCTGACCCATTCGTGGGACATACATTACAGATGAGGATGCCCAGCTACCTGAGACCCAGTGATACCTCGATAGGATGGAGCACTTGGTGAATTTTGGCCCATGAGGCTTATATTTTGTGATGTAAGGGCTTAAGCCCGAATGACCTATGAACAATGTAGTTGTGAGATGTATTTTATGTTTCTATATGTATTGATGGAAATGATATTGGTATAGTGTAATGAATTGGGAGTCGATGATTCTTAAGTTTAAGTGTAGTTGTATATATGATGGATTGTATAATTAGACGATGTACATTTAAATTCTGTAAGATTTGTGGCCATCGAGTGAGGATGGATTGTGACGTGTTTGTATATATTCATGATGTATTATGATTATCAGGGGGAAAAAGGCTCGAAAAACAAAGGAGGTTCTGCCAAAATTTTCTGAAAAATTAAAAGATTGTCAAGTGTGTAAAACACCTTGTTTATTATGAAAACAAGGGGCAAGGCCCTATGGATTGTACAGAATAGGAAGTTTGGTTAGTGTTTGGAATGTCTTTGATTGTACTTTATTTCTTTATTTTTTTATTTTCCCTTGTCTCGTTACTCGCGCCTCGGGTCTGCTGGAATTCGGGGCGTGACATACTCTATCCTTTCAATTTATGGCCATTGCTTGTTCTATTGAAATTATTAGCAATCCAAGTATGTTACATCATACACATAAATTTCAAAAGTTATGGTCATTAGCTGCGTGTAGCAAGTATGCCATACATAAAAGTTCACAAAAAATTATTTTGTTTATAAATTCACAAATACAACAAACACTGATAGGAAATTTAAGTTAATCATGATTGTAAATTTCTTCTCCTTATTTTGAGTTGTTGACAATTCATTCTAAAAGTCTATAGTGTGTCTATAATTATTAGGATAGAGTTTTATTACAGCTCTCACCGTTAGTGAATTCGCATCAACGAAGACTTGTCAACATCGAGACTTAAATTATAGCATGTATATCTGAAAATACTTCAGCAAACAACCTATTGCTTCATATTACACTCTTGAAAGGTAAATCACACTTAGACACTTTTTTATTTCACGATAGAATTATATTAGTGTGTCTAATAATTTATCTAATAGTTTAGATTTAATTTTACTATAGTTATTTTAACTTTAAGTGAGTTAGTTTTGACTATAGATTAATACACTTTTGCTTAAAAAAATATTTTTTTGGAAACTTCAAAATATTGTTACTTGAAAATCACATAATATACTTATCAAAAATGGAATATGATTTTCGATAACTTTACCATCCGAACGATAAGTAGCTTCTGTTTGAACGGATAAGTAGATTATGTCCAAACACATGAAGAATTTTAATGACATCTAATCGGCTATTTTTTACTCCAAATTCTATAAGGATTTAGTTGCCTATAAATACTTATGTGCAAATATAGCACAGTACACAAGCGAAAGAAACAGGGAGAGATATGTTTTCATATCTTGTGTCTTTTTATTAAGTACTTAGTTACTCTTCATGAATCCTTTACTCTAATTATCTATTCAGATTAAGATTTCTTATACTCTGTTTTTCACCATGGTTATTATCAGTATTTTGCATCTAAGAATTGAGTTTTAGGTTCACTTTCTATAATAACACGTGATGTGTTAATATGTGGAGATTATATTGGTGGTAGAAGTGGGGCTACAGAGAAGATCACTGGTGAAGGCGCAATTGGTTGTTTGGAAGATCACAATGTAAGGATGGTGGACATTGACTAACAATGAGACTACAAACGAAAATAGTAAGGTAAGTTGAATTGAGGTCTACTATATATTTGTACTAGGTTGGATTCATAGTGGATTTTCTTGTAGGTGTAGATTTTCTTCTTCATTAGGGTCTCCTACGTATGACTTGGTGTTATGGCTCTCTTTATCTCTCTCTTTATTGTGTTTGGTATAATTATTGATTAATATTTATTGTTAAGCACTTGGCCATATATTTCTTGAAATATGGTATTACAATTTAGATCTAATAGAATAATCGGTTTATCGTTAAATTCAACAATTTATGTATAATTAATTAGGTTAGTTCAGAAATTTAAAATTTTTATTATTTGTGTGACTTTGTGGGATAATTAATTAATAACATAATTAATTAAATTAGTTAGTTTCGACCCAGAATCGCCTCAAACGTTCCCAAAAAAAAATTTCATTCATATATTCTAAAATTATACCATAAACATGCAAGAACCAAATATTACCCATATTACAAACATTACAATGGGTAGTATAAATAGAAGTTCCAAAACATTATTGCAGCATCTTAACCACTGCATTGACGTTTCTTCATAAGCCTAAAAAATCAAAATCTTGTTCCCAACCACTATAAAAACATCCAATTACCGCAAACCCAACCTACACTACATTTATATATTTGCATTCCCACATGAGTTTTCAACTATCTTTACACAAACATATTAAAAAAATATTCCAATTCTTCCTATAAGAACTATGTATATGTTTCTTGATAAGAGAAAAAAATAAAGGAAAAAGGATGGTTGTAAACTAGAAGTAACTAATTTGATACGGCATAGATTTTCATTAAACTGATACACATTGTCATTAAAAAGTTGAGGGTAATAATGGTATTTTAGTAGCTCCGTTAATGTCGTTTCACGAAAGTGCCACAAGGAATGTAAGTGTAATTTTTCCCAACATAGGATTTGGTTGTAATTACATAAACCACATAGGAGGTTGGTGTAATTTACACTTTAGAAAATAAGAAAGGGTAAAAACAACTTTAGTACCCTGTGGTTTACCCCAAATTTCAAATAAGGCCATGTGTTATAAAAAGTTAAAATTAAGGATCTCAATTTATAGATTGGATTCAATTTAGTCCAAAATTGGGTTTTTGTCAAATAATTTTGACGGAGATATTTCACGCGCTAATGCATCACACCCCCAAATCCCGATCACGTGCTTTTGTGAGGGTTCTGCCATTTTTTTAAGTTTTTGCTACCTCGTTAGTTGATTAAAGAGAAATGGGTGGTTTTAGGGTTTTGGTAAAAAAATTCTAAAGTGAAATTCGTCCAAAATTATGAGTTCTATTTTTTATTCAATAGTAAAAATGATCGATTAATCTTTGTGTTGGTCCTATTGCAGGGTTGATTTCTAATTTTTCAACATTTTGAAGATCTGTTGGAGTGTTAAAGACTCTCACCATTCTTCAATTCATTTTTGTGTGTGCAAATGTGGTTGCTTTTATCACTTTTTAAGCCTCTAAACAATTTCTACACTAAACATACTACCACGTTTTGTCTCAAAGTAGAAGTTGGTACTTAGTGTTTTTTTAGTGTTGTGATATGAGTATTTGTTTTATTCTCTCATTGTATGTGGGTCCGTGTTTTTCATTCTATAAGACTCACGTTTAAAAAATTTGAAAATAAGTGGGGTAGTAATATGTATGTGTAATGTGGGGGTCCTTTGGGCAAACAAAAGAGCTTTTGAAACTAGTGGTCCCTATGATTCTCATTTTACTATTCTTATGCATAATATTAGTTTAAGTTTAAGTATTAGTTTATTATTGTCACGCCCCGAATTTTCATAAATTCGGAGTGGATTTATTAATTAAAAAATAAATAAATAAATTTAAAACATCATTTAATTCTCAACGAAAAAATTCATTATTCCATACTCTAAGGTCATTAACCAACACTAAAAAAAAAAATTTGAGAATCATTTAAATCCATTCTGAAAACTTTGTTTAGGCCTTTATACCTTTCGTGGTCAATTTCACCCAAACATTTTTGGAGTCTCAAAGTGCAAATATTTTTAAACAAAAGTACTCGTCGAGACAATTAGTTTAGACTTTTGAATCACTCAATTCAAATTTAAAATGAATTTATATGAAAATCAGAAAGTTTGAACAAAAAAAAAAAAAAAAATCAGATGAACAGTAATCTGGAAACCAGTATCTAAAAGTGAACAATAACATTGAAAGTTACTGTTCACTTGGAACAAAAATTCAACTTAAAAAAAAAATGTTGCGCAAACCCTTTGATTCAAATCGATTTTTCTCTCAATCTACATATCCAAATGTAATGAAATATGTGCCAAAATCTTCCTTATTGAGTCTAGTTTCTATACCATTTTGAATCACTCAAAAATTCTACGTAGAACGCAAGTTATGATGAAAACACTACCCATAAGTCAAATTTTGCACACTTGAAGCAAAATCAATATAACTTTCTCATTTTAAAAGCTTTCAAAGTCCATGATATATAAAACGAAATCTAAGAGATAGACCTATCTAGAAATATAAGGCACTTTAATATATTCCAAAGGACCAAAGAGTTATAGTCTCACAAAGTGGGCTGATCTGTAGAAATAATTTTGTAGAATCAAAATTAAGGCATGTTGTATGCCGTTTGACATTCCTTCAATTCTTCAAGCTATTTAACCCTAACTTTTTAACCATTTTCCCCATTTATTCATGGGCATTTTACACACCTAATGGCTCTTTTTAACTCACAAAATTTTGACATGGTCTTCTTTGTTTTCTAAGCATTTTTCGCCTAATATTTTACAACGATTTATCTATACAAGGATATGCACAATCCACCCTCACTCGATGGCCACAAATTTATTGAAATTGAACATACATCATTTAAATATACAATCTATCATATATACACATGTACTTGAATTTCACAACATCACTATCTCATGCTCATTACAATATATAGGGCCTTGCCCATTGTTTTCATAATATACAAGGTGTGTATAAATAAACACACATGGTTTCAGGGCTTATGCCCTTATACATCTCAAACTTTATGCCCCAAGGGCCAAATCTTCTTCATGGTCCATTTTTCTTCCTTTCTTTAAGACTTCAACAAGTCTCAAGTACCCGGAGCCTTATTTGAAATATAATATCCCACGAAGGGTCAGCTCAACTGCTGGTATGACATAATGCTAATGCAAGGAATAAGATTTAAGGCGTGGCATGTGCATGTGTACATTTATAATCTACATGCATTCCAATTCATCAATACAATGAAATGACAATATGCATGACACACCCATGCAAACTCTATGCCACACCCATGTCTCGCTTCACGGTTCTTCCCCGTTGGCATGCAAGTACCAATGTATGTCTCATTTCACGGTCTGGACCCTGTTGGCTTGTGAGTAGCATTGGCCAATTTTGGGTTTTTCAACATAGGATCAGCACCCTCATAATGCATAGCACCAAAGTGCTCAACTCACGCCATGTTTCCAAGGATTCACACTATGCTAACATGCCTTGATTTTTCTATGCAATTCCAATGAAGTATTTTATCAAACACATGGTATATGCCTTAAACAATGCAATATACTTAAAGCAACTTTAACTTTTATATCACAAAACTTTGTCTACATGAACCTAACATGTAATTCAATCAATTTCACATATAAACACATTACACATTCACAACCTTAACAATTTCTCAAAGATCATAAAATACATAAAGTACCAACACATGGAATAAATCTTAACTCTCAAACCACAAGAGTTTCTCTACATGAACATAAGCTAGAATGTAATGAATCAAACATATAAACAAGTTACATGTTCATCACTTTGACAAATTCTCAAAGAACACATAGGTACACAAACTACCAACTCTAGATTTTCAAAGCAACGGCCA
Source organism: Nyssa sinensis (assembly GCA_008638375.1). Classification (NCBI taxonomy): domain Eukaryota; kingdom Viridiplantae; phylum Streptophyta; class Magnoliopsida; order Cornales; family Nyssaceae; genus Nyssa; species Nyssa sinensis. The sequence continues at coordinate 13,955,811 of CM018046.1, forward strand.
ACTAAATGACTTTCTAACAACATGTAAACATATAAATCATTCAATCAACATACAAAACACTCCTAAACTTAACCTTATTCCTTACTTAGCAAAATATCATACCTAAAAGGGTTTTTCTCAACCCTTGGGAGTTGTGTTCGCTGTACAGCCGAACCGATTAGTGATAATGTAGTCCTTGAAGTGGGGAACAACTTTGTAGAAGGAAGTCTTGTAAAAATCCAAGCCTAGAAGTGTGTTTTGGAAGCTTAAAGATTGGAAAACCTAGGTTTTCTCTTCACTTTTTCTCCCATGCACGAGTTCTGCTCTTTCTCTAGACCAAAAATGTGATTTTTTTTAACTCTAAGGGCTATATTTATACTAAAGGGGCAATTGAAAAAAATGACCTTTTTGTCCTTAATGAATCCGAGACCCCGTTACACTACAACCCATCCCGAAACGCCTCAATTCGACATTTTACTTTAGCCAAAGTTCTTAAAATTATTTTTAAACGAAATTTTCCAAAAAATTTTATTTTCTCTTGTGGCCGGGTTTGGCCGGATCCACCCGGGTCACCCAGATGCCCTTTATGGTCCAGTTTTTGAAACTATCTCCGAATAGGCTCAAATTTTTACAAGATGTGTATTTTAACATTCTAAGCATAGATATTCTATGGAACACTCAAAATATGCTTCTAAACATGAATTATAGCTAAATGATGTATATGTAGTGCCCTACCAACAAATGGCGTATGAATAGTGCCCTACCGGTAAAAACGAAAAAAATTTCCTGATTTTTCAGATCTCTACAATTATTGCTTGATGATTTTGGGGTCATGTTTATTATCATTTTACAGTTATGCTTCTAAGTGATTTTTTCTCTATTAAGATGTATTATGGTGGACATTTTATTTATGATATATAAACTAATTATGTAGAGAGGACTAGGAGTATCTTTGACAACTGTGACCTTGACTTGATTGTCATGTTAGAGTCACTATTTTAAAAACTAGATCGGACTAGTCGGTTGAACCGAGGACCGGTCCAGTTTCTAATCCATAAAAAGTCACAAACCCGTTCCAAACTAAAAACCGTTCATTTTAAAGAAAATCATATTAACCGACGGTTCAATTGAACCATTGACGCTTCAAAGGAACCATCCAGCCCAATAAAACACAGATTTTAAATTATTTTTTGAACTTCCTTACTTTTAAAAGAAAACTTGTAACCACTTTAGTGAGGCACGTTTTCCCACTCTTTTGAAGTAGGGCATCAATTTATTTACATGATACATCACGTAGTGTTCAATACAAAATCAATAAATATTGATGGAGCTCTTTTATAAACTCTCATTTCAGCACTTATCACTTTTTTTTTCTAATGTGGGACAAGTGGGATAATATATAGATTTCAAACAAACATTTTTACATTTATTATTGCACAATCCTTGGACTTTATTTGATATGGGACTTTTAGGAAGAGACAAAAAAAACAACTTACTCTAAATTTATATAAAATATAAATATCAATTTTACTTATGATTTCTAAAGAAGATTATTTATTTTTATGAATTTAGATCATGTACAACTTGTCTTTGAAATTTGAATAATGCAATCTTTATATTTAAATTAGTTACTTTAAATATTATAAATCATATTTGAAATATTTTTTTAATACAATATTTGCAACATTTGTTGTATTATTTTTAGGGTAAATTACATCTACCTCCCTTGAGGTTTCTGATAATTACAAAAACATCCCCTATAATTTCTGAAATAACACTGTCCCCCTTCTGGTTTTAATGTTTATAACAGATTCCCCCTGCCGTTAGTTGACCGTTAGTTGACTTAACAGAATTTGATGATGTAAGCAATTTTTTTTTATCTAAATGCCAATTTTATCCCTTACAAGTCATATTTAAATGACAAAACTACCCTCACTTGTAATAATTTTTTTAATTAATGATCTCTCTCAATTTCTCTGCCCTAACCTCTTTCTTCCTCTATCATCTCTCTCTCAATTTCTCTGGCCTAACCATGCTCCATTTCTAGAGGATGGAGCTCCGGCGTAACCACTTGTCGCCAGCTAAAAATGTCGTCGTTGATGACAACTGTTGCTGCGTTGGAAAAGTTTGCATGGTGATTTGCTTTCTCTGTAAAGATGAGAATCCTTTGTCTCCATCCTTAGCTCTAAAGTCCCTTGTATTTGCACTGATGTCGAATTCTCAAGGTCTCGTGAGGCACGTGGATCCCTCTTCGAGGTAATGGATAACATCTGTATTCTCTTTCAGACTCGTCTTCTAGTTTTTATTCATTCTTGGCGAATTCAATTCAATTCGATTATATATCGTTTTCTTCCTTCTTGTCTTGTTCATAAATTTCCTCTGTTTTGTCATTGTAAACTTTAATGGAGGAGTTTCTAATTTCTAATTAATTGTTTACTTCACTATTACATCCGAATTTTTTACAACTTGATTTAATCATTTTCCAATCAATTTCAAGCTAATTCTTGGCATAAAATCTGAACTTTTCAATTTCTTTTTGGATCTGTTAATATATTCCAATTCAAACTTTCAATCTCTGTTTTTTTTTTTTTTTTTTTTTTTTTTGCAGTTTAGCTGAAGCCATTGATCTTATCCTCCAAGGTGCTCATTGTCTTGTAAGGAGGAGCGCAATGAAAGGAGGAGTGCAATATTTGGATAAAGCAAGGAGCGGTTCAAACCTTTGATTTGCTCATTGTTCTATTCCTATATTTGATAACGGCTTTGTTGAACACTCCATAAATGATGAATGACAACAACCAAATGATTTAACAAAGCCTTCCTGTTACAGGCAATTTCCTTCCTTAAAAACTCCAAAAATCAGTCTTCCTTATCTCCATTAGAAAGGGATTCAACTACGGAGGACCCCTGTCGGAACTTAGGAGATTAGATGGAACAGGATATGGAAGCCGAAAGGATGGTTGATGGCCAACTTCTTCATGTGGCTTGTTGCTCATGGCAGACCTGCTACTGGTAAGAGGCTGAAATCTAAAGGAATGGTTCGGCCAACCAGGTGCTCGAGATGTGAAAGAGGGGGGAAGATTGAATCTTCTCCATATCCTATTCCAAAAAGAAAAAATCCATTACCAGAGAACACCAGGTTCTCCTCCCTAAGGCGATTTTCGATTAGCATCGCTAGCGCGGGCACGGGGGTCGGACTGACGAGGAGGCGTAGGTGTGGTCACAGATCCAGATGGAGGCTTGCCAGGGACACCGATGCCAAACCGGCGCTTGCCAGGTAGCTTTACTCAACCATCCTCTCTCACTCCTCACTCGAGTAGTCCCTCTCGTTCTCTCAACGGTGGTGGTGGAGCGGCCATGGGTTACAGTAACAGCAGCAATTTTGGCCGGTGTTCTTTGGGTAGAGAAGAGAAAATAAGAGAAGAGAGAGAGAGAGAGAGAGAGAGAGAGAGAGAGAGAGAGAAAGAGAGGGAAGTGAGATGGAGTGAGAGTGGGAAGAGAGAGAGTTGAGAGAGGAAAAATAAAGAAGAAAAAATAAAAAAAAAATTATTAAAATATAAGGGTAATTTGGTAAGTAGATCAATGTCATTAACGTCGTTTGGAGACAATTTCTGACAAGGGGGACAGTGTTATTTTCGAAACTATAGGAAAGGTTTCTGTAATTGTCAGAAACCTCAGGGGAAGTAACTGTAATTATCTCTTATTTTTAATATTGTTATATTTTGGATAATTTGGTAAATTACTAGCATAGACTATGGTCATATAGGTAATTCATTAATGACGTGTCAGAATAATTATAAAATCGATTAGTAAACCATAAACATGATATTGTAAGACTGAGTTGAGAGTTTTAACTATTTATTCGAGACTGGTGTGAGTAATGGGATTACACAACAATTTACAAGACATGGATAAGGATGAAAATTCAAATGATTGAATTTGGATAAACGAATAGCATATTTGAAATCAGAGCATCGAGATTAGATAGGGTGTCAATTTTGGTACGATTCTGAGACAGTTCATGTATGGGCGCGTGTGGGCATGCAATTGGCCAACTCACCACGTGGCACATTGGGAAGTGTGCAAAACTTTCTCAAGAAACTTGGTGGATATTTCTAGACTTGGACACTTGTCATCATTTAGGTGGAAAATAAAGGATCCAATGTTAGAAAATGTTGTGTGTAGGTAAGATGCACCATAAGAGGACCAAAAAGCACAATGATACACGTGGATGTGACATTGAGAATACCACATTTTTTTCTCTCTTTTTCTTTCCCTCCTCAATTTCGGCCGAACACTCTCTTACTCTCCTCCCATTTCAATTCTTTCTCTCTCTCTCTTTCCCCCTCTCACACACCCGAGTGTATTTGTGTGTGTGTATATAAGGGGGATATATATATGGGTATATATGTACATGGTTGGGTGTGCAAGAGAAAAAGGTGAGAGAGTGTGAGTGTTGTGGGTTTATAGGCTAAAAAGTAACCATGGGAGATGAGAAAGAGGTTGAGTGAAATACACTGAGTAAATGTGTGTTGTGTGTATGAGTTTGTGTGTGATAATACACACACAGACACAGTGGGCTAACCAAGAAGAAAGAAGAGAAGAAAGAGGAAGGAAAGAAGGGAAAATGGGCTGGACTTAAGTTGGGGACAATAATGGCAGCCATGGAATCTCTTCCTCAAGCTTTCTCTCTCTACTACAACTCTTTCAATCAGGGTCACGGCTACAAGAGGTGGGGATTTTCTAGGCTTTTATTCTATATATATATATATATATATGTGTGTGTGTGTGTGTGTTTATGCATGGAGTGTCGCGTGTGATTTTTATAATTTTTTTTTCCTTATTTGATTCCTAATGTCTTGTGTAGCAAAAATACATTATATAAGACCTATATAGGTGTGAACGTCATTAATGCGCATAAAGAATCGCCAAAAATCTGGGAGTGAATAGGGTGGCTGTGATCTTGGGATACTTGGTGGTTAAAACTTACCTAGGTCGGCGGATTAATATAGAAGAACCAACATAGGGAAGATTCGGGATGACAAAGGATTGAAATTGTGGTAGAAAGCGAAACTGAAAAAATCGCAACTCGCTAGAGTTGCACTGTTTTGATCACTGTATTGGTGTCAAAGGTTGGAGTAACCTAATGGATGAGTTGGGAGTGAAAAATGGAATTTGAAACAGAAAAAAAAATGGTAGGAAAACCCATCAAAAAGTTGATATCCGACAACCGGAGAAGGTGAGCGGCTCCGATAGTTAACGGTCAATGTTGACTAGTCAACGGTCAAACGCTGACCCCCGGATCAATCAAATCGGGTCTAGGTTGCAGATTGGGTCTTAGGTTGACCTTAGGAACTATTTGTTTTCACAAATAAGGGAAACCTGGTTTTTTTAAAAAGGTTCAAATTGAATCGATTCAGGGTTGAACCAGTTCACTATTGGAAAAATCAAGAAATTACACTCCCTCTTAAATATTAAAATTTAAATGCAAATTAAAATTAAAAGAGGATTTCTTAAGATTTTCGAGCATTCCGGACTGAATGGCAAAGTCGGTTAGGACATTTAAAAACCTAGGGTGGTCCCACACGAATATTTAAAATTATGAAATTACCCTTAAAGATAACTTGAGTAATTTAAAGGCTAACTAAAATCCAAAAAAGGTTATTCTAAGGTTTTTGAATGCTTGGAATTCAAATGTAATGTTTGATTGGTCAAATTGGGACTTGGTGGTGGTCCCACGTAAAGTGGTAAAATGACAACTATGCCCTTTTACTTAATTTAAGCAAAAAAAAGTTTCCAAGGCATTTAGACGCCAAAAATCCAAATATGATATGAGGTTAACGAAACAAGGACATGAGGTTGGTCCCATATGAATCTATAAAATTACCATTATGCCCCTAGGCATGGACCAAATATCAAAAGGAGTTAACAAAATACAAGGATAGAGTTTTTGGACCTTCTAGATCCGATTCCAAGATCAGTTTTATGAGACGGTGTCTTAATAGACGTGAAACTTATCTCATACAATTATACCCTTATGAGTTTAAAAGACATTCAAATGACTTAAAAATATTATAATAGGGTCTCCTTAGGATTCTTTAGGCCCATCGACACGTTTTTTATATCCGTTTGGGATAACAGGCACTCGAAATGTCGACAAATGTGGAATTAACATAAGATAACTTATTCAATCAATATGAAACCTTAATGTTAAGGGTCGGGGTGATCCTGAGAGTTGAACCTTGAGTGTGTAAAGTATTCAATGCACATTGTGAAAGACACAAATAATGTTTCCTTATAGTCGGGTGATGACTAGGACTAGGACTAGGATTATTCCCTGATTGATTGAGATTACATGTCTATCACTGATCCTTATGATTGATTTTAATTATCCTATTGTGATATCATTGGTTGTATACTTATTTTGGATACATGTGGACATTCTGCAGATTTTGTGATTTTTGTATATTGAGATATCATGCATTGCATTAAATGACTGTTAATGTGGATGTGGTATGAGCCTATGTGGCCACCACATGTTATGAGATATTGTATATGGAAATGAAATAGTTGAATCATGAGAAAGGGGAAGTCATGAATGAGCTAGTTATTAATTAAGAAAAGGGAAGTTATGAATGAGATGGTTACAAGTTGAGAAAAGGGAAGATATGGATATTACTGGAGTTTTGTGATAGTGATTATGTCTCCCTTCGGTTTCGAATCATAACCCTATGTGAGTGGTCGTATGGTTCCATCAGGTTAGTAGCCCAAAAAGCACTCAAGCTTTACCAGGAGTCATTAAGCAGTTTTGAAGAATTATGAAAAAAGTAGAAAGAAGTATAAGAATTCTTGAGGTCTGACTCATTGTGCTATGAGTTGTATTTGTTATGGACATGGATTGTGTAGTGATTACACCTTGTTGCCTGGTTATACTATTGACTGTATTGAATACATTACTATTGGATATTATTGTTCTAACTTTTTTTGAATAGGAAATGGAGGTACATCGTGAGGTTTGAATATGTTGATATACTTAATGTTGGATATAGATTGAATGACGTGTTACTGTTATTGTGTCGCGTGGAATGGTGTTTTATTTTCTTGATTGCCGTGTCTATACTTATGGATTGGTTGATTATATTGTTGTGTGTTTGGGATTGCATACTAGACATTAAGAATTGTCCTTATTAGACTTGCATTAGTTTTTGCACGCTACTTACTTGTATGTTTTGGGAAACCCTACTAGTGTTATATCTCACCCCTGCTGTTCATAGGAATGACAGGTATTTGGACTAGTAGATGACAATTGTTGGAGCAACACAAGATGGACAGATACTGGAGTAGCATTGGCTTATACAGTTGTATTTTATTCACAGTATTGTAAATAGTGCATGTACTATTTTTTGACAAAATGTACGTCTTATATATTAGACCAGTAGAGTCAGCTCTGTACATTACAATGTTATATACTATCGATGGATGTTTTTAGTTTAGTTGCAACTTATTGTGATCCATTTCATTTAATCCCAATAAGAAACTTGAACAAGTTTAATCGTGTTAATGAACCAAATCAATTTAAAAGGAAAATGGACTATATTTTACACATTTAACTAGGATGATTAGTATTAATCACCTTTTAGTCCAGGGTCCAATAACCACGTGGTCTGACTCTGCAGGTCAAGGGCATTACAACAATTGAGAAGGAAAGAGAGAAGAAATAAATGAGAAAAGGAAAGAAAAAAAAGAAGGACAAAGGAAAAGGGAGAAATGAGAAAGGAAGATCGAGCAGTAGCTAGGTAGAAAGGTAGCAATTGATGGCTTCAAACCTCTCTCTTTCCTTACAAATTTCTCTCTCTAAAATGGCAATGATAGGTAGGGACTTTATAGACTTTCTAAGGCTATATAAGGTTATATCTACATGTGTGGAAGTATGTGTGCGCGCTGTTATATGTGCGTGTAGATGTGTATGTTACTGTGTGAGTTATAGTAGGAAGAGAAGACCCGGTTTGGGTCTTCTCGTATATAATAAATGAGGGGTTTTGGACCCTCATTCAAAAACTATTAGCATTATAGAAGGTGAGGGGTGAAGAGAGGAGAGAAAAATAAAGGGGGACAATGGTAAAAAATGGCAAAAATCAGGAGTCATAGAGCTCGCCAAAAAATCGAGATTATAGAGATTGTCATGAATCGATGACTATTGATGCTTGAAGCCTATCCCAAATCATGTAAAATGATTTTATATAAAGATTAGAACGAAAACAGATCGAAAATTGGCACAGAAAAATGCTAGGAAAAAATTAGAGTGTTTTGATTTTTTGGTGAGGTTGGCTGGAGAAGGCGATCGGAGCCTCACATGCAGCAGTCAACTTGTAATGATATGGAATTTTTTTTTTTTTTTGAATAAATAAATTTTCTTAGTATTATTATTATTATTATTAATTATGATTATCAATTATTATTATTATCATGTGAGATATGTACATGTAGATATATAAATATATATATATATATGATTTATGGGTGTGATGTGTATGTTGTGAGTATGCATGTATGTGTGTATATGTACATGGTATAATGTATTGTGTTGATGTATGTATTGTGGTTATATATGTATATATATGGGGCATGCAAGTAGGGAGGTTGAGTGTGTGTCGGCAGTGTGTGTATTGGGGTGTGTGTTGTGTGTGCAGGCAAGTGGGTGAGGTGTGTGTGTAATGTGTTATATATATATATATATATATATTTGTGTGTAGGATATGAAATCTCAAGCCAATTTAAATGCAAAGCTGAAATCAGAAATGGCAGAGGGTTGGTCAGCCAAAGGGGGGCTGTAGCAGCTGGGCTATGAAGGGATAGGTAGAGAAAGAGAGAGAGTAGAGAGAGAGGGAGAGATATATGTATATATATGTAGAGAGAGAATGAGAGAGCACACGGTTGAAATTGAAATTTTTAGGGAGGAAATCAGAGAGAAAGGGAGAGGCTGAGTCCAAGGGCAGTGAGCACTGGGAGAAGCTTGAGCAAAGGAGAAGGAGAGGTGCCATTACAGAGGTGAGAAACCCTAACCGTGTGTTTTCTTTCTCTAGAATTTTCCAGTTATACAAATCTGTTTTGGAGCATGATAGCTTGGTTTTGATTGTAGAATCTACTAAGTTGTGAAAAATGGAAACCAACACAAAAAGAATCATGAAAAATGACGTAGGAATGAGGTCACAAAGTTCAGTTGCAGGTCGCGGTATTGAAATCGGATTCCTTATATTTTATGCATTAAAGTTAAAATGAACAATGAGAAATTGTTGCCGTGAGGTGCAGTAACTGATTCGAAACTAGTTTAGGTCAAAACAGTAACAAAGAGGCTTCAAAAAATGGAAGATTTCAGTGGCCGGAGCTGCGGTTTCCAGTCATTTCGAGGGGTTCTAATGGATAAAAATGAAAATAAAAGTTGGGGTTGAGATCTAGATAAAAAGGGGAAGAGAATGGCATTTGGAAAACCTAGGGATTTGACAGGAAAACCGTCGCCGTCGCCGGAGACGGCGACGGAAACCTAGGGTTCACTCGCCGGATTGTCGCGAGGAAGAAGGGGCAAGGGTTGGGCCTATCCTGTTTGATTGGGCTTGGGCATGTTTTAAATTAAACAGGTTTGGGCCTGTCTTGGGTTTAAAGGGTGTTGGGCTGTTTGGGGCTTTGGACCTAGTTTGGTTTTGGGCCCAACCGGTTTAAAAGAAATAAAAAGGAAAGAAAGGGAAGAAAGAAAATGGGGGTGGCTGGGGATCGAACCCTCAACCGCGTGAAGAGGAGCCAAGCCCTTGGCCACTGAACCACTAAGGCTCTTGCAGCCGTATACCGAGCCGATATATATATATATATATATATATAGCATGCTTAGTAAATTTGTTTAATTAAAATTTATTTAATTAAATTAAATACCCCGAAATGCCACAAAGCCCAAATACGACAAGTCATATGTATTTTCTTACCATTTTGGACCTTCTAAGACCAACGGTGAGGTCCGTGATGCGAGACGAGGTCCCGAAAAATAAGAGACCCGTGGAACCCTTAAAAGTTACTAAAATGCCCCTGAGTCAAAACACAATCAAACGAACTCTGATCTGAGTAAACGAATAGTGAAACTTTAAAATTTTGAACATTTCAAACTCAACGGTAAAGTCCAATTTGCAAAAAGAGATCCCAGGATATAAGAACCCGTGAAAGTGCAAATGACAGTTTTGCCCTTTTTAGCTCGGATGTCCGAATTGAGTTCCACGAAAGCCTAAACGTATTTTCTTCGACGTTCCGGACTCAACAGTAGGGTTTAAATTGGCAAAATAGAAACTTATAAAATAAAGACATAAAATTTGTTGAATAGCATAATTCAAGTAGCAATTGAACTAAATTGTGTTTCATGATTTTAGGAACACAGAAAGACAAGGAGAAGGTGATCTGACCTTCTGCATTATTACTGTTAGTTCCGCTACGCTACGAGGACGACTTCTTGGGTTGAGACAAACCCATCAGGTATGGTGTATTGTGCTAAGTACGGAATAGAATTAAGTTTAGAAATGATTTGCATGTTGATTGATTGAATCATATGTTTACTTGTTTAATGTCATAAAATCACAGAAGGAATGTTGCTTTAAAAGGAAACCTTGAGTTGATTGTTTATGTTGCTCATGTACTTCTTGCTACTCCATGGAGATATGATTTATTCTATGTGTTGGGTTGTACGTGATTTATAATTTTGGGGATTTGTTAAGATTGTGAACACATAACTTGAGTATGTATTTTCGTTGATCATGCATTGCGCACATTCATGTGAAAAAGGTTTTGTTATTCAGATGTTGTGATTGCTTTAAGTGGAATACTTTGTTTAGAAGCATGCTCCATGTGTTGGTAAATTATTTATCTGAGATTGTGTTGTTGCATGATGGAATCAATGCATATTGACATAGTGTGATGCATTGAAAGTATAAAGTGGGTTGAGCACGTGGTGCTAAATATGGTACTCAGCTTCTATCGGATGTGTTCTGAAAACGAGACATAGTACTCAACTTTCATCGGATGCGTTCCGAAAACGAGACATGGTACTCAGCTTCCATCGGATGTGTTCCGAAAACGAGACATGGACATGACATAGAGTCGACATGGACATAGCATAGAGTTGACATGGTTGTGGCATAGAGTTGACATGGTTGTGGCATAGAGTTGGCATGGTTGTGGCATTGAGTTGTGTGGGTGTTTCATGGGCATTGTCACTACATTGCATGGGTAACTTGGACGTTATGTGGATTATTGCTATTGCATGGTATAGATGATTTGGAAAGCGTGTGGACTATTGTTATTGCATTGCATAGATGATATTGAATGCCATGTAGATATAATTGTACACTTGCACATGCCACGCCTTAGATCATGTTAATGAGTTGGACGACATGTAGAATATTGCTAGCACGTTGTATGCATGATGTTGAATACTATGTAGATATAACTGTACACTTGCACATGCCACGCCCTTAATTTTGTTCCTTGCGTTAGCATTACATCATACCAGCAGTTGAGCTAACCCATACGTGGGATGACTCCCCACAGATGACGTTCCCGGCACTCGAGACTTGAGGAAGTCTTACAGAGTGGAGGAGACAGGAGCTCAGGATGATCTTGGCCCTTGTGAGCATATTTCGAGATGTATTGATATTGTATAAGGGCTTAAGCCCGAATGACATGTTGAATGTTTTTATTTATCGTACTTTATATGGATGTACATTGAAGAAAACGAATATAAGTTTGGGTTGAATCCGTTAGGTTGTCTCTTATTTACTTTATATTTTATTTACTTTCCGTTCGTTCCGTCGCGCTTCGGGTTCGCTGGAATTCGGGGCGTGACACAACTCCAGCAGGTTAACCAGGTCAATGGTCAATAGTCAACCAGGTCGGGTCAATAGTCAACGGGTTTAGCGGGTGACGAGATGGGTCCTTGGGTTTCCTAAGAGTTGTTTGGTCATAAGGGTGAGATTTGGACATTTTTGTTATTGGCACTGGGTTATCAGTTTTTGGGATTGAAATCTGGAATATGGATAACCATATTCTAGAAAGTGAAATTGAAATCGAACTATTTGGTAACAGGGATTGGAAATTGGAACTATTGAAATTAAAAAGGGGCTAGGTTATTTAGATTAATTACAAATCAGTAAACAAATTTTAAGAAAATTACATAAAATGTCATTTGTTTATCAAATTGAAAATAAAACTAATTAAAATATGAGAAGGGGCATCCTAAAATTTTTAGGTGTTCAAAACTCAATAGCGAGGTCAGTTTGGTCATTTTTGGGTGTTCAAAACTTAATAACGGAGTTTTTTCAAAATACGCTTTTAAAAAAAACCTTACTTCAATAAATAAGTTTGAAAAAACTCTATTTTAAAAAATAAATTTTTTTTTTTTTACCCTACTTGCCGATTTAACTCATTTTTCTTCTCCTTATTCACATTCCATTCCCTTCTCCTACTTCCATTTACAAACAAAGCGTTAGCGCCAGAACAGTCTCACAATCAGAGCCAGCATGTCAGTAGAGGGACTCGACGCTCTCAATCTCTCTGAAGACCTTCGCGAATCATCCTCTCGTCATCCTCTCGTTCTTCACCTTCAACAATCTCTAATCTCATGCTCCAAAGTAAGCCACCTCTCTCTCTCTCTCTATTATAGTTATGCGTTTGTGTATAGGTTATAGGGTTTTACATCAATTCAGATTGATAACAAATTTTTTTACTACTGACCTCACAGTCAATTAAAGCTGGAGATTTCACCCAGTCTGAAAAATCAATTTCCGAACTCGGTGAGTTTCTCAACTCGGTCTCCGATGCTGTCGTATCAGAACCAGACAATGAATCTTCAGAAAGCGAGGCATTTGAAGTTCTTACTGAAATTCATCGATACATAACTTCGCCTTCATTGGACCAGGTCTCTCTGTTCAGACTAATCATTCATGCTAACGCATTGCTTTGTGTTGATTAATGTTTTGATTTGTAGTTGATTTTGTGGATTGTTTGGTGTTGCAGGCGGTCATTGATGGACTTTCGTTTGAATTACCAAAGGCGGTTGCCAGGTTTGCTTGCGCGTCTCCGAGATGTGCGGAGATTGCTGAGAGTGTAATTGAACGATTAATTGAGAGTTGTAGTCCCCGTGATATGCTTACTATTCTTTGTGAGGTATGCTTTATTTATTTTTATTAAGCGAATTTGATTATATATTTTTTCTTCCCAACTTGTTTTTTGTTCTTCAGCTAAGGGCGGGAGCGCTAAGGGGCTAGGCAGGGCTATAGCCCCGCTCAAATTCTAGGAAACATACATGTAAAATTTTGGCTCTTTTTCAAATTAGTCTATCCGAAAATTTTAGCCCATCACAAATTTTTGGCCCAACCCAATTTTTACCCATCATTTGTCTCATTTTTCACCCGAAAATTTTAGTCCTACCAAAAAATTAGACTAAATTTTTTTCCGAGTAGAAGAGTTACTTAGCTGCATTTGAATTTAAAGTAAACAAGTTTGTTCAGTGACTAGCTTATAAGTCTGGTACTTGGTCTCATGACCTTCAGCACAAAATATTCAGGGTTCAGGGTATGGGGATAGGGTTGTTGCTTCCTTCCTTCCTTTGTTTTTTTTTCCCTCTTATCATCATCATCATTATTATCAATATTTTTCTTTTTTGAAAAACAGAATGTCTGGGTAACTTGAGTCAATAATATATGGTTATAGTAAAATTTTAGTGCTGCAGTGCAATAATGTACGTGGTACTCTAGGTAATTTGATTCTACATTGATTATAGTGGGTTTGAAATGTGTACACACAGCCATGCTTAGTTACTTGAGATAGCACATCAATAATGAAGCAGTGTGGTTAACATTGATTATTGTCAATTATTAGGCTTTTAGAAAGGATAACGGTATGCTAGATTAAAGAAAGGAGGGGGTTGAGACTAGTATTCCAGGCCTTGGTGTCCTTGACATTCATGGGCATCCTGCTGTAATTCATGGGTAAAAACTAATGAATAAATCAAAGTCATCATCTATTGGCTATTTTGGGTGGTCATTATTAGTAAGGTGGGATCTCTGCCTACTTCTTACTAAGGCCTACCAATAGGTGCTTCCTTTAAAGTGGTTTTAGTTTGGAACAGGGGCAGATTTACAGTTGGGGCACCTGCCCCCACTGAAATTTTGAAAAATATTGAGGTTAATTCATAAATTTTCAATTCTTCAATTATTTTTTCTAACTTGCCCCCAGTAAATATAAGAAATTTTAAAAATTGACCCCCCTCGCCCAACTTTATATTCTCTGCACTCTCTCTCTACCAGATGGCATGTGACTGACAGTCTGAGACTTTTGACTCTCCTATGTTCTCTCTCTCTCTCTCTCTCTCTCTTACATCTCTCTCTCTATATGTCTTTTTTTTTTTATCGGTGCCCTCCCTATATCTTCTTAAATCTTATTCTTATTTATGAATCTTAACCCCAATTTGGAGGATCCTACAATGCCAAAATTAATTGTTCATGTTAAATGTCTAAGATTTTGGAGTTGAAAACTGTGAATTGTGCATGAAATATGGTTCAAATTAAGAGCATGAATGCACTAGCTTAAATTACTGAATTTTATCACATTGGCTTGATCGATCCAAGTTTACATGTCGGAGAATAGCTTACAAAGTTTGGTATAAATCCACTTTCTCTCAGATTTATCCTTTTTATGACTTGGGTCCTGTGTATGTTTTATTTGATTCATGAACTCACTAGCTTTGCATAGAGAGAGAGATTAGGGTTTTACTATCTATAGAAGGTGGACTACAAAAAGTTTAGGACAAAAGATTTTAATTTTCTTTGTTAGTAATCAACATCATTGACTCTATTTGATGAATTTTTTCCTTTTGGGTTGAATTATTGAACTTCTTTTTTAAGGCATTTTGAATCCTATTTTTTTATAGTATCTCAAAGCACACAATGCCTAAAAACTTATCTTCTCTTTTCTATTAAATAATTCAATGTGGATCTTCAGTCACAAAAGCCAAAATTCATGGAAAATTTGAACCATCAACAATGAGATGATTGTTGTATCACATTTGGTTTTATGAGTGAGCTATATCTATTGCCCCCATCGAGACAAATTGTTAGCTCTGCCTCTGGTTTGGAACATTGTGGTGGAAAGATTTGAGAGGAGATTGGATGGGTGGAAAAGGCAATATTTATCC
Organism: Nyssa sinensis; assembly: GCA_008638375.1. NCBI lineage: Eukaryota > Viridiplantae > Streptophyta > Magnoliopsida > Cornales > Nyssaceae > Nyssa > Nyssa sinensis. The sequence goes on from CM018046.1 coordinate 13,971,013, forward strand.
GTGGGGTGGGGGAGTAAGCGTATTCTTTTTAAGAGCATGCTTTCGAATTTGCCTTCATATGTCATGTCTATTTTTATCATTCCAGCATCAATAATAGAACGATTGGAAAAACCTCCAAAAGACTTTCTGTAGGGTAGCATGGGAGAGGAGTTCAAATATTATCTTGTCACTTGGAAATATGCATGCAATTCTAAGTATTTGGGGGTTGGGGCTTGGGGCTTGGGGTGAGGACGCTTTGAGTTCTAACAATTCAATTGAGCTCTTTTAGGATTGGTTTAGGAGATATGTTATGGAGATTGAAAGTATGGGGAGGAGGATGGTGGTTGCTAAATTTGGAGGGCATAAGGGGAAGTTTTGAGTTCTTATGGAGTTAGATTCTATGCGTCTTGTTTTTGAGGTGTTTTATGCGTCCCCTATTCATGGATGAAAGGAAAGATGATTTGTGTTTGAGGCCAGAGAGGAGTGACCAATTTGGAGTAAAAGCTTTCTATAGGGTGGTTTGGGGGTAAGATAGACCCAGATTTTCTTGCACTGTACTTGAAAGGTTAAAGTGCATTCCAACGTTACTTACAAAAAAGTTCCTTCCTAGGTTTCTTTTTTGTATGGACTGCCGCTTTTTAGGATATTTTGACTATGGATAATCTAGACAGGCGAGGGAAGATGATCTCAAATTGCTGTTGCATGTGTAAGCAGGTTGAGGAGACAACAAATCATCTCTCTCTTATTTAATTATTTATATTTTTTTCATTGTGCAATGGCCCAAGACCTATGATGCATGCTATTTTTTCTTTTTAGCGTGGCTTGGGTGACTGAGGAGCTTCTTGTTGTTGGGCAAGACTTTGTGATAGCAATAGAATTCATCAAGTTGGCAAGCGGCTCCATTATGTTTTATATGGAGTGTTTGGCAGGAAAGGAATGGAGAACTTTTGAGGACGTGGAAGTGCCCATTTAAAAGCTTAAGAAATTGTTGTTAGAAACTTAGATACATTTCATTTTTGGATGTCGAGAAACTCCCGGATTCTTTACGTAGTTTTATAATTTCTTAAGCGACTTAAATAATATAGAGGGAATCTAGTGTGATTCATTTATATGTTGTGAATACATGGGTTGCACCCCCCTGTGGGCCTCTTTTAAATCAATTGCTTCCCTACAAAAAAAAAAAGTAATATGAATAATTATTTCTCTTTTCTCTTTTAAAATCTCTTAAAAGTGACTTTTGTTCAAAGTATGCTTGTATGTACTTTGAACAGAAGGGGTGAAGGTGTTGCCGTTTCCCACTTGTTGTTTGCTGACGACACCATCATTTTTTGCTACCGTTCAGTGCGCCAGCTTCGCTTTGTGAGATTTATTCTAGCGTGTTTTGAAGCTGTTTCAGGTTTTGAGGATAATCTTGCAAAAAGCAGCATTACGCCGGTAGGGCCGGTTCAAGAGATGGACATCTTAGCCAATACTCTGGGCTGTAGAGTGGGCTGCTTCCCTTTGGTTTGTTTGGGCCTTCTGTTGGGTGCTTCTTCGAGATTTATTGGGGTTTGGGATCCTGTGGTTGAAAGATTTTTTAGCAAGCTGTCAGGCTGGAAAGGCCAACTCCTCTCTCAGGGAGGTAGGCTCACCCTTCTTAAAAGTACCTTATCAAACCTCCCTACCTATTTCATGTCTCTCTTTCCTGTGCCTAAGACAGTCAGCAGACGTTTGGAGAAGATTCAAAGAGATTTTTTATGGGGCCACGACAGAGATTGCAGGAAGCCCCACTTAGTTGCTTGGGATAAAATTAAGAAGCCAACGACTCTTGGTGGTTTAGGGGTGAAGGATTTGAGTATTTTTAATACAACCCTTCTTGGGAAATGGTTATGGAAATTCGGCGAGGGGGATAGTGAGCTTTGGAAAGAGGTCATTGTTTCCACGTATGGGAGTGAGATTGGGGGTTGGTGCTCCAGGAATGCAGAGGGCCCGAGGGGTTGTGGTCTTTGGGGGTTCAGTAGGGGCAATTGGAGGGATCTTTAAGGAAAGATGTACTTATGCTATCGGGAATGGTGAAATGGTGAAATTTTGGGATGATGTCTGGGCTAGGGGGTGATGCACTGAGGGCGACTTTCCCTTTGTTATACAGTCTGGCAAGCAACAAGGAGGCATGGGTTAGCGAGTGTATGGAAAGAGCAGGGAACGAGCTTATTTGGACTCCCCGCTTTAGGAGAGGCTTTTTTGACTGGGAGCTTGAAGAGGTGAGCTCCTTTCTTCGTCTCCTCAACAATTTACAGGCCACAGAGGGTAGGGAGGATAAGAGAATTTGGAAGCCGGATAAGAAATCTTTTTCTGTTAGCTCTTTTTACGAGAGCATGTTCAATTCAGATAACCCTCCTTTTCCTTGGAAGCTCACTTGGCACTCTAAAGCCCCCCCCCTAAAGCTTCCTTCTTTGCTTGGGAAGCCTCTTGGAAGGCCATCCTAACTGCGGAGAACTTGAAGAAAAAAGGTTTCCGTTTGGCTAGTAGATGCTCTTTTTGTAAGATTCACGAGGAGAGGGTAGATCACGTCCTCATCTATTGTTATGTTTCTTGGAGCTGCTGGAATCTTGTCTTTGCCTTGTTTGGCTTTTCTTGGGTTATGCCAAGCTCAGTCAAAGATCTCTTGTTGGCTTGGGAAGGGTGCAACCTTCTAATTGAGATTAAGAGGATTTGAAGACTGGCCCCTATTTGCCTCTTGTGGAGTCTTTGGATTGAAAGGAACAATCATGTCTTCGAAGATCGGGAGCTCTCTATCCCTTTCTTTAAAGATGTCCTTTTTGCGTCTTTTATTTTTTTGGGCCATAGAGGCTTTCCTTGTAAATGTCTCTTCTTTTGTAGATTTTTTGGGTTCTCTAAACCATATGTAATCTTTTAGGGTTTTTGCCCTTGATGCCCTTCTTAGGCACCTTTATATATACAACTCTTACTTATCAAAAAAAAAAAAATGCTTGTATGTACTTATCTCTTTATTTTGTTATTAGGATTACAAGTCAATTTGTATGTTAGCATATCTTGTTTGACAAAACTAGAGTTGTAATTGGATTTGTGTTGAGTCCAAGTCCATGAGTGTCATGTACTCAAGCCTTGTGGTCAAGCATCCGAGTTTTAGTGCAGAATCATGAAGTTGGACACATAAGGGTAAAAAAGATAATTTGGACTTTTTTACATTGGCTTAGGTTGGTTGCACAACACGGTTTTTACAAATGGTTTTAAATTCATTGGAGTCTGTTTAATACCATCTCGATTCAATTGACACATGTTTTTGAATGATAAAAAGTATTTTCTAAGTGTTTTGTGTCAATACAATCAAGATAGGCCGAAGTTGAATTGAGCAGTGCAATTTTTACAAAATCAGTGGAATTCATTCGACAGGTCGTTTGAACGACCTCAAAAATATTTTCCATTGACTGCTCATTCGACATTGTTTGAACCACCTATTGGTAGAATTTTAGAATTGAATTCTGAAGGCCGTTTGCCTAGTTGTTCGAACGACCTCCCCCAGGATAATATATTCAAAATTCTAGTGGATAGGTCGTACAAACGAACTCTCAATGGAACCAAATTTGGCAACTCTAGAATAGGTCGTTCGAACGACTTATGCGCAGTAGGGTTTCCTAATTCGATTTAAACACTGATTTTCTAGCATTGAAACCCTACCTATTTAAGAGGCTGTTATACCAAAAAAGGAGACTTTTTGCTGTGATTTTTATAGAAAAAGTCTCAAGGTTTGCAAAGAGTTTCATTGTTCAAATTCATTAAAAAATCACATATAGATTCAACCTCCTTTGCTTCAAGGACCCAACTATTGCAACATCAAGCATCTTTGGTGGAGTACAAGTGCAAAATTTTTTGGCTTGTGCGATTAGAAGAGTTCAAGATAGCAAGGAGTTGTTGTTGTGATTGTGTTTAAAGCCACTCGAAGATTTGAAGGTGGTATAAGAGGGAAGAACGCTTGTAGAATCAAATTTAAAGGAAGGTCAGATCAATTGTAGCAAGGCTTGAGGTACAAAGTCGTGTGAGTTAGATTGAGTCTATAAAATCTTTCTTAGATTCTTTCATAGTGGAGTGGATTTAGTGCTAACTGGACAAGGTCCCATGGTTTTCCCATGTTGGGTTCCACGTAAAAAATCTTGTGTTCTTCATTGCTGTGGATGCTATTTATTGTTATTGCACGCACGTGAATCATAAGATTTGCACTAAATCAAGTGAAAACACAATCACTCAATTTAAAATTGGTGAAGAAATTCAGTTGTTAATTTTATAGACCTATTCACAACCCTCTAGGTCTATTTCTGGTTATCTAGATCATCCTAGGGCCTCTCATTTGTAACTCTATTCTCAGTGACCCTGATAATAATTATAGGTGCTGAAGTTACTGATAAAAATAAATAAAAATTCTAGGTGCTGAAGTTTATTTAATATTTTTACTGGTGATATCATCTCCGAATCTTCATTTTTGATTCTTGATGCAATCTCTTGAATTTGGGACTTCTGGTGCATATTGCATCAATAATGTTGCGGTACACATATATTCCCGAGTGCTTCTGGTAATTTTGGAGCAGCGTAATTTTTATTTTTATTTTTAAAACTGATTAGTGCATACTACTAGTTATTAGGATTTTCATTTCATTGATGTAGTGCTTCATAACTATTTGTCTGCAATCTGACCAGGCACTAGATTCTCCAAACACGATCTTCAATACTTCTGATTATTTTGCTCCTCTTCTAAGCGGGCTGATGAAAGGTAATATTATCAATAACTGAGTGACGAATTACATAGAATAGTTAACTAATGGATGAAGTGGCATTCATTGATTTTCTTTTGCATATGCATTTAATTTTCGGCTTATAAAAAAAATATGCATTTATTTTTCAGAAAACATTTATTTCAATTAAGTGCTGACAGATGGTCCTTTGTTGTAAATAAATGTTGTTGGTCATTGTTTAGTTGATGATAGATTATAATAATCTTGAAATATTACTTGAAACTAGTTGTACAAGCGTCTGGTAGTTTGTGAGATCGAAGAAAACAACATGCCTGAATATGTTTGGAAACAGTACAATCAAATCCTTATAGACTATTAGAAAAAACATTACTTTGACATTGGCATTCATGTGACTATCTTTCGTATATGCATTTATATTTTGACATATAAAAAAATGCATTTATTTTTCAGAAAACATTTATTTCAATTAAGTGCTGACAGATGATCCTTTGATTGTAAATAAATGTTGTTGATCATTGTTTAGTTGATACTTGATAGATTCATTATAAATCTTGAAATATTACTTGAAACTAGTTGTATAAGTGTCTAGTGTTTTGAGAGAACAAAAAGAAACTGACATGCCTGAATATGCTTGGAAACAATACAATCAAATCCTTAATGACTATGAGAAAAAAACATAACTTTGATATTTTTTGTTTGTTTGTTTTTTTGGCTCTCTTAGTATTTGAAAAGTACTTTCTGAAAATATGCCTCTCGATTTTTCCCCCTACCTTTAAGGCTGCATTTATCTTGATAGATATGTCATCATGAAGCTCAAATAAAATTTTCCAAGTCTTCTGTTAGTATCTTAAAAAGGCCGCTTTATGCCTGTTTTTACCCTTTTTTTTTTTAGCTTGAGACAAATTCCTACGTAAATGATTTTCAGTCAAAACAAATGGAGCCATGAGGAATTTTTGGATATTTAATTTGCAAGAATTTTATTGAATGGGAGCATTCAACCTTAAGTTTTTGTATGTGTGATTATATCCTTGTACTTCTTTTCCCAGTATTATTCTGATTGCAGTCTTTTTCCAGCTTTGATTAAGTTATTCAATCTCTCTCTCTTTTTCTCTTCCCCTCCTATATTTCTTTTTCTGCATAGTGAAATCTATTTCAAGAGCTTTTAAAATTGGATTTGGTGAATTGATTTTGCTTCTTGGCATGTATTGTTACTTCACTCGGTCCTTTATTTGTTTATTTTTCATTCATCTTCTTTTCAGTTCTGCTTACTTCATTTTTCTCTGCTTTTGATCTTTTATTGGACACGAATGACTCTTGTTCCAATAGCACCACATAAGGTCATAAAACTTTTGTAGCTTACAATATATTATCAAGGTGCTTCCAAAGATTTGGAATTCTTTATGGTTAACGTCACCAAAGTACATCATCATGATGTTTCTTTGGATTAGAGATGCCTTGCGTCCAACTAAGTACTAAGCATGTCATTATGATGTTAAGAGTTGCATATCATTATTCAAAATCAGTTCCCAAAAATTTTGAGAAGATATTGGGATGGAAAATGCAGGAGAGCTGGACAAAATTGAGGAAATGGCAGCACACATTCAAATGCTTGTTGCATTGAATGGAGGGTATCTTTACACGTATATTATGTGCATTATGTAAATGCAAGGGACAATGACTTTATTTTTCCTCATATTTGGAGCACCTTGCATAGGGCATCTGAACTAATAGCTTGATCTATAATAGAAGTCTTGGAAATGAGCCTTCACAAGGTCTTGCAGGGAAATGAGAAACCACTCAATGAATCCAAGTAGCACCGACATTTCTAAAGAGGAGCCAATTTCGTGTTGAATCTGCATTAGACATTGACACTTTTTATGCACTCCTATACGTGTGTGATACTTCTTTGACATATCCATAATTTGAAACTAGATTTCATAATTCGGGACGCTTAGGTTGACATTAGTCGGACACTCCCCATATGGCATATGTAGTGCAAATATTTTTGGGTAAATTACACTAACTTCCCTTAGGGATTATGATAATTGTAGACAGTACCCTTGGGATTGCTGAAATTATACTGAATTCCACTTTTCTGTAACACTTTCCCCTGCTGTCATGGTGCATCCCTCACAATGTTACTAGGCATGACATCAGCAAAAGTATACATTTTTTCATCCCCAAATTACCCTTATTCTTACCCAAGTGTCCTATATCCCCCAACTTGTTAGCATGAAATTACTATTTTACCCTTCGACAAAATATAAGATAAGTTTCTCCATGGGCTGCATGATTTGGTATGAAGATTAATGAAATGTCCAAAAACACTAATCCCGCCAGAAACAGAAACTCAGCTTGGCTTGTAGAGCAACTGTATAACTAAACATGGAAATCGATTTCACTACATACTAGACGCTGAACCCCAATGACTGAAGACACCATTAAATTATCAAAATTAACTAGTGATAAGGTAAATGTACTTAACCAAAATTTAAAAATGTTTAGATGTGTTAGACCTAACCAAAATATAAAAATGCCATTTCTTGAACAGGTAATAAATCCATCGAAGAGGAACGAAGATGACATTGAACAAACAATATACATAGTTGTGGTCCCTAAGAAATAAAAATCAAACAACCAAACAACAGACAATTACAAATTTACAACAAATTAGAAGTTCTAATTTGTAATTATTTATATCAATCAAACTACTATTTTCACTGAAAGCAAAATGCCCCGAAGCCCAAAACACCCAACGGATGAGTCAACCTTGAATAATTAGAATTTCAATCAATACAAATTAAAAATCCAATATCAACACAGACTCAAATGATCAAAACATGATATAAACATGATACATCACATTGAATCAATCCATCTGCAGGGACCCATCAATTTAATTATGCATAAGCAACTTATACATGCATACATACATATATTTGTGGACATGAATGTATGTGTATGTATACATGTATATACCTTGTTGATGAATCATTCATGTTCTTCGGTTTGTTTAGCGATCTTAACCGCTTGTTTGGATAAAATCTCCTTTGTTTGAACTACTTGTTTCGATAGCATCTCCTTCGTTTGAGAAACTTTCTACAAAACCAAACATACCCAAATTGAACAAACTATTAACACAGTCAGAAAATCCAATTTCAATACCAAACGAAATGAAAATAATTGGAGAATTTGCGATGGATGGTTTTAGGATCATATGGGTTTATGTTGAAGAGTCTAATTCATCGTAATTATCCCCAGTTATCCCAAATCAATTTCATATATATAGAAGCTCCATTAACCCAATTATCCACAAATCAAATTCATACACACAAACACATATACATAAAAATATATATCACACACACACACACACATATATAGAGAGAGAGATTTAAGAGTGACAGAGAGATAACAAAGAGAGGAGCTAGAGTGGGAAAGGGAAACCTTTTGTCCCTCACCATCACTATCTCTATTGTTGTCGTCAAAAAAAACCCATCACCCTATGCCAGGACACAAATGGACGGTGACAAAACCCACTTCTCCTCCATTGCCACTAAAATGAACCATCATTGCCACCAAAATGAAATCCCATTCCAAATCCAAATCCATCTCCTTCTCACTTGTTATGGATCACCACCAAAACGCATTACCATCTTTATTTTTTGATCCTTTTAATGAAAAAGAGAGAGTACTGAAATGTGTTGTGGTAAAATGGTAATTTTTCATATATTTGACATTTTAACTAAGAAAACTAATAAACAATTCAGGACAATATTGTAAATTTTCGTCTTTCATTAATGGTGTTAAGTTGACACCCCTGACATGAGAGTGCAGTTTAATTTCAGAAACTCCATCGAGACTGTTGTAAATATTGATTTTGACTTAATATGTAGCTTAATTTAGGCATTAGATTGATTGATTGTATTGATTGATTGATTAATTGATTGTAGGAATTAATTTAGGAATAGTTTCCATATTTACTTGTAAGTTATGACTATAAATATTGACATTCTAGAGAGAAGAATATATATCTTTTTCATTCTCTAAAATTCCTTCGACATGGTATCAGAGTGGGTTTTCTAAACCATAGCTTCTCTTTTTCGGTTCTTCCCTTCTTGGTGCCTCTTGTCTCCCTCGGCCCTTCTCAACAGAGTCTTTTGGCTCCTTCGGCACTTCTCGGTAGAGCCTTTCAACTCCTTCAGCACCTCTCGGTAGAGTCCCCTCGGCTCCTTCGGCACTTCTTGGCTCCCTCAGTCCAGCCAGTCTCGGTTAGCTTCTCTCACTTCCCAAATCTTTGCTTTAGCAATTTCTTTGTCCTATCATGGTTGATAAATTGGACTCCAAAGATTGCCATCGACTCTATTTGTAGCAAGTTGGGAGTTATAGATATATACGCTCTAGCTTGAGGGGGAGTGTTGTAAATATTGATTTTGACTTAATATGTAGCTTAATTTAGGCATTAGATTGATTGATTGTAGGAATTAATTTATGATAGTTTCCTTATTTACTTGTAAGTTGTGATTATAAATAATGACCTCCTAGAGATAAGAATATATATTTTTTTCATTTTCTAAAATAACTTCAACAAAGACTCTCTACAATTGTCAAAAAACCGAGGGGAGGTCAGTTTAATTTTCTCAATAATTTTTAGGAGTCATTTCTGACACTCACCCCATAGTGTCCAACTTACTCAACGAGGAGGAAATTTGATACACATGACCACCATTACTAGAGCATGCGAAGGCCACTTTTTAGTATAGGAAAGAATATAATGACGGAAAAATATATAATAAGGGAGTAGTAATTTGCACCTATACAATTATGTATATGATATTTGTTGAGTTTCATCTTCTACATTATGCAATTTTTGTTAAAAAGTTTAGAAATTGAGCACGTTTATGTATTTGCCTTACATATATAAGTATTCATATTATCATATATTGCGGTGTCCTTACTGATAAAAAAATAAAAAATATTGTGGTGTAGTTGCTGTGTCCTATTTAAGAGTTTGCCAGGTCTATGTATCCGTTTTGTGTCATGTCTATAACATGTGTCCATGTCTGTGCTACTTGACATATGACCTTTTAAGAACTTTATCAAGAATTCCTGAGATCGTGGAAGGAGGTGGGAGATCAGCATGGAAATTCATGCTCATAATGATAATTCAAAGCTCCTGCTAAAGGAGAATCACCCATTGCTTGTAGGTGGGAGATCAGCATGGAAGTTCATGCTCCTGATGATAATTCAAAGTTCCCGCTAAAGAGAATCACTCATCGCTTGTTGAATTGCAATAAGGTCTCATTTTGATCTCCTGATGTTGTAAGAAATCTTAGAAATGGTAAAAAAGAAATTATCAGCAAGCCACTTTTCTGAGAATACAGTGGGTCCTTCTGATGAACTCTTGGTGATGGTGCACTGACCAACTTGCTGGATGCTTGGTCTGATTTTTTATTTTGCTGACAAGAAAATTGGATATTGCATGATCTACAGCATTTGGATAAATAATTTGTTATAGGACCATGTTCTTTAGCCATCTCCACACATATATCTAGAATGACGGTTGTCCTACATCTCACATTTATATCCTTAACTTTTTTATAGCAAAGTAGTTCTTTATTATTGAGAAAATCTGTAAAAATGCTGAACACTGCTTCTTATAGTTTCTCTTGAGCACTTGTCACAAGCTTTTAACAAACAGGAGTTGTTTTATATTAATTTTACTCTTTAAAATTTGAGTTCAAATTCTCATGCCATTCTGTTCCCACAGGATGTGATTTTCATTGAATACTTAATATTTGACAGTGGATAAAGACACAGAAGCTTTATATTTTTTGCCTGCAGAGGGCTGAGAAAGTTGTTGGTATGCATGTTTCCTGGTTTTCAGTTTTTGTTTCCATTCAGAGACGTCACTTTGAGCTAGTAAAAGAAGCAGTTCCTGTGATCCTCAATGTTTTAAAGGCTGTGTCTTTGGAGTCAGATGATGGAGATACAGATTCTAAGGATTTGTTTGAAAGATCAGTAGGCATTGCAAATTCTATACAAGCAGTTTGTTCAAAGTTGGTCTGTGACACTGACATAATTGTTCCTGCATCATTAAGATTATTCTTGAGTCATTGTCAGATCTTTATAACCTGATTTTCTCTCATGCATCAGGAGGGCAAAGTAAACAAAAAACTCCGTGCTCTACTAGGCGCGTTTGTCTTGCAAATCACGGTTGGCACTCCTCATTATGAAACCAGAGTTTGAATGTCTATTTTTCTTTAGTCTAGCTGCTTGAGTCTCAACTGTGACTGTTGATATGAATTTATGTTGATTTGCTCTTTTATTTCTTTATATTTTTTTGCTGCACCTGTAGTGATTGCATGCTTTCTTCTTTGTTTGTTCCAAAATTCTTTCTTAATGTGCAGGCTATCATTTCAATTAGCATGAGAGATAAAGTTTCAAGCTGTCTTCCTTTGGTGTTGCAACTATCACACTTCCTTCAATACTGTAACTTATCATATCTTGGTTTAATAACAGGGTATGATGTTGATACTATTACTACAACTGTTCTTGGAGGTAAATCAAACTGGTCACCATATTACAAACCATTACTTTTTGCTTTTCTGCGCCAAGCATAATTTTAAAAATTGGCTCTGCAAGTATGTATTATGGAACACTGTTATGTAACAATGGCACTGGGATCAGTTACCAATACGGACCAATATATTGGTGGTACATGTAAACATAGCTGTATGGGCCAGTATGGAATGTTACAGTGCCATAATAGCTGTTAATGACCATGACAACATGTGAATTTGATAGGTACCTCAACCTTGTTTAAAAACTAGGAAAATCTATATCTGAACTGGATTTATTCCATTTGATATCAAAATGCTAGATATTAGATCACAGTTGTTAAATTGATGAGTTTTGAGTCCAAAAAATTTCCTCAGTCACAAGTAGGACACATCATATTCAATCCCATAATGAAAGGATATTCCAGTTAGATTTTTAAGTATGGAAAGGGAAAGAAAAGAGATAGGAAGAAAAGAACTCCAAAAGATAGAGAAAAATGGAGAAGAAAAATAGAGAGAAGAGAAGAAAGATTAAGAAAAGGAGAGAAGGCTTCCAAGAGGGAGATAGAAGAAGAGAGAGAAAGATAGGGGATAATATAGAAGAAAAAAGATGGAGAGAGAAGATAGAAGGATAGGAGTAAAGAAAACGTAGAGATAGAGGTGATGGGAGAAGCAAGAACAAAGGATGAAGAGCAAAAGGAAGAAAGAGAAGAAGAATGTGACAACATTACTCAAAAGAACTCCTAAACTTTACTCCGAAAAGCTCCTAATAAGACTAATAACTAAGTTATATCAATTAACCGATAATCTTCTCATGGGCCTTGCATTTGTGAAAGCTTGATCCACATTGTCCAGCCCATTATGAACATGATGCAGGATCTTTACTCCAACACCAAAGTAAAAAATGGATAGATCACAGGAACTAGTTTGCAAGTTGTAAAATAAGAAAGAGAAGTAGGAACAACTTTAGAACAAAAGATCTTAGAGGATTGAAGAGAGAAAAAAAGAATTAAGAGGAAGAGAATAGAGAGTAGGAGGGAGTAGCCTAGGTACTCACACTTAGCACTCACACCTAAGGAGAGATCTATTACACATCACAAAATAATAGGCTGTAAAATAATTCTTATTCAATGCTCAAAATAAGGTAAATGCAACTCCTTGTATAAATCTAGAACTTGGTGCCCCAGTTTGACTTTGAAGCTTTAGTGGCCAAGTTTGACTAGTCTATGTGGGCCTTATAAAGCCTATTAGACTTGGCAAGTTTGATCCAAAATATATTAATAAGCCCAAAATAAAAAACCCAACATAGCAGCCCACCCTACAGCCTATAACTGAAAATTATCAAAATATTCCTAAGAAAGAAAAACTAAAAAAGGCATAAGAATGGTAATAGAACCTAAAGCTAATTAATCTCCTAGGCAAGTTCGATATTAGGATCTTGCCAATTAACGATATTGGCCCTTGAACTTGGATTTTTCCTTTCTTTTTTTTAAAAAAGTATTTTCCATATCTTCTCTCGTTTGGGGGAAATGGTTGTTAAACATGACATCAAAGATTTGATTTTGGGAGGTCTTGAGCTTTAGTCTCTTTTGTTTGCATTTGTTACCCCATTTTGTTTGTATATATTTGCACTCCGTTTTGTTTGCCTACCTACCCTACCACATGCAACAAAAGTTTGCATGTGTGGGATGGCCTGGAAGTTTTGATATCGCTAATGACTTGAGCTTTTTGGGTAAGTGTTTGTCAAACAACATCACTCAGGGTGCATCAATCCTCACCTATTGAACAAAACTCGACCTCAAGCTTCACAATTCCTGATAAAAGTGAGACGCTGTGCATGTCTTTGTGAAAGCCCACAAGAAGATATGACCTTGAAGCCTCTTCATTTACTCTTTTGATCTCTTGAAATAACACTTCCATCATAAATCCACAAACCATGCTGCAATAGTAGAACAAATAATATATGACATTGTGCTCAGATTTTGATTATAGTTTCATGATTGGTTGGTAGGCTTATGAATCCCTAGGAAGTGTTAGATCTATACTGACGTCACTAGGGTTTTTAAAGTAAGAAAAGAGAGAGAATAGGAAGAAAAGAATGGTTCTAAAAGATTGAGTGATGGAGAAGAGAAATAAAGATCGATAGATAGAGAGAGAGAGAGAGAGAGAGAGAGAGAGAGAGAAGAGATTTGAGAAAAGTAGAGAAGACTTCGGAGAAGAGGAGAGAAGTTTACAATTAACTAAGCTAGAGAGAGAAGATAAGAGGACATGAGTAATGAAGACTTAGAGTTAATAAGAGAAGAAAAAGGAAGAACAGTGTTAGTCCTATGGTTTTCAACCAAGGGTGTCCCACTAATTTTGATGATAACAAAGCATTGTCCATGTGGAACTAATGTTTTATTCAAGTGATAATGCAAATAGGTCATCTAGGTTAAAGAAGATTGTTGATCAAGAAATGACAAAGTCCACTCAAGCACATGCTTCAAGGCAAGAATCAAATCAAGTGGAATGCTCTCATATTGAATCAAGCAAATGAACACACTCAAACCTAAGGATTCAAGACAAGTCAAGTGAAGACTTTTTATTTTTCTTATTTTGGGTTTTGAGTGGTTTAGGATTAGATTAATCATTGGTCGTAAGCTCTTACTATTTAAAATGAATCAACTAAGAACTAACCTCAAATGATTTTTCAAAACAAAACATTGCCATACCTTAAGTTTTGAAAGATCAAAAGGTTTTGATAAAAGTACACTAAGAAAAATAAGCAAGAAGGCATGCACTGTCCAAACCGATTCGACCAGTTCATGGAACCGGTTGACTGATTCTTAAAGCTTATTTTGACACTAATCAAACTAGTTGACTGAGTGACCTTTTTGTTGGGAACTTTGTACCACTTCATTGCAGTGAGAGTTGTGGGTAGGTGATATTCAAGTGAGGCAAAATGGTATATTTTGTTGGGAAAAGAGTGAGGAGCTTTTGTTGTAAATGTTTGATCTCTACTTGCAAGGAGATCAAGATAGTGAAAAAACTCCGAAACTCGTAAAAATCATTGTGTTTGCTCTCTTTCTTTCTCTCTTTACTCTTTTACATGTGCATTTGCAGCATACATTTTTAAAGTTTGTAAAAGTTGTCTATATTTGCTAAATACCCTATTCTCCCCCCCCCCCCCCTCTAGGGATAAATATTTGGGCAACAAAAAGGTCTTTCAATTTTCTTCAAATATTATTCATCTCTTGGCTTGAATCCTATTTTACTCCATGAGGATAATTTGTTTGCTTCTTAAAACCCTGAAAAGAAATAGAAACTGCTTAAAACTCATCCTATTCCTTATGGTAACAAATAAAACCTTAAATTTTATTTATAAAAGCGCTAAACTCTGAAAACCATTAAATTACGACAACATTTTTTTTATAATAAAAATTCCTAGTTAGACTAGTCAGTATATTAGTTGAGAAATCATTTTCTTCTTGGTTGCTTATCGACAAGGTTGCATTAGGTTTACTAGTGAAAGAAAAAAAATCACAGGTTCAGCAATTGATCCCTATTATACATTCGCCGATACTCCCAACACTAATACACAACAATCATGAATCTTACCACAATCAATACTGCAATTTAATACTTTTTTTTATCGGTAATACTGCAATTTAAAATCATGATGCCAAGTTGAGAAGTTTCTAGTATTTCATATAAAAAACATGTTTCCCATGATTATTATTTAATTTGTTAGTTGATTAATTCTCAAAATTTACAGATGATAATGATGATTATATGAGTTGTTTTTCTTATGCCAAGTATGGAGCATCTCTTGCAGGTTTGCATTTTTTTTTTTGGATACAGATCCTTCGTCTTGCTGCAATTTTTTTTTGTCCCTAACATTGTTGCCTAAATACTCACCTGTTTCCATAATTTTCCCCGTTGATATTTTGATGTAGTGATTTGGGGTCACATGTCCAACGAGGTTGCTCAGGCTGCTGAGCAAGATTTGGCTGTTGTCAAGGATGTACTTCGCAGTAACCAGACTAAAAGGTGGCAAGCTGTAGGCATGTTAAAGTACATATTTTCATGTGTGATGTTGCCATGGGAGTTTAAGAAACATGCTATCAACTTCTTGCTTTGCATCGTGGATGGAAATGTTCCCCACCAATGTAACAATGGACATATTGACTGCTCAGTTTATATGCCTAGTCTTTTTGCTGCTTTGCAGGTAGTCTGTTGCCATCTCTTGAGTTTACACTTCATTTCTTGTTTTTTAATTCTCTTAACATTTGAAAGAAACAGTTCAGGCTGTTGAGATGGTCATTATGTATGCACCAGAGGCAGTGTTACGGAAGAGTGCTTTTGATGCATTGAAAAGGGTAAGGGTTTTCTATTTTTTGATGCCTTGAAGTTGCTGGTCACATCTACATACAAATTGTTAAGATGCTTCTCTAGTATATTGCCATTTATAATGACATACTATCATATTTCAGTTTCAGTTCATTGTGGTGTCTTTGTTCCTGGTCTAAATGTGCATTGTCAAAATCTGCTATTTTTCCCCCTCCTTTATGGCATTCCCTGGAAATGTTCTGCCTAACATAAATTGTTTTGTTATTTGATGAGATGATGTTTTGTGGTGTATGACCATAACAGTTGTATATGTTGCATTTTCTCATCCATTAATTCATTGATTTTTTTTTTTCTGATAGGGCACCAGCTATTGGTTTAAAAAATTTCTGGGGCTATTTTATGCCTTCCTAATTGTAGATTCATTAGGTTCTAATCAACAATGTGATTTTCTTGGGATTGAGCTTCTCATGGAAGATTTTAGTGGAATTATATTGCTAAATTTGGCAAAACAGCAGACTGATTAGAGAATGATGTAAGTTTCTGTTGCGTGAATGAGCCCAGGCGTCTCACCTACATCCTAACCATTCATCAAATGCATTTACAAATGGAACCTTCAAAATGAGTGGGTACAAAAATTGTTCAATTTCAATGATTTAGAGTGGGTTTTATGATGTCATCATTGTAGTTTTAGATTAATCGAGTTTTATTTCATTTAGTAGTTCCTTCAACTTGGAAGCTATGTTGGTGCCATAGTTATTTGTTACTTAAAAGTTCACACATGTTGGATAGAAATATCATATATACTGCCTTTTTGTTTGTTTTTTTTTGGGGGGGGGGGGGGGGGGGGGGTGGCTTTTGGGGTTATAGTTTTCAGTTTATGGAGGCGGGGAATTCAGAAATCCTCAGGGTGTTTGTGCATGGGTGAAAGGTTGGGTGGGGGCTTGGGTCCAGGATTCTTCTATTATTTGGAAGGTAATGCATTACTTGTGTACCCTTCAAATAATGTTGTTGTATCTTATAGCTTTTGCCTAAGTTAAACTCGTTATCCTAATTATTTCCAGAAAATTAATTTGCTTACTTGAGTGCTTTTCCAGCTGTCCTACGTTATAAATGTTAGTTGGGTAAATTAGGCTTCACGAGAGTATAGATCCTTTTTTGAATAGTTCACATCCATCCCTTGTGCATAATTTGTGCCCACTTTGTTGCATTTTAATATACCTTTACTAGTCAAAAAAGGAAAAACAAAATTTAGTTTGGTGAAACCTTCAAAAAGGGAAAAAAATTAATTAGGTGGAAAAACTTTCTTAAATGCCATTAAACTCTTCTTGGATCTTTTCTGTAACTTTGTTGTTATTGAGCTAGTTCCTAATGGAGAATTGAAATGTATATTAGAAATGGAAATCCAAATCCGTTGATACCTTGTGGTATGTTCCCATCTCCCAAAACCAGAAGTTGCTTTGATATGCCTGATGATTGACTTTATTACCTTGGGATGTTAATTACATCGTATTAAAAATCAAAGACGATAGGGTAGTTCTCTAGCATTTTTAAAAAGCCAAAAAGGATACAGCTATGCCTAACTTAAATAGTAACTTAAAGTGTATCTATGGCTAAGATGAAGAGGAAAAAACCTTGTGCATTCCAGAGGAGATTGTCAATCTATGGTCAATCATCTTTTCATTCATAATTTCAATTATTATTAGTGGGCTGTTTGGTATTGACAGTACTTGTGTTTTATTAAACCTTGTATAAGAAAGTTTGTTCAGCAAATATCTTGCCTTAATCTGATTTTCTTCCTCAATTACTTTTGGTTCTTCCATTATTCCTAGCAATTTAAGTGACCTAGGCTGCATTAGGGACCCACGTGTAGGCAATGTTTAATTGGGGAGAGAAGGATTAAAATAATAGTAGACAACATGAGAATTGTGAAGGGAAGGAAACTGGGAAAGGGAAAAAAAAGGATGAAATAGGGGATGAGACTCGCACTTGTGAAAGGGAGGATGAATGGGGATTGAGGTGATCTGCAATTGGGGGGGGGGGGGGGGAGGGAGTTGTGGGCGGGGTAAGACGAGTATGAGAGAAAGATGATGGATGGACCACCCCTTGGCCCCCACTCCTTTATTTATTTATTTATTTTTTTTTTTTTGGGGGGGGGGGGGGGGGGTGAGACAAAATTGGAGAAAGCAAGGGAGAGGGAATGAGAACATGCTAGACAAGATGGGTAAGCCCTAATGGTGGCAGACATTAGAGGTCTTAGTTTTCACCTCACACCCTTCAACCATGGTTATGATCATGATACTGCCAAAATATGTACTCAACTCAACAAAGCCTTATTTCAACTATTTGGTCACATCTACTATATGAATCTTGTCGAACCATTCAGTTTTATTCAAGACCATCTTCTCAATTAGACTACACATTGTCCCATCTTTTTTTACTATGTCTACTAATGTTAATTTTGGCCGTCCCTGCCCCTAGCATGACCCCTAATATGAACCATGTCACTCTTCATTATTGGTGCATTTACTAGTCTTTATTGTATATAGCCATATTACCTTAAATGGTTTTCTCTTATTTTATCTCCTATAGGTGCTACTCCTACCATCTCATGAGTGTGTTCATTTTAAATTTTATCTTTTCTTGTCTTACTGCACATCCATCTCAACATTCTTATTTTGGCCACACTTAGCTTATTAACTCGTTTCTTTACTGCCCAACATTATGTCCCGTACAATATTGTTGGTTTGATAGCTGTTGTGTAGAATTTACCTTACAATTTTAAAGATATAAGTTGAAGATGTAATACGCGAGAAACACATTCTCCACTTAACCAATGTTGCTTTAATTATATGACTAACGTCATCTTCAATTTCTCATTCTTGATGGATAGGTGAATTTAGATGACAATTTTTTTTCGCTTTGTATTATCTCCTGATTTTCAATCTTCATTATATCCCTCATTGTGTTTCTAGTTTTACTAAATTCACACTCAAGATATTCAGTTTTCGTCTTACTTATCTTGAATGCTCTCAATTCTAAAGCCTCTTTCCGAACTTCTAATTTAACATTTATTCTGCTTCTAGTTTGATCAATTAAAACAGTGGCATTAGTAAAAAAACATACATCATGAAACTTCATCCTATATGTGCTTAGTCATCTCATCATTCATTACTGAAGCAACAAGGTAGGGAGTTGATGCTCACCCCTAATGTAAACTTACTGTGATCAGAAATTCACTGTCTCTAATAGTTCTTCTTACGATAGGAACAGTCTCATCATGCATGTATTTTATCGTTTCACACTTTTTCCCTCCTAAAAGCCACCATATTAGATATCGAGAGATTCCATTATAGGCTTTCTCCAAATTCGATAAACACCGTATGAAGATCTTTCTTCTCTTTATACCTTTCCATTAGTCTTCTTAATAAGTAAATAACTTGCATTGTTGACCTCCTTAGTATAAACCCAAATTGATTCATCGATACAGTTATCTTAAGTCTTAATCGGTGCTCAATCGCTCTATCCAGAGTTTCATAGCTTGACTCATTAGTTTAATACTACGATAATTTGTACAATTTTGGATATCCGCATTATTTTTATCTATAGGTACTATTTTTTTTTTTTTTACTACTCATCAAGCATTTTCTTAGTTTTTATGATCATATTAAATGAATTGTTAGCCAAAAAATGTAAATCCCCCAAAATAGTTGTAAGATCTGGGAGGCAAAGAGTCCATGTGAAATCCCAAAGTATATATATTATGTGATTTGTTATGATTTCTATAATGTACCTTTGCCAATGCGGGAATATGTTTTAGATTTTAGCTTATTTGGGATGTAATTTCAGTTTTAGATTTCATTGAATGGGAGATTTACCAGGAATAGATCAGAGGCTTTAATATTCTTAGGCAAACAATATTTCTCAGACATTAGATTGTGTTTCTTTGTCCTGAAAAAGAAGGGAAAGAAATAATGGAAAAAGAAATAGAAACGGTTTTTGGCTGTTGCAACACCTGATAAGATTTTCTTGAGCAACTCTATTAGATAGTGGTTAATCTATGAGCACTTTTATTATAGAGTGATAATTCTATGCTCCTTTTGGATTTTCTTAGTATTGTTACCCTAAATGAACTGCTTGGAACTATACCAAATTTGTTCCAGAAGTCATCTTTCATTTCACTAGACAGCTAGTTTGCTGCTTGCAAACAGCATGTCTTGACTAGTGATATTTATCTTTTTGGATCTCTACTCGCCAAGTGATCATTGCTGTTTGATGCTAACACTAAAGCATCTACAAAGTGTGAATATCCGTGAAAGAAATTAATTTACCCTAGAGGATATTATCCTCAGTCCTTTGTCATCTGCTATTAAGAACTTCTGGAATTTTGGATTCTATTATCTTATTTTCTAGGGTACTTTTATGTAGTTTTATGGCTTTTACTGACATATTGGTATTTGCCTTTCGTACCCAGGTTCTTGCAGATATTCCATCTTCTTTCAGATTTGACATTCTGATAGCTTTGGTTAAAAATAGTGACTCTTCTTCCATGGTAAGCTGTGCAGGCCAGCTACATGATTTATAAGCATTGGGACTGTTCAATTTTACATTAAGTTATGTCTTTTTGAAGTGGTGGTTCATCTTTACAGCAGATTGCAATTCTTTTAGATTGTGTTAAAGAGGAGATGCGCAGGGAAAATTGCCAGAAGTATTCAATAGGAAATGATGAAGTCCTACAGGCAGAAAATAAAGCATGTCAGAGTGTATTGTTTTGGAGCTCTGGTGTCCTAGAATTAGTGGAGTTGGTTTTGAGGCCTACAAAGGGAGGACCTCCATCCCTCCCCGAGTATGGGGATGCGGTATCTCTCTCTCTCTCTCTCTCTCTCTCTCTCTGTGTTGTGTAATGGATATAATGTTGATTGTATATTCTTGGTTAATCTACTGCATTTTTGTCTCTTATGAGTTTTTCTTATTTGATATCTTTTTCATTATGCTGTTAAGTTTTGTAAAGATTGCGAAGGCATTCAAAGTTGTATTTCTTTTAAATATATTACTTTGTCTACCCAATCACTAAGAAACAGTCTTCCGTAAAAACTGCACTCTGTATCTTTGTCTGAGATAACTATCCAATTGTCTTGACAGGTGATGAGAAGTTTTTGTTTGGTTATTTTGTGGAAAATTCTGAAGTTCACTTGTAAATTGTAACAAGATGATCTTCCCTTAATTACCCAAAAAAAAAGATCTTCCCTTAATGTGAAGTTTTGAAGTATAGAAGTTTTCAGGGGGGAACCCAAGTTTGCTGGTATATGATTGATTATTTTTTTTTTATTTCCAAAATTTCCTGGAAAGAGATGAATAACTCTCAATACTATACAAAAACTATACCTTCATATCACCCAAAACATTAATTAAATGATATATTAACAAGGAGGAACTTCCTGTTATCCAAAAAAGAGAGAACTCAAAAAATTATACTTGGTGACCCGATTAGGGATTCATCGCTTCAAATGATCTCTTGTCATTTCTTTCCAAATAGTCCACCAAAGATACAAATGAGCCATTTTCCATACATCCCTAGATGTCCTCCTCACCCTCTGACCTCTCCAATTGGTCAGAGTCTCCTTTGTTGAATTGGGCACTACCTAATAAATCCCAAAGAGACTAGGACGAGTAGCCTACACATCACAAGTAATCGGGTAATGCAATAACAGATCGTTAATTGTCTCCTTATCATTCTTGCACATGCAACACAAATTTAGAATAATCAGCATAGTGAATATCTTCCCTAAAATAGCTATCCAACCTAAAAAGGCTACTTTAGGAAGGACTTGAGTGGGCCATATAGCTCACCACAGGAGTTCCTATCTATTCCTTCCCTTCAACATCCTTTAGAATGACTGCACCTCAATGGAACCTTATCAACCAAACCCATCGCATGGCATCATTCTTTTGATCATAATGGTCTGACCATACAAGAGACTAAAAGACTCCAATGTCTCTATCTCCCAATATTGAAGAGGTTTGCAGTAAAAATGTCTCAAACAATCCCAATCTTTTGATGGTCTGAAATAGTTTGCAACCATAGCCTGCCTATTCGCCGGTATCCCGAAAACCCCCCAAAAAGGTTTGAAAAAATGGGCTATCTCCAAACCAGTGATCCAACCAAAAATGTACTATATGCCCATTCCCCACCTTCCATCTAATATGCTTCGTGAGTTCATCCCAACACTTTCTTTAACACACCCCAACTCTATGAAGAACCTTAATCACCTCTAACTCTGCCACACTTCCCTTCCACAATCCTTTGCCATAAATTTTTTTTTCCTCTACCACATATTGCCACAACCACTTTTTCTTTAAAGGTTTGCCAAAGTCATTATAACATAGTGATTAAGTGCTAACATGACATCCTAGAAGGAACATTAGGTTGTAGGGTTCGATTCTTACGGTTGATTAGAGAAAAGGGGGAAAAAAACTTAGAGCAATTTCATGTTGCCCTTTTATATATATATATATATATTTTGAATTAATTTCATTCTTACTTACTACTTGAGGTCTGAATTTTGATATTAATTATTAAGGCAAGGAACATAAAAAGAATAATAAGGCATCCTTCAAAGTGCTAAGGGGACAGAAAAAGGTACATTGTGGGTGGGGGTTGAAGTGATATGGAAAAAAAGGCAGTCCCATTGCATGAGGCTTCCACCGCTGTGGATTTGGCTGCAAGTGGAGAAGTTGTTTCTGCAACTCGAATCGTGACTACTAGTCATAATGGAGCAACCTTATTGTTGCATTAAAGCTCACCCTCGAGTTGGGACGATATGTGTCGAACTAATTTAAAAACTATTGACAAGCCAACACGACTTTGTTTGTCAACAGTCAAAAGGTTCATCTAAAGTCCACTCCAATACTCAAATCAATGCAACTAAACTAAGCCTTATTCTAATTATTTGTGGTCGCCTACATGAATCTTATTTTGCCATTCTACTTTGTTTAGGACCACAAGTTCAATTAAACCACACAATGATCTATATAAATCCAAAATTTTTGGGATGTATTGACCATATTGCCAAGGCCTTAAATGAATACCTGGTATGCAACATTGTGCCCTCCCATATCCACCCTTGGCCCAGTTCTAGAGTATATGTAGGCTGTGTCTCCATACCTCATTTGTCATCTTTGTCCCTCAAGAAGCCCAATTTTATTGAGGCATCGGCCTTTCGTCTTGCTCTCTCTCTCTCTCATTCATTTCTGTGCAATATAATAGAACATATTAGACTGAATAATTTTTTGGTCTTCCTAGAATTCTTCTGAGCTTTTCTTTAAGGATGCATTTGTTCTTTCAAAATCCACTTACAACGATGTGATCTGTGCTTTGTGAACTGGAAAAAATATTATACTGACATGGCCAATATTTTCTTACCTTGCATTTTTGCTTGTGTGTGTGATCATGACAAAGTTGACTTATAATGCAACTATGTCCTAGACATCATAGATTATTTCAAACTACTTTTTTTGTTAATTACAAATGTGTGTTCTTTGCTTGCTACTTGAGCAGAGCCTCACCATGTTAACAGGTTGTATGATCACAAACATTGACAAAAATATTCATAAGCTTCCTCTCTCCCTAGCTATCCCTCTTTTTTTGATAAGTAAAATTTCATTAAAAAGCATCAAAGTAGGGGTGTTCCCTTGTACACACGAAGTATGCAATAATAACTATACAAAAGCTATAGTTCTTCTTAGGAACTCTATAAACTAATCTATCAACAATGATGTGTGTGCCTTATAACCCAAAAAAAATAAGGAGCTTAATAGCCTATTCTTTATAGTTTATACCACTCTGAGAAGTATGGACACGAATACAACACGACACGGACATGGAGACACGACATTTCTAAAAAAGTAGGATACAGATATGTCAGGGACACGTTGTATTTATATATGACCTAACATACTTTCAATCAAAATTAGTATAAAAACACAGAAATCACAATAATATTAGTAAGATATCAAAATAACATAAAAATTCAAGAACTTCTTTATTAATCATCAACATCCATGATCTAAGTTTCAAAACAAATTTACAAACTACCACATAAAACATATATATGTGTGTATATATATATATATATATATATATATAACCCCAAAAAAATAAGAAAAAAAGGAGAAAAGAGTGGAAAATTTTTAAAAAAGGAAAAAATGTATCCTAATGTGTCTGAAATAAAAAAAAAAATTGGGCTCTTTTTTTGTGTGTTCGACATGTGTTCGGGACGTGTATCCAAATGTGTCCGATATAGATACGTGAACCAAAATAGAGTGTCCGTGCTTCATAGATACCAGTGAATCTACCCCTTCAAAAGCTCTCCTAGTCCGTTCACCCCAAATGCTCCTCCAAAGACGAAAGAAGGCCCACCTGCCAACACTCTTTTGCTCTTCTCCTTACTCTAGGCATCACCTAAGCAACACCAAAGAGGTCTAGGAGATGATCCCACAAATCTCTTGCCAATGTACAATTTAACAAAAGATGATTCACCAATTCACCATTCCCCTTGCATGTGCAATACTAATTGGCAAATCTCTTCAAAAGGTGTTCAAGAGTTAAAATTCTTTCAAGTGTTATTGAGCACCCAAAAAAAGTCACTTTTGTGGGGGCTTTAGTATGCCAAATAGTTTTTCAGGGGAATCTTGAGCAGGCTTCACCTCGAAGCTCTTTGTAATAAGCTCTCACCTCGAAAACAACCCCCCTTGAGCTCACCCACTACAAAGCATTGTCCTCACCATCATCCAAATAAGGTACCATAGAATGCCACAATCTCATCTGCCTCCCAGTCTTGAAGTGGTCTATGAAAGAAAATGCCCCATACTACCTCATTGCTTGATTGCCTAAATATAATCTGCTACCAAACCTTGTCTATCAACCGTAGATTTGAAAAGACCTAAAAAAAAAGGACACTGGGGACCATCAATCCAAAATCAAACATGATACTTATTTCGGACCTTAATTCTAATATGCTTTGAAAACCTGTCACTAATTACCAATACTCTTTAAAACTCCAAATTCTTTAAGAGCATTTAACCTCCTTAGTGCACCAATCATCCCATTTCATTCCAGACTTACCATCTGCCACTGTGCTCTATAATTTGTTCCTCACAAACCCATATCTCCCTAACCAACCACTTCCCCAGAAGCTGTTACCACCCCCATTCCCTTTCTTGCATAGGCTAACACATCTTCTTCTAACTCAGTAAGTGATAGTTAAACTCGTTCCCAATGCCGCCTCAAAGAAAATCTCTCTAATGATTTTTCAAATTTTACACCATAGAAGCCAGAATAGGGAAAAGGGGCATGAAATAGGTTGGTAAGTTGAACAAAGTACTTTTTATGAGAGTAAATTTTGCCTCTTTCTATAAGTATTGTTTCTTCTATCCTGCCAACCCCCTCTCTAATCTCCCAATCACAGTCTCAAACTGCTGCAATCTTCACTGGGAAACCCAAAGGAGGACCCAAATAAGTACTTGGAAGAGCTCCCTCTCTACACCCTAAGATTGTTAGTAGCCTACCAACCCCCCCACCTGCCCCACCGAAATCATCTTTCTTTGCTCGAGCTAATGTTCAAGCTTGAAATTGCTTGGAAGCATGCAAGGATACACTTCAAATATTTCAGCCGATCTACTTCTGCCCCACAAAAAATAATAGCAGCATTAGCAAATAATTTGTGTGAGACAGCCGAAAGGAACTCCTCTACCAGCCTTGATATGAAATGCTCTGAAAAATTTTTGGTCACTACTTTTCCAATCATACAATTGAAGGCTTCCGTCACCATAATAAAAGAAAGGGAAATAGAGTATCCCCCTGCCTACGCTCCCTGAGCTGTTGAGGAAGCCTGCCAAAGTCCCATTAATTAGGATACAGAACTTCACTGTAGAAATGAAAAACCACTTCCTTTACCCCAAAGCCTATTCTCTCCATAATGCACGATAAGAAGTCCTAACTAACATGGTCCTATACCTTTTCTACATCTTCTTACCACCCTCTATTCGTTGCTTTGAATCCTTGAATATAAGCATTCATTAGCTACCAAGATTGATCCAAAATTTGCCACCCCCTTACAAAAGCATTTTGGGCCTCTGAGATGATTGCAACCGTCATCCTCCCAAGCCTCAAAGCCAATACCTTTGCAATTATCTTATATACTCCTGATAGGCTGAAAATCTTTTAGTTGCACAACTTTTCCTTTGGGACAAAAGCAATGAAAGACACATATAAACTTTTTTCTTTTTTCCCTAAATTCTTCATGCTAATGAAAGTAGTTAAGAGTGGCCAATACGTCCAAAAGCACCTTATCCCAACAAAGTTGGAAAAAAGCCAGAGTCATTCCATTTGGACCAGGGAACTTTTTCTCAATTGCAGCTCTTCAATGCTTTTACCATCTCCTCCAACAATGGTCCTTCAAGCCATACCTTATACTCCTCAGTCCTCACAATCCTATCAAACTCTGATCCATCCAACCTTGATGCCATTAAGAAGATTTAGAATACCTATGAGACACAAATATGGATACAACACAATATAGATATTGTGATATGGCAAAACCTTAAAAAATTAGGATACGGGTATGGCACGGATTCAATTTTAAATATTATATTTATCTCGTACGTATCAGGGGTGTATCCATATGTATCGAAAGTTTAAATAATAGTTTAATAACTTTCTAATACTTATCAGATACAGCCACGACAACTTGGGATTATCCGTGCCCCATAGCAGAATGTCCATAAAAAAAGGACTATTCACCTTTTAACATCTTTGTTACTGGGCTCCACCTCCCAACAATAATCCTTCTGATGTGATTTATTCTTCTATGGTGGTTGGCCTCTCTATGGAATTTTTTAGTTTTCCTAGCTACCCCTTCTTTTGCTGCTATGGAATCTGTTCATCTTCCCCCCTATTCTTCTCTGAGGGTTGGCCACTCTATGGAAATTTTTTGTTTTCCTAGCTATCCCTTCTTTTGTTGCTATGGAATCTGTTCATCCTCTCCCCCCCCCCCCCCCCCCCAAAAAAAAAAAAAAAAAAAACACTGTTTTTTCGAGGCTGTGTTCTCCTTTTCATCACTTGTTTTCTTTCATTTTCCCCATATTCATTGCTTCTAAATGAGTTACCTTGTGGTATAAGTTATGCTATCTATATTTATTGGTGGCTATGTCATTACTCATTAGCATCACATAAAAATATGTAATTATTATGTGCACATAATGGGTTTGCCCCCCTTGGGCACCTTTTATATACTTCTTTACTTATCAAAAAAAAAAATTATTATGTGCACATGTTATTGGCTAGACTTTCATTATCTATACAACATAAAATAAAAAATAAAATTTGTTACCTAAAGGGTATATAGCTGTCCCTTCGGGGACATCTGATAAAATTGGAACGATATAGAAGGTATATAGCTATGCCCGTGGGTGAATTATTAATTGATCCTTAATAAGAAAAAAAAGGTGTAAAAGGAAGTAGTTTACATGTTCTGTCTGTGTTACTAAATCACTCTGTGTGTGTGATCTAGCTAGGTCTGACATGGATGATGCATTGCTGGCCGTCTATGTCACGACCCGAAACCCACCCTATGCGGATCTCGTGTCGCGGGGCCGACTCGAAAGCCGTCCCTACTTTTTTCCATTCCTGTATCATAGTACTAATATGCAATATACTAAAAGTTTAAACATTAAACAGCGGAAGTCTTTATTTATTACAGTAATCCAGCGGAAGTCTTTAAAATAAATTTAACAACGGAAATCTATTAAATACATGACATAGTTCTACAAGATTCAAAATGAGAACTAAACCGTAACCAGCACCCGGGGGTGGTGAATACATGGGAGAACTAACATAGACTGATACAATACTTCAAAATGTCCCCCTACGCTCTCAGACTCTTACTGGGGTCTCGCAGCGTCATCACCTGAAATGGGGGTAAATGGGGTGGAATGAGCTACAAAGCTCAGTAAGTAAAACAGATCTCCAACACTGGTATCGATGATCAATGTGAATCCATGAATAAAATAATGATAGCCAATCATAAGGAAGGAGATGCTGTGATAGCCAATGAACATAATTGCCACGATGGCCAATGGAACAATTGCCACGAGGGCCAATGAAAAGTAATCACAATACACAATCAGAAGTATTAGTGTAAAATGAAAATATAACAACAATGAAGTACTGCCACAATGAACCGATCACAATCAAATCAATCAATGCAAGTCTTTCGAGACTTGAAGAATTATAAGGAATAGTGCCATTCAACAATCAAGTTCTGTTAATCATAAGAGATGCTGTTATTCTGTTTCAGGGCTCGGCAAACCCTCGATCTTTTGGGGCCCGGCATACCCCCCCAGTCAATTTCCAGTAAACTGCCATTTGTCCGTTCACGGACTTGACCCGTAGGTCCCATTCAACCAGATAGCATCAGATGGGTGTTATGACTGAGCACAACTCCCGTGTCCATAAACATGTCATGATCATAGTAATTCCATAGAGTATAAAAATGGAATATCATTCATTCAATAAGGATACAACAGTAGGCCTTTCAAGGCATGGTTCAACATGATAACAATGATATAACAGTCAAGCAATGTCCACGAGATAGAACAATATCACAAGTGGATAGCAATAACATATGTGCTTTCAAAGCACAGTGAACATGATGACAGTGATACATCAGTCAATGATACGTCCACAAGATAGCAAATATCGAAATGTGGAACATAAAGATATCAATACTTTCAAGAGTACAAGTTTGGCAGTAAAAGAATAAACTTGGCTTGTGGAAACACCACATGTAAGAGAAAGTGATCCACTTACCTCTATCGTGATTTCAGATCAGGAATCCGTGAGTAAACCCTTGCCTTTCGAGGTTCCTATATATCAGTGAATACGTTTCAGAATAAATGCTATTCATCAAATTTTATGCCTTTCTATCATAAGTATTTCAAATACTATTTTAGACTTTACCATTGAGTCCGGAATGCCGAAGAAAGTCGGTTTAGGCTTTCGCGGAATTCCATTTGGACTTTTGCACTAAAAAGGGCAAAATGGTCATTTTGCACTTTTACGGTATTTTATTCTTCAGGGTCTCATCTCGTGAAACGGACCCCACCATTGGACTCAGAACGTCCGAGATAATAGGTTTTGACTATTCATTTGCATCGTTTGGACTTCGTTTGACCTCTTTTTGGAATAGGGGCATTATTGTAAAATTAATATTTAATTAATTTTTTATACTTGGGCAACAGTGTAATTTTCCAAAACATTTGGGGCCGGTTCATAAATACTAAAAGCTGCGGTCTGAACCAGTTGGTTCAGACCTAAAAACCCTAAACCGGTCCACCCTTGCCCTGAACCAAACGATTCACTTTCATTCAAGAACCGGATTTCAATAACCCAATTCCCTATCCTTATCCCTGTTTCGGTTAACCCCAAAACCCAATTCCTATTTATTATCCATGCAACCAAACAGCCCAATCTCATTTAAATTAAAACCCAAAACGACACAGCTTCGGTTAACCGTTTATGTCTGGTCGGGTACCGACCCGATTCAAACCCAGACCCGTCTAGACTTAACCCGATAGCCCCACGCTTTTCCGGTCTTCTTCCCCCCGTCTCCGGTAGGGTTCCGGCGTGAACAGTCGTCTTCTCCGGCGACTGTCACGCATTTTCCGGTGAGATTCCGGCCCATTTTAAATGCCATTCTTTCCCTCTTCTCCCAAGGATTTCAAATCCATTTTCCATTTCCATTAAATCCCTTGCTAACTTCACGAAATAGAGCCTAAGTGTTTCCGGCCGACTTTCCGGTGGCCTATATCTTTCCTATTTCGTGACTATTTGTACGCTGTTTTGACCCTAATCCATTTTAAATGGTTTTCTGCACCTCTAAGGACTATTTTCATAAACAAACATCAAAGTTTTAAGCATAGATTCATGGAACCCGAAATTATCCATGAAACCTGCAACTCCATATTTCTCCATGGTTTCTCAACCGTTTTTCATGATTCTTTTTGCATTAAAACCTATATTTCATGCTTGTTTAGACCATATAATTACATACAAGCTTCATGCTTTAAATTGTAAAAACAGAATTAAAACCACTTACCTGGGTGTTCGGATTTAGCCCACTGTGACCCTCCAACTTTCCTATTTATGCTCCTGAGTTCTTTGCCAAGATGTTCTCTCAACTTTGGTCTCCTTTGTGCCTTTAAACCCACACCCGTAGGCTTATATTTGTAGAGAGAAGTTTCCACCGCCTCTCTCTCTTTTCTCTCTCTCTCTCTCTCGGTTCCTCCCCCTTCTATGGCCTCTTTCTTTGACCTAGGTCTGTATTCTCTCTGCCAAATGCAACTTTTGCATTAAATGGTTGAGAGACTTGTGTTACACTCATGTATACATATATATCATATTATATATATATATATAACACACACACACTTCACACCTAGCCGACACACACACACTCTCTTTGGTGCCTGCATACTGCCCAAGGCAGTTCCCCTTTTTCCTTTTTCCTTTCTTTTTGTTTCTTATGTAAATATACATATATACATAAATACATCATACATGTATAATACATTATATCTTATACATATATACACATGAAATACACTTCTTTTATACATGTATATACATGTATATGTGGGGGTCTAATTCTATTTTAAATCATATTTGCATACACTGATTTCAATCAAGCTATGTATCTACGTTCACGTATGCATGCATGGGAATGCGTGCATGCACGCATTTCGATGCAATGCCCTGTAATGCTCGGGTGTTACCCAGCCCTGGTCATTCATTTCTATGATTACAGTCTCCAGTCTTTCATTTCCATGAGAATACTATGATATTCATATCTTATCGTTTAAGTTACATGTTTTAACCGACCTACCTCGGTATACGTGACGTATCCCGGGTCGGGTAATTACAGTCTATGGAGCATGGACACTTTATTTTGGCTCACGTGTCCGTGTCGGACACCGACACTCTCGGATATGTGTCCGGGCACTTGAATCTTGAATGTTGATGATTAAATGAAAAAATTTTTTAAATTTTATTTAATGGCATTGTTATTTTAATATCTTAATAATATTTTTTAAATTTGTGTGTTTTTATGTTAATTTTAATTGAAATAACACTAGGTTTTTATTATATGGTCATATAAAAATATAAAAAATTATATATATTCAACGTGTCCCTAGAATGTCCGTGTCCGTGTCCGTGTCCTACTTTTTTGAGAAATAACGTGTCTGCGTGTCTTTGTCGTATCGTATATGTGTCTTGTGTCCGTATCCGTGCTTCTTAGCCGGCCGTCTAACTCACCAAAGTGCATTGTCCTGAATTCACACTCTAAACTTAATCAATCAACTCTCTTATAGTTAATAGACATGGGAGATTGAAAATTTATTAATAATTAGAATTATTAATTATTAAGTTTTCTCAAGCTTTCATTAACCAATAAGTGTTTCTTATATGAAATGATTTTCAGTACAAAAATAAGACCTTATATTCAACTTTTCAATGACATTTTGGATTTTCATAAAAAATACATATGATGCTCTAACTTGAGGCACGAAAATAACTCCTAATGTCCAACTCAAGTAAAGAAGCTGTGTTTCCTAATATCATAATTTTTTGTGTTTCCTAATATCATAATTTTTTCCACGTATAATATTTTTGACTTCAATTATGTTGAATTAATAAATATAATTACCAAGACATGTCATAAATGAGATGTATATAAATACATATATAACTCTTTTATCTCTCTAATAATTAATATTATAAGGAATTTTTCTGAAAAAATTATTAATTATTAGGTAATGGAGTTATTAATTATCCACCATAGAACCAAGGTGGTTCATTAAAAAATTATTAATAATCTATTGAATATTAATTATAAGAGGGTTGACTGTATCTTCTGGAAAATAGGAAATAGTACCATATTTCTGGGGGAAACGTTTTGCCACTGAGGAAATTTGGTGTACTTGTTCCTCTATGCCAAGCTTCTAGTCACAAAATTTGGTGAACGTAATTGCCCCTAGTTGTTCTTTGTTCCAAATACTACCATTTACTAATATCATTGCCATCAATTATATCTTCTATTTGTTTGGAAATTTTAGAACAAAATTGTTTTGTCAGCTGAAGTCTTGATAACAAGTTTAGATATAATTCTATTGCAATTCTAGTTAGCCCGACATACTGGAAATATATTCTGGCAAGTTACTCATTGGATTGTGGTTCTCATGCTTCATTTTTGAGCTTCCTGTGCTCTACATTGTGAGTGCATGGGAAATTATAATTACATGGCAAATGTGCTGCAGGAAAACAACTTTGAGCCTGAATAGCGGTACCCAATTTATTTGTTCAGTTTATTCCCCTTTGACTTTACCTTTGAATAGAAATAGTCCCTCTTTCTCGTTGAATTTGAAATATATATGTTACACGTTTAATGAATAATTTCAGGATATTTTCTTATTTGAAATTTGTTTTATTTGATGACGTGTTGTTTCAAATTTTGCAGGTTCTTTCTGCTCTCAACCTGTACAGATTTGTATTGATATCAGAGTCAACAGGTAAAAAATTGCCTTTATTGATTATGGAGGTTGAGAAGAAAAGGTTATAGCCATGCTATTATTGTTCATAGAGGGTGCTTATTTGTTGCATTTTATGGTGCTAGTCTTTAGGCAACTGTTCTCGAGTCTAGATGCTGATAATTGTCATATCATTTCTATATTTGCATATTGGCACATTCACTGAGATGGTTGTATTCGAGTGCAAGTGAATGCTAGAGGGTTGATGTTTTTTTTAAATCAATTCTGTAACATGCGTGCAAGAAGACTGACTAATCTATATTCAGGAGCGTTTCCTTTCCTTATATCTACCAAGTAATGTGCACGCATTGTAGTTGACATGACTGCAGAGCTTGGTTATACAAGAACAGATCAACTTGAGTGCCCGTAGACCATTTGACTTCAAGTATTTTCACTTTCATTTTGGTTTTTACCCCTATGACTGAGAATTTGAGTCAGTTGACCCCAGTGAGTTTACAACGTCTGCATGAGCTTGGAATTTTATGCAAAATAAAAGGGAAAATAACACAGCCAGGGTTCAGAAGTCAAGTTGGATTGTCATTGAGCTTTTGTTAGGATGCAGTGAGTTAGGATATAGGAATGTGGAGTAAAAGGTAGTTATTTCTGTCATCAATGGTTTTTTAGGTTTGGCTTATGCCTGTCCAGCTATCCTAATAAACCTACATTCTTTGCTTGTCTCATGTTTGTCCATGATTTTGAATTTCTGTTTATCCCCAAGCATGGTTAAACAGAAAAGTAGCAAGGAAGAATCCACGAGGGTTGTTTGCTTGTTTTGGCTCTCAAGGACACTGATATAGTTCAGTAGTTACAATGAACCATGGGGAGAATGGATTAGCCAGTGTTGTAAGTACTATGTAGTGTTGAATAGCTTCATTTGGCCTGTCAAGCCCATAGAAAGAGGGTGGTTCTCTTTGGTGGTTCACGATCTCATCTTAAACTTTAGTTAAATCTTCACGAATATTAACTTTTAAAAAAAAATAAAAAATCTTCATGATCATTAATATTGAAATTTGAAACAGGATTTGTGAAGTTGAACCCAAATTGGCCAAAGGCTACAATGAGTAATCCAATTTAGAGAATTTAGCAATTAATGGTATCTTGAAAACTCTGGGAGTATGAACAGAATTTGTTAAAATATTGTGCAATCTGTGAAACCCCCTAACAAATTTTGTTTTTTTTTTAAACCTAGACTGAATTTGTCTCTAGTATGTAAAAGAAAAACTTTTAAAAGACAAGACTCAACTCAGCCTTGTCCCAACTCAACAAAAATGATTTTTTTTTTCCTGCTGGATGCTGTGGTTATTTCTGACTGCAGTGCCCCCATGAAACAGGGAAAACCAACTATACAGGAGTGCTGTCCCAGAACAACTTACAGAAGGCTTACAATGAATGGCTTCTACCTCTTCGAACCCTAGTTACAGGCATTGTGGCAGAAAACCAGAAGGATTATGATCATCTTACATTTGACACAGTATGTGCCCTAAACCCTATAGAGTTAGTTTTATACCGCTGCATTGAACTTGTTGAAGAAAAGCTGAAACATTCTTCTTAACTCATCATCTGTATGTATGATGTTTGATGTTTGAGTCATTAATGGGAAAATCCCATCTCAGTGGCAAGTTTGGAGGGATAACTGAACATATAGTTGTGGGATGTACATTTTCTGTATTTTGCAATCAAATTTTGAGATTTTATAGATTAAGTTGTGATGTGATATCCTTTTATATGGTTTGTCAAACATTATTCTGCATAAAACTGGAGGTCTCTTTCATTTTGTTTACCAGTAATTGGAAATGCTGGGAGGATTCATTTCTTTGCCATGGGATGTGGAGTTGGTGAGCTCCTTATGCTTTCTGAATAAACAAGTCCCTCTCAACGGTTTTGATTTGTGATTGGCACCTGTTCATTTACTATTATTTGAATTTTGGCACTTGTGAATCCAATTTTAACTACTTTTGACGAAATATCATGAAACTGCATAACTAGGGATCACAATTTAACTCGTCCATTGATAACCCATCACACCCTGTTTCTAATCGGACAGTTTTGGGGAAAGTTATGTCCACCTTGTTAGTGTTTGGGGTGTGTTTAGACCGAAGGTACTTTGTCCCACCCAACGTTAATTATATAAAATAAAATAATAAATAAGTTTTGCGCTCTATAATTAATATTTGTAATGATATTTTTTAGTCATTCCATAAAAGTTTATACAAATTTGATGGAGTTATATGTTTGAAAAAGAAAATAATGGCATTCTAATTCTTTATTAACATGTATATTTATTATTTAAACACAACATTTTACTTTTGAAATGTATTAATTATAATTAATTTAATAAAATAAATAAATGTTAAAAAATAAATGGGAATTGACATGTTCTCGTCAATCACAGGGTTTAAACAGGTTTGGAAGAATTTTTTTTTTCTTTTTGTATGACGGGGTGGGGGAAGGGTTTTTGTCTCAACCCATCCCTATGCATAATATCAATTCAATTTGGACTTTGTGTTCGATACACACAAGATAGTTAAAATCTTCTTATAATTAATGGACATTAGGAGATAGAAAATTTATTATTAATTATTAAGTTTTTTCATATCTTTATTAATCAATAAGTGTTTATTATATGTAAATGATTTTTGGTACAAATATAAGATCATAGATGTAATTTTTTATTGACATTTTAGTTTTTCATAAAAAAAAAATACATAGAATACTCAACTTATGGATAAAAAATTCTTAATGTCTATTTTAAGTAATGAAGTTGTATATTTTGATGTCATAATTTGTCTCATTTATAATACTTTTGACTTCAATTATATAGAATAAAAAAATATATTTATCGAGACATGTCATAAGTAGGATATATAAAAGTATATATATAACTATTTTATCTCTTTAATAATTAATATTATAAAGAGTTCTTTCGAAAAAAAAGTGCTAATTATTAATTATTAGGTAATAGAATTATTAATTATAACTCATGCTATCAAGTTGGTTCATTAAAAATTTATTAATTATTAAAAATTATTAACTTATTGAATATTAATTATAAGAGTAGATGGTAAGAAAATGTATACAATAGGTGACTAATTTACTCAATAGAATATGATTATTTTTCATGTCCAAGTACAAAATACATCTTAATTAAACATATAGAAAATAAACTGTATCGAGCACACTATTTTTTTTTTAAGCGGGTAAAAATTGAAATGTAAATACAATTTTTAAAGGAAAAATGTAAATACATCTTAATTTTTGAAACATATTGGCATTTTCTTGAAGGGTTTAGTTTATGAAATTTGCATGGGAAGAAATAATTTAGGTTTGATAAAGAAATGGATTTTATGCTAATAACCAGTTGGATGGAGCTTGATTTTCTCACCTTGCACTTTGAAAGAGTTTTTAAATTCAACCTATGGTCCTCTTAGTTTTTATATCTAAAAATCATGTTAAAATATTTAGTTTATCTTCATATTTGAGCCTTCGTGCTCATGCTAATTCATTAACAATAATCCAATTTCTAATGATAATGGCCTCTTAACTAATTGGAAACGAAATATACAACAATTAGATTAAACTTTTGAGGAGGGCTCTAAAAAGGCTTGGAAGATGATGATGATGATGATGATGATGATGATGATGGAGGATTAGGATTACCTAATAAAACACACCCAAAAAAGAAGGATGATGGAACTTGCCTTGTACGGCAAGCCCCCTCTATATATAGCCTTGGATTAACACCAAGGCCATGTTTGTTTTATAGATGGGATAAAGACAGATTAATTTTCTTCTTTATTAATAGTGATAAGATTAATAATTTCAATTTTTTTCGTATTATTAGTGAACACCTTCCTTTTTTTTCCAAACATCAGTTTCACAAGGTCATCGAGACTAGACTTATCAGTCAACAGACCGGGTTTAGGCAGACCTTCTAAGACTTGAACCCGCCAAGTTTAAATAGGTCTAGACCTGAACCCGGATACCTGACCAAAAACCCGGAACAAAAAAAAAAAAAAAAAAAAACAACAAATTATATCCTTTCTTCTTGACTCCCTTTTTTAAAATGATAAAAGGGAAAGATCCTAAACTAATTATGGGAATTTCCAATTTATATGAATATTCACTTTAAAATTTATATGAATATTTTGGAAATAACAATTAAAAAATATTATAATCATTTCTACGAATATTTTAAAATGCTGGCAGGGGCATGGCCCCCTCAAGATTCTGTGAAAATTCTGAATATATATATATATACACACACACACACACACATAAGTCTTTGCATTTCAATTTCTTTCAAAGGATGGGCCCCCAATTGAAACTCCATACATGCAAGGGAGCCTCATGATAGAGTATCTCAAGGGAGGATGTATAGGTAGACTACCACTCCAAATTCAAAAAAAAAAAAATTCATACATATAAAAATTTTGACATTTTTTAAGTTATTCCATCTCAAAATTTTGGCCCAACCTAATATTTATTCATTAAATTGTATCATTTCTCACCCAAATTTTGATGCACACTAAAAGTTTTCCACTAAATTTTTTTAGCCCTCTCCAATAAAAAATTCTTGATTCTGCCTTTTGTGACCATTGTAATCCACTCTTACTTTATTTGATCAATTAAAAATTTAATATTTAATTTCACATTTTAAGTGAAGATTATGTATGAGTAATTGTATTATATGAGGACATGCCATTCTTTTTTTAGAGAACGATGGAGGGAGGGGGAATCAAACCCATACCAATCGCGCGAAGAATAAGCATTCAAATCACTCGATTAAGACTTCGGTCATTACATACCATTCTTAAAACATTGGTTTACGTACAAATCAATACCATATTAGTCTCTTTAGTCAGTACAACTTATACCACATTAAGAAGTTATTTATAAGACAACTAAGTCTGTTTGGATAACTCTTAAAATTGAATAATTCTATTCATAATTTATATAAAAACTTATTATCTTGAATGAGTTCTTTTTTAATTAGTAAGTGTTACAAGATTATTTTTATATTTTATTAAAAAATAAAATTCATAATTTTAAATTTCATTTCGTATCCTTTTTTGTTACTTGAAAATTTATAATGAGGCCTTTTTCATTGTGATTTTTTTGTTTTGTATAATATTTTGACCTTTAATAGTAATAATATTATTTTATTAGGCTTAGCATTGGGCATCCCCCCCCCCCTCCAAAACAATCCTAGCTCCGTCCATGGATGTTGGCACTTTTCTCGTACATAATTGAGTCTCAGAATTTATGACTTCGATTACACGAATAAATTATAAATTTACTTTACAAAAAGAGTTTTTCTAAAATATTTCTAAAGTTAAAAATTATGAGTTTGGCTAATGCACAGGTAGCTCTTAGGTTTTTCTTGATATGATAGGCTGTGCTAGTAGGTTTTTTTCCCCCCTTTCTAAGTTGTAAATTTCTCAAGCTGTTGTAGAATACAAGAATCCTAATCACCAGTCATGGTATTGATAGATAGATTTATGAAACAATTCCCTAAAGTGATCTCCAAAATATTTTCATAACACAAGACGGTACTAGAAAGTTGGAGACGACAACTTCATTAAGACTTTCTCTCTAATATCATTCTCTTTTGATCAAGTGTATACCATCATCTCAAATAAAACGACAACCGTTGCAAGTAGTGTCCCCGTGGGGAGATCACCCTGACCTCGTCTCTTTCTATTCCATCCTAAGAGGTCCATACTTGTAACTAACTAGATAGTCACCCTTCGTGGGGGAGGCCACTCAAAGATAGCTCAGTGCACTTATTTTTGTCTTACTATGGGCCAATGATGAAAGATCGTGCGAGCTTTCTTAAAGCATCCTTCTCCCACTTGTTTTTTTATAAATTGAGAATCTTTATTATACAACACATGCATAATTATATTAACCTATTCATGAATCAAAATTAATCATGTAATTTTATGAAAATAAACATGCAAGCATAAAATTACAATTATGTCTCATGGCCAACTAAAATACTAGACAACAATCTTTGTACTGTCATTGGTCTTCTTAATGGCTCCCAATCTTCTAGCTCTTTCTTCAGAAATAAAATAAATACATGAAAAACCTATACCTACATACGTGAGCTTACATTTAATCTAAAATTAAAAATTAATAGGTTAGGGAAACCAATGAAGCTTGCCCATTCGCCAAAAAAAAATTTCAACTCCATTGCCTTTTACAATTGCCTCAAAACTAATTAAATTAAATACATCACCTAATGGCTAGCC
The DNA here is from genome assembly GCA_008638375.1 of Nyssa sinensis. Lineage (NCBI taxonomy): Eukaryota > Viridiplantae > Streptophyta > Magnoliopsida > Cornales > Nyssaceae > Nyssa > Nyssa sinensis. The sequence goes on from CM018046.1 coordinate 14,009,524, forward strand.
ATGAGAGATATGATACATCCATTCACATAAATGAACTATTCAAATATGAGAAATAAAATATTAAAACATTGAAATATGTAATTAATAAGATACATCACCATGTATATTTTAGAGTGTACTAAGATTTAATCCTTATATCCAAGTACCTTAATAGGTCAAGTCTCACTTAACCTATAATTTTAAATCCAACAGGCTTGGGTATCAAATACTCATAATTTAAAAAGATAGATATAGAAAATAAAATTTAAATTCATAAAATATTTGAGTATCTCATACCCAAACAATTTAATAAATTTGGGATATCTAATATCCAATTAAAATAATAATCTATATTACTAGTCAAGATTGTCTATCCATAGACTATCATATACCCATAATATTATAATATAAAAAAATACATATATAAATAATAAAATTGAACCATTAAATATCATATACTTAAACAATTTAATTAATTTTTAGTAAAATATATAATATCAAATATTATATATATATATATATATATATTACCATGCGCCATCATAGGTATCAAATACCTAAAAGAGAAAAACAATCTTAATATTTTTTTTTATTAAATCAGCCGTTAAAATTAATTGAGTATCATATACCGATTATACACTTTAGCGATAAAAAAAAAAAAAAAAACTAATCAAGTTTCACGTGCAACATAAAGGCAAGCTGCTCCATCTTCAGCCGTTGATTTTAAAACACAGAGAACGGCGGCCCCTCCCTTTTTTTTTCTTCTTCCTATTGATCAAGAAGCATTCTACGCCCCTTCTTGATCCATGTGACCTTCCCATCAAATCGTGAATCCAATAGCTAGTGGAAACAAAGCAATTGCCGTATCACGAGGATTTTATAGCCGTACCATCTAATAGTTTTTTAAAATTAAAAAAAAAAAACTTTTTTTTTTTTTTTTTGTTGTTTCAACATCCCGTTGAAGCTTTTTTATCACTCCATCACTATGGGTATCTCATCAGATTTATTCAAATTCTCATACAAAGATTAAATCTTTATATTAAAAGATTGTACCACAAAATTTCATTCTAAAATAACTATTTATTTTAATTGGGATCCGTCAAATAAATTGTAACACAAAATCTCATTCTAAAATAACTATTTATATTAATTGAGATCCATGAATAGGTTTAGAACAAGTAAATATAACCTTCAAAATTGATGGATTCATGTAAAGAGGCTCTCATACCAATTGGGTTCGTAACCATAGCGAAAGCAATTTCAAAAATCTATTTAGATCTTTTTCTTTACATGAATCATACAATCTTGAAAAAGTGAGTTAGAATTACCTTGTTCTTGATAATCTTGATTGTAGAAGTAGCCTTCTTGAAGAGATTGATGCAATATTCTCTTTCTCCTTTGGGTCTTTTCCTCTTTTTCCTTAGGCAAACTAGTATCACAAGAGAGTGGGCTGTCTTTTATTTTTGTCTAGTACAAAAAACTTATGATAAACGGCTCTCTACATATCATATATATAGGGCTTAATTAGGGCAAGAGAAGGGATCTAATGGGTCCCAATAAATTAGCTTCCAATTAATCAATTAAATCTTAATTATCTCATAATTAATTTTTAAAATATTCTCTCAATCACATTAAGATTTACAATTAATGAATATTCAAGAAATTTAAACAAGATGATAGTAGTATAGCAAGAACACCTGTAGATGTAAATCTACACTTATTCAAGAATAATGGCAAAAATATATTACAACTAGATTATACGCAAATAATTGGTAGCCTAATGTATGTGATGAATTGTACCCGACCAGACATAGTGTATGCTATCAGCAAATTTAGTAGATACACAAGTAATCCCAATTCAGACCATTGGAAGGCAAAAGCTAGGGTTTTGAGATATTTGAAATATACCCAAAACTATGGATTGCACTACTCAAGGTATCCAGCAGTATTTGAAGGATATTCTGATGCAAACTGGATATCCGATATCAAAGACTCAAAGTCCACAAGTAGTTATTTGTTTACACTTTGTGGTGGAGCGGTATCATGGAAATCTTCTAAACAAACGTGCATTGTTAGATCCATAACGGAATCTAAGTTTATTGCACTTGATAAAGCTGGTAAAGAAGCTGAGTGGTTTCGTCACTTCCTAGAAGATATTACAATGTGGCCAAAACATGTGCATGTTATCTGTATTCATTGCTATAGTCAATGTAATACACTGACCCAATTGTAATCAAACGAGTCATGTAAACCGAGTCGATAGGGCCTTATGTTATGATATTGAATGAAATGAACGATTTTAGAATCTCAATAGTTTTGACTGTATGGATGATGCCCGGGCGATGCCCGAGCAAGCCAGGAACGAATATCGAAAAAAAAAAAGAATAAATAAAAATAAAATTTAAAATGAAATAAAATAAAACTAAAACTAAAATAAAAATAAAAATTAGAATATATATATAGACAATAGATATATGTATATATAGGTGTATATATATATATATGTATATTGTAACCTCTACATTAAAGGAGAGGGTAGGGGTTACGGAAGCTAGAAGAGGAAAGGTCAATGAGGGGGAGAGAGAGAGAGAGAGAGAGAGAGAGAGAGAGAAGGAAAAGATTCAGGAGCAGTTATATAAACCCAGCATGCTTGCATGCGAGAAAGAAAAAAATGCAAAGAAGAAAAAAAAATAGAAGGAAGATGAGGAGGGTTCGGGTGCAGGAGAGAACTAGGAGGAGGAAAGGCGAGGAGGAGGAGGAAGAGGAAAAAGGAAGCAGCCGTGAAGTAAGTTGAAATTTTGGTTTACAGTGAATTTCAAATTCGGCTTTTCAGTGTTTAATTTGCATGACCTTGTTTTAATTGTGTGAACCTTAATCCTAGGGAGAAAACTAGGAATTAAAGGAGAAGAACAGTCGTAGAAGGTAAAACTCAATTTCTTATTCTCTATTTTTGTTCTAGATTTTATTTAGAATTGCCCAAAGCTTGTTTTTAATCATAGAATGTTGTTCTAGGAAAAAAATTGGAATTTAGGAAAAAACCGCTGAAAGAAACGGTTGAGAAATGAGGTAGATATAAGGGATGATCAGAAAATGTAAAGATGTAAATTTATGTTTTTCCGTTTGGTTTGAAGAGCCCAAAATGTTATAAGAATGTTTAAAATGTTGTTTGGAGAAGTTTAGAATCAAAAAGGAAGAGCAACACCTGCAAGAAAAGGAAAGAAAAAAAAGTTTTGGAAATTTTCTAGGTCGCCGGCACTAGAGAAGGTGACCTGAGGGCCGCTAGAAAGCCGTAGGGGGACTAGGGGACTGTTAGGTCAACGGGTCGGGTCGGGTTGGCCTAGGTCCAGTAACGGGTTGGAAACTGGTTGGTCCAGTTTTAAATTCAAACTTGAAAAATTAGTTTTTAAGAAAAAGTTAAGGGCGATATGCTACTACTAGGAATTAAACCTGGGAGCCGTGACAAGTGGGGGGCATGCCCACTACTGGGCCACACTTACACGTGTAAACAAAGGTGGGGATTATATATATATATATATATATATATTATATAATTAAGAAATAAAGTAAAATAATTAATTAAGTATTAAAATAAGCTTTCGATGTCTAAAGTCAACAAATAAATAGTGTAAATTTACTATTTTGGACCCTATGGACCCAATGGTGAGGTCTGTTTCATGAGAAGAAGTTCCAAAAAATAAAATACCTGTAGAAATACCAAAATGACCAAAATGCCCCTGAGTCAAATGTGAGTCAAACGGACTTCAGTTGAACTAAGTAAATAGTGAATTTTTATTATTTCAAACCTTCTAAACTCAACGGTGAATTCTGAATTGTGAAAATAGGTTCCAAAAAATAGAGACATGTAAAATGACCGTTTTTCCCTTTTCGATATAGAAGTCCAAATTGAAAACCGTGAAAGCTTAAACTGATTTTCTTCGACATTCCAGACTCAATGGCAGAGTCTAAATTAGTAAAAGAGATGCTTAGAGTAACGAGGTGTACAATTTGATAAATGACATTAGAACTGAGACATGTTTATTGATGTATAGGCAAGTCAAAGGGAAATGAGAAAATTACAGGAATACTAAAGTAGACCATACGGATTAAAGGTAAGTAAACCCCTATCTCTTACATGTGGTCTTCCAAGCAGTGTTCCTTCTATTACTGCCAATTTTGTACTCTTGAACATACCAACTGTTATTATTCCACAATTGATATTGTCTTATCTTATGGACGTTTATTGATTGCTATCATGATTGCTATGTTGTACTGTGCCTTGAGAGGCCTATTGTTATTTGCATGATATTTCATTCTTTATGCACTTCTTATGGAATCACAATAGAATCATGATTTATTATGAATGCTGGAATTTTGCTCAGTCACAATATGCATCTGATGCTATCTGATTGAAAGGACCTATGGGTCGAGTCTGTGAACGGACATATGGCAATGATGGCATTTTTACACATTGAGTTTTAAGGGAATTTTATATGCATTCTTGTTAAAGGGAGGTATGGTCGGGGCCCCAAAAGATCGAGGGTTTGCCAAACCCTAAACAGAGTAAATGCATCATTTATGATTGACTGTTGTTATGTTATGTTTATTGGATTCATAAGATATTGTCGTTTCCCTTTGAATAATTCCATGTTGATAGTTCCCTTATTTATTGTGGCAGTATTTTTTTTATGTTGACTGTTATTATTGAGTTTTTCCCATCTTCATGCTATACCATTACTCATACTTGCTTATTGAGACTTACTGGTCATTGGCCATTGTGGCATTTTACTGTTAACAGCAACTGTTTTTATGATTAGCTATCATGTTTTCCCCTTTGAGCTCATATTTTTCTATGTTAACCCTAACCCGTGTCGGAGATAGGCTTTTACTTACTGAGCTGTGTTAGCTCACACCACTTACTTAATTTTTCAGGTGAGAATCCTATAGAACCACAGTAGAAGTTCAGCAGCTTAGGGAGACAGTTGAGGAGCATGATAGAAGTGAATAGAGTCTCTCCTATGTACTCACCACCTAAACGTGGTTTTATGTTCAGTTATGTCAGTTTATAGTTTCAGATGTTAAACAATGTTTTGTATTAATTCGCTAATTTACTGTTAAGTTTACATTTTATATTGTTGTTATGGATACAAGAATGAAAAAAAAGTAGGGATGGCCATTGGGCCAGCCCCGCGACATGAGATCCGCATAGGGTGGATTTCGAGTCGTGACACCTTGGTATCAGAGTCAAGTTTAGGTGCTAGTGAGTCATAGGAGACAGGATTAGAACACTAGAACAATTACGTCTAGGACTGAATTAATAGTAAGACCGACACCTTTATGTTCGACCTTATGTGGTTATTGACTATAATCTTATGTAAATGTATTGAATAACTTTTATAGTGATGGATAACACAAGCACTACAGTAGCCACTATAGAGCGCATCGCGTGATTAGAGCAACTGATGGAGAGGGTTATTGGGGCTCTACCCCAGAGCCAATCGATACCACAGGAGTAGCCTATTGCGAGGGTACTAGCTAGCCAATACGACAGGAGCAGCCTGTCAACTTGGGTAGCCATCAGGGGAATGGGTGTGATCTGACGTTCCCATATGAGCAGTTTCAAAAGATGAAGCCTCCATCCTTTGACGGTACTCAGGGAGCTATAGTTGTAGAGGAGTGGCTCTTGGAGATAAACATAATTTTTCGTATCCTGCCATGTACCGAGACACAGAAGGTGGCATACGCCACATATAGGTTCAAGGGAGTTGCCTACAAATGGTGGTTGCTTAAGGAGGCCAGAGAGCCCGACATGGACTGGCAGTGCTTTACCATAGTATTCGATGAGAAGTATTTCCCCCGAGAGGTGAAGAATCGAAAAATTGTTGAGTTTACTACAGCAAGACAGTATGATAGTGGAACAATATGAGGCCACATTCATTGAGTTGGCCAGGTTTGCCCCTAATGTCATCAACAGTGAGGATCTTAAGGCCCGAAAATTTAAGGAGGGGCTACGATGGGCTATCAAGGACAGACTTAGACCCCAGCAGTTAACTACCAATAATGAGGTAGTGACCACTACCAAAATCATTGAGAGGAGGGGCAAAGAGTTCTCCAAGAGACGGGGAAATCAGAGGTCAAGGGGCAATCAGAACCGGAGGCCAGGGTCTTTCTTCTCTAGGCAAGAACCCTCATTCACCAAACCCGGGACTAGATCCCGAGCTCCAGGGCCCAGTCAAAGGAGGTCGAGCAAGTACTAAGGGGGTCGTAGCTAAATACCCCAATTTTCAAAAGCTTCACAAGGGCCAGTGTCTGAAGGATAGTAATGCTTGCTATTATTGTGGCTAGGTGGGACATTTTGCAAGAGAGTGCCCTCAAGCCAACAGAGTCACTGCCAATGCCGCTTCAGTTAGGGCACCAACACTAGCACCTAGGGCCACAACACCAGCACCTACAACCACAGTGAACATGTCCCAGAACCGCAGAAATGGGGAGGGAAATGTCTCGTAGTAGGCTGAACAAGTTTTCTCCATAGTGCCAAGGGACGTACAAGCTTCGACGTCTGTGGTCGCAGGTACCTTTCTAGTTTGTTCTCAGTCTGCCCATGTATTATTCGATACTGGTTCTACGCACTCTTTTATATCTGCTGCATATTCTGCTAAGTTAAACAGATTGACAGAAGCCCTAGGATACTTACTTAATGTGACTATACCATCAGGGAAATCATTACTAGGGGAGGCCATATATAAGGATTGTAAGATACAGATTATGGGAGTACCTTTATTTGCTGACCTTATACCATTAGAAATCTGTGGGTACGATGTTATTCTTGGTATAGGCTGGTTGACTGCAAACCACACCACTATAAATTGTGTAACTAAGCGAGTGCTGATTCAGAACCCCAGATTCCCGACCGTTGAGTTTGAGGGGTCAAAAGTGGTTGCTCCACCCTATTTTGTTTCTGTTATACAGAATAGGCATCTGTTATGCAAGGGATGCCATGGTTTCTTATGTAACATCCAGGACACTGAGTCACAGTAGCCTGTGTTAGAGCAGATTCCCATTGCTAGAGAATTCCCTAAAGTATTTTTGGATGACCTTCCAAGGATGCTTGTGGATAGAGAGATTGAGTTTAGCATCAACGTTCTGCCAGGCACTGTACTTATATCCAAGACACCCTACAAAATGGCCCTAGCAGAGTTGAAAGAGTTAAAGCTTCAGCTGCAGGAACTGCTGGACAAGGGGTTCATACGACCCAGTTCATCGCCATGGGGTGCACTTGTACTATTTGTCAAGAAGAAGGATGGGGCCATGAGGCTATGTATTGATTATCGTGAACTGAACAAGGTCACCATTAAGAACAGGTATCCGCTGCCTAGGGTAGATGATCTATTCGACCAGTTAAAGGGGGCTCAGGTGTTCTCAAAGATTGACTTGAGGTCGGGTTATCACCAGTTGAAAGTTAGACCCACAAACATTCAAAAGACATCACTTAAGACTCGGTATGGACATTACGAGTTTCTGGTTATGCCTTTTGGAGTGACTAATGCCCCAGCCGCATTCATGGATTTAATGAACAAGGTGTTCAAGTCGTACTTAGACGACTTCGTAATCGTATTCATTGATGACATTTTGGTTTATTCTAAGAACCAGGAAGAACACGAGGTGCATTTGAGGAAAGTACTACAGAAGCTATGGAAGCAGAAGCTATATGCTAAATTGAATAAGTTTGAATTATGGCTCCCCAACATTTCCTTCTTAGCGCATGTGGTCAGTAAAGACAAGATCTCCGTGGACCCCTAGAAGATAGAAGCTATTATCAGTTGGCCTCGGCCGACTACTGTCACAGAGGTTCGCAGTTTCATGGGTTTAGTCGGCTACTATAGGAGATTCGTCAAGGATTTTTCCAAGATAGCTACGCCAATCACCCAACTGATTAGAAGAATGTTCTGTTCATCTGGACTGAGGAAAGGGAGCAAAGTTTTCAAGACCTGAAGAACCGACTGGTTATAGCTCCAATTCTGATGGTACTAGATGAGACAGAGGGTTTTGTGATCTACAATGATGCCTCACACCAAGGCTTGGGGTGTGTTCTGATGGAACAGAGAAAGGTAGTGGCTTATACTTCACGGTAACTAAGGACACATGAGAAGAACTATCCAACTCAAGACCACGAGCTTGTAGCTATTGTCTTTGCATTGAAAATCTGGAAGCATTATCTGTATGGAGCTAGATGTGAGATTTTCACTGATCACAAGAGTCTTAAGTACTTGTTTACATAGAAAGAGCTCAATATGCGCCAACGACGTTGGTTAGAGTTGATCAAAGACTACAAGCTCAACATACAGTACCATCTAGGGAAGGCGAATGTATTAGTTGATGCTCTTAGGCAGGAAGTCATCAAGGAATCTTGCTTGCTTGTTGACTACACAGGAAAAGCTACTATAGGACTTAGAGGCAATGGAGGTTGAGGTGATTCTACCAGGTTCTAGGGCTATGTGTGCTAACGTCACCATCGGTTTTACGATTGTTGACTAGATCAGGGAATTGCAGACTCACGATGAAAATTAGTTAAGCTTCGCCAAGAGGCGAAGACTGGAGGGAATAAAAATTTCACTATAAGAGATGGGGTGTTGTATTATCATGACAGGATCTGCGTGCCAGATGCACCTGAGATTAGGAATGAGATTCTTGATGAGGCACACATTTCTAGATTTGCTATACACCCGGGAAACACAAAAATGTACCACAATATAAGAGCACTTACTAGTGGTCAGGGATGAAAAAGGATATAGTTGAGCACATTACACGATGTATAGAGTGCCAATGGATCAAGGTTGAGCACCAGAAGCCAGGAGGACTTTTACAATCACTTCCAATACCAGAAGTGGAAATAGGAGCATATCACGATGGATTTTGTATCAGGGTTGCCTAAAACATCGCATGGGAATGATTCTATATGGGATGATCGTCGACAGACTGACAAAGACAACCCATTTTCTTGTGACCAAGACGACTCAGACTTTAGAACGACTAGGCCATGCTTTATATCAGGGAGATCATTCAATTACATGGAGTCCCAAGTATTCATTGTATCCGACCGAGATCCACGATTTATGTCTAAGTTCTAGAGGAGTCTACAGAAGGCTATAGGCACATAATTGAGTCTTAGCACCGCATACCATCCTAGAGACAGACAGACAGTTCGAGAGGACGATACAGACATTGGAGGACTTACTACGATTCTGTGTTATTGATTTCAAGGGAAGCTGAGAGGATCAACTACCGTTAGTAGAGTTCACATACAACAACAGTTATCAATCTAGTATCGATATGGCACCATACGAGGCATTATATGGCAGGCAGTGTAGATCCCCACTATGTTGGACGAAGGCTAGGCGATAGGAAGCTATTTGGGCCAGAGATAGTAGAGCAGACCACTGATAAGATCCATCTGATAAGGCAACGTTTACTAGCAACTCAGAGTCGACAGAAGAGTTACACTGACACTAGGAGACGAGAGTCAGAGTTCGCGACAGGTGACTATGTGTTTCTGAAAGTATCACCGATGAAAGTAGTGGTCAGGTTTGGCAAGAGATGAAAACTAGGGCCACAATACATTGGACCGTTCAAGAATGTCGGACAAGTCAGACTAGTGGCGTATCGGCTAGCCTTGCCATCTGAGCTAGCACACGTACATGATGTTTTCCATGTTTCAATGTTAAAAAAATGTGTGCACTAACCCAGATCAGATAATCGAGCATGAGCCACTAGATGTTCAGAAGGACTTAAGTTTTTTTAAGCAGTCCGGTACAGATCTTAGACTGACGAGAGCAAGTTCTACGGAACAAGACCATTCCACTGGTGAAGGTATTATGGAGGAATTCCCGACTTGAGGAAGCCACTTGGGAATGAGAAGATGAAATGCGTGCTCAGTATCCTTATTTATTTGCACTATGATTTAGTCAAGTTTGGGAAACCAAACTTATTTAAGGGGGAGATAATGTAATACCCTGACCCAATTGTAACCGAGCGAGCCATCTAAACCAAACCGGTAGGGCCTTATGTTATGATGTTGAATGAAATAAACAGTTTTAGAATCTCAATAGTTTTGACTGTACGGATGATGCCCGGGTGATGCCCGAGCAAGCCAAGAACGAATATCAAAAAAATAAATAAATAAAAATAAAATTTAAAATGAAATGAAATAAAATAAAATAAAACTAAAATAAAAATAAATAAAAATAAAAATTAGAATATATATATGGACAATATATATATATATGTATATATATATACATGTATATTGTAACCTCCACATTAAGGGAATTGGTGGGGGTTACGGAAGTTGGAAGAGGAAAGGTCAATGAGGGGGAGAGATAGAGAGAGAAGATTCAGGAGCAGTTATATAAACCTAGCATGCTTGCATGCGGTAAAGAAAAAAATGCAGAGAAGAAAAAAAAAATAGAAGGAAGGTGAGGAGGGTTCGAGTTGCAAAAGAGAACCAAGAGGAGAGAAGGCGGGGATGAGGAGGAAGGAGGAAAAAGGAAGCAGCTGTGAAGTAAGTTGAAATTTTGGTTTATAGTGAATTTCAAATTTCGATTTTCGTGTTTAATTTTCATGAGCCTTGTTTTAATTGTGTAAACCTTAATCCAGGGAAAAAACTAGGAATTTAGGAAGAAAATGAGAGGAGAAGAACAATCGCAAAAGGTAAAACTCAATTTCTTGTTCTCTGTTTTTGTTTTGGATTTTATTTAGAATTTCCCAAAGCTTGTTTTTGATCGTAGAATGTTGTTTTAGGAAAAAAAAAATAAGAATTTAGGAAGAAACCGCAAAGGAAACGGTTGAGAAATGAGATAGATATAGGGGATGATCGAAAAATGTAAAGTTGTAAATTTATATTTTTTCGTTTGGTTTGAAGGGCCCAAAATGTTGTAGGAATGTTTAAAATGTTATTTGGAGAAGTTTCGAATCAAAAAGGAGGAGAAAAACAGCAAGAAAAGAAAGAAAAAAAAAATTTCAGGAAAATTTCTGGCCGCCGGCACTTGAGAAGGTGACCGGAGGGCTGCCGAAAAGCCGTGGGGGGACAGGGGACTATTGGGTCAATGGGTCAACGGTTCGGTCAATGGGTCGGGTCGGCCCAGGCACAGTAACGAGTTGGAAATTGGTTGGTCCAGTTTTAAATTCAAACTTGAAAAATTAGTTTCTAAGAAAAAGTTAAAGGTGATGTGCTACTACTGGGAATTGAACCTGGGAGCCGTGACAGGTAGGGGGCATGCCCACCACTGGGCGACACTGACACATGTAAACGAAGGTGGGGATTATATATATATATTATAATTAAGAAATAAAATAAAATAATTAATTAAGTATTAAAATAAGCTTCCGATGTCCAAATTCAACAAATAAATAGTGTAAATTTACTTATTTTGGACCCTCTAGACCCAATGGTGAGGTCTGTTTCATGAGACAAAGTCCCAAAAAATAAAATACTTGTAGAAATACCAAAATGACCAAAATGCCCTTCAGTCAAATGTGAGTCCAACAGATTCCGATTGAACTAAATAAATAGTGAATTTTTATTATTTCAAACCTTCTGGACTCAACGGTGAATTCCTATTTGTGAAACTAGGTCCCAAAAAATAGAGAAATGTAAAATGACCAGTTTTGCCCTTTTCGGTATAGAAGTCCAAATTGAAAATTGTGAAAGCTTAAACTGATTTTCTTCGACATCCCAGGACTCAATGATAGAGTCTAAATTAGTAAAATAGATGCTTAGAGTAATGAGGTGTAAAATTTGATAAATGACATTAGAACTGAGACATGTTTATTGATGTAGAGGCAAGTCAAAGAGAAAGAAGAAAATTACGAAATACTAAAGTAGACCATAAGGATTAAAGATAAGTACACCCCTATCTCTTACATGTGGTCTTCCAAGCCACGTTCCTTCTATTACTGCCAATTTTTTACTCTTGAACGTACCAACTTGTTATTGTTCCACAATTGATATTGTCATATTTTGTGGATGTTTATTGATTGTTATATTATGATTGCTATGTTGTACTGTGCCTTAAGAGGCCTATTTTTATTTGCATGATATTCCACTTCTTTATGCACTTATGGAATCATAATAGAATCATGATTTATTATGAATGCCGAAATTATGCTCAGTCACAATATCCATCCGATGTATCTGATTGACAGGACCTACGGGTCGAGTCCGTGAACGGACATATGACAATGATGGCATTTTTACGCATTGAGTTTTGAGGGCATTTTATATGCATTCATGTTAAAGAGAGGTATGGCTGGGCCCCAAAAGACCGAGGGTTTAGCCAAACCCTGAACTAGAGTAAATGCATCATTTATGATTGACTGTTGTTATGTTATGTTTGTTGGATTCATAAGATGTTGTCGTTTCCCTTTTAATAATTCCATGTTGATAGTTCCCTTATTTATTGGACTTGATTGTGACCGGTTTATTGTTGCAGTATTTTTTTATGTTGACTGTTATTATTGAGCTTTCCCATCTTCATGCTATACCATTACTCATACTTGCTTATTGGGACTTACTGTTCATTGGCCATTGTGGCATTTTATCCGTTAACGGCAACTGTTTTCATGATTGGCTATCATGTTTACCCTTTTAAGTTCATATTTTTCTATGTTAACCCTAACTCGTGTCGAAGATGGGCTTTTACTTACTGAGCTGTGTTAACTTACACCACTTAATTTTTCAAGGTGAGAATGCTATAGAACCGCAGTAGGAGTTCAACAGCTTAGGGAGATAGTTGAGGAGCATGATAGAAGTGAAATAGACTCTCTCCCATGTAGTCACCACCTAAACGTGGTTTTATGTTCAGTTATGTCGGTTTATAGTTTCAGATGTTAAACAATGTTTTATATTAATTCACTAATTTACTGTTAAGTTTATATTTTATATTGTTGTCATGGATACAAGAATGGAAAAAAAAAGTAGAGATGGCCATTGGGCCAGCCCCGTGACACGAGATCCGCATAGGGTGGGTTTTGGGTCGTGACAGTCAATCAGCAATTGGTAGGGCACAGAGTCACATGTATAATGGTAAGTCTCGATATATTCGTCGAAAACATAATACCGTGAAATAACTTTTCTCTAATGGTATTATAACCATTGAATACATAATGTCAAAATTTAATATTGCGGATCCGTTAACCAAAGGTTTGACCAGAGAGCAAGTGAATAAATCATCGAGAGGAATAGGCTTAAAGCCTATACACTAAGAGTCACCATAATGGCAAACCAACCTAGCTGACTGAAGACCCCAAGATCTAGGTTCAATGGGACAATCGAATTATGTGTGACTCATTAAGATCACTATGGAGATAAAATCTCCTACCCATTCTTATGATAAGAATAAGTGATGTTTGTAGTGTTGAATAGGATAAGCTAAGCTTTTAATAATTCTTATATCTTGTTAAATACAAGTAGGGATATAGTAAGATATTCTTAATAAGAAATCACCTATGTGAGTGTGAACTTGGCCAGTTCTATGAGAATAATAAAGGCTAAATTCTCTAGGAGCACTTATGAAACTAGGAATTGTTCAGAGCCAAAACTGAACACAATCATGAGAACCAACTATGTCAAGAAATATTTTGTGTCAATGCTATTGTCTTGGTTTACACAAACGGTTGAACAGTTCAAGACATCATGTTCACTGAACAACTAGTAACCCCAATAGTATTTCACATGGGAAGGTTCAAGGCCACAAGTTGCCTTCCTCTATGCAAAAGATTTCTAATAGAACTCTCTCTAAGTATTTGCATATCATTTGCATTGCTTTCAGTCAATTTCATTCATGTGGAGAATTGTTAGGAAAAGTGAAATTTGTAGCATAATAATTAGCTATCTTTGAGCTAAAATTAAAGTGGGTCTCACATATTAATTTTGCTGGGTCCACATAAAAATGTGTTCTCCTCTATGAAGAGATTAAGATCATATATTGGGTTGCTCAAAACCATTAAGGAGTGAATGAGAAATTGCCTCCAAACATTACTACTTGGAAATGATAACAAAAGCTTGAAGCTTGTGAAAAACTTGTGTCTCACATAGGATGGGTACAAGGCTTTTAAAAAGTATATATACAATTACCTTGAAGAAAAGTTTGGGCTCTAAGAGGCCACCCAAGTTTTGTGGAAGGGAGAAAGACCTAGCACATGCTTAGTTTACCAGACGCGTGCACATTACCGCCACCCTCGGGCAGGGCAGGGCCAGGCTGAGTCTGGTTTGGGCCTTGGCCTGCTGTGTATATATCTTTTTGAAAAAAATTCATTTAAATAATTTTTCAAAATGTTGTCGTTTCTATTATTATTAAAAACAGTCCAGAACACTGTCGTTTAGTTACTAGATTAATTAATGTTGTTGTTTTACAATTGTGTTTGGTTTTGGTTTAAATCCAAAATGACTTCGTTTTGCAATTACGCCTTTGGTTTGAATTTTGAATGAATTGTCTTCTTCCCTGTGGCTGTTCGTTAAGCAGTTGCAACTGTAAGCCTTTGTGTCTGTACCAAATAGACACGAATGCTATATATAAACACCACATACGTACCTACATTCCTACTTTGAATTGATTACATTTTTTGTGCATTCATATATCGAGTTTGAGAGAGTTCTGAAACATAAGTCTAGTTCGCTGTACACAAAGTTTGTAATGCTTCTTCTCTATGTGAGATCACTTCATCCTGGTAAGCATACGTCAATTCAAATCGTAAGCCTGAAGTACGAAGACGTAATCTGTCTTAAGGAGATAGCATCTAACACTAGACTTAGTTTGTTCCATCTTTCTGATTCAAAAACCTGTAAGTTTCTTTCATTTCTGTTTTTCCTTTTGATGAATTTTGTATACTGTTTCTAAACAATAATTTAGGAATCATAACTTAATTTTAAAACCTTAGAACATAATTAGTTTCTGTTCTCGATAAATTCCAGTTTTCAGTATCCAATTTTTGTATTTACAAAATACAGAAAACAAGTTCTATATTTTTTCAAATTATTCTACTGCTAAAATAAAACTAATTTTATAAATACTAATTAAACAACTTCAGCTCTCTTATATGAAACAAAGACATAATTAAAATAAACAAGCAAAAACTTTTTTACAAGAAAAAAATAATCATAAAAATTTCAAAAGAAACCATTTCCAATTCAAATAAATACTTAAAATTTGTTTTTTTAAATCAGATCAATTTTCAACTCAGTTTCATATAGCGAAAATTCTATCAAGGAGACTGAACTTATAAAGTTGACCGATTGAACTTATAATAAAAAGAATTTGAGTATGTCCTCACCTTGCAAATATGTCTATCAAGGAGACTTATCACTAATTAGTAAACAGTTTAAGCCTGAACTCAACATATTCTGAAGGTCTTTTCAATAATCAACTCTTACAAAAATCAGAGCTTACTAAACTAAATAAGTTGGGAAAGAATGGTGTAAATGAGTTGACAGAAAATTAATAAACCCAAGGCCCCATGATGTATGCAGCTGCAAAACGGGCAACAAGGAAAGGAAGAAACTGATAAAGGGGCTTAATCACCTCCTCAAAAGTTTCCTTCATCCAGTGCACACGAGATAATCCATGGAAAATTCCACACAAAAAAAAAAAAAATTTCCCAGATTCACAGAGTTTACAGGCCAAATAATTTTCTTTCTTTCAAACTCGTTTTCCTGGAAAGGAGATTCTGAGTCCATGATCAGGCTAGCTCAAAGGCGCAATACTATTCATAAATGGAAGTGAAAAGAAAATAGAAAATTGAGAAATTATATTCAAGTGGCTCCACAGGTATGCATTTGTGCCTAGCCTATATGTATTTCTGAAATGAAGTAACGAGGGCTTACCTCAAAACAATTTCTGAGAAAAAACATAGAAACCTGCAAAACATCAAACATTTTCTCTTTGTCTAACTATTAAGTATTAGGATCTCTACCCTACCCTTAGAAAACTTCTTCTTCAGGACTCTCCAGCTTCTTTTGCCTCTCAATAATTAGCGATTCAATTATGTTGAGTCATATCTGTGACTTCGTTCAGGTTAAAAAATTTCAGGACCACCGGACTGTTGTTATTGAACCAAGAAGCCATTCAATAATATCACAGAGCTAATTGCTTCAGAAAAGAGAAGATTAGCAATCAAACTGTTTCCTCACAGCTCATCCTGGATAAAGTCCCGCGGCCATGGTTCTCCAATGGCATCATATTTAGATCAGGTATAATTAAGCATCTTTTTTGGGTCTCAGCATCCTTATGAACTTTGAATGTTTTGGGTTCTAGGAGATCCTCATGCTTGGCGTGTGTCGGCAACATTGGAACATGCTCAAGAGTAAATGCCTCCATAGGATTAGGTTGACTTGAAATTTCTTCTTGTGGTGGTTTATCTAATGTTGCACCCGGCTTATTTGCTGATTGCAAATGCAGTAGATCAAGCTGTCAAAAGAGCATTTTATGTTACTTTCTCTGTTTTTGATTTTAATTGTCGTAATGAAAATCACAAGTACATAATTTTGTATAAGAGAGAGAGAGAAAGGGGATAATGTTGAAACAAGAAGTAACAAAGAAATCTCACTGCCTTGTTTCAAAGTCCAGAACCTTACATGACATCCATGTCTGAGTCCTAGTTAGATTAATTGTTCCCCCAATTGTAAAGAAGAAAACTTTATCCTATTACTGTCACGACCATATTAATCACACAGTTGAATCTAAATAAACAGGATCATGAAAGGAACATGAGACCTTCAATTAACACGTACAAGAAAAGAGGATGAGACATTGGTGATGTTCTCTAAATCAAAAGCAGAAGACCCATCTTACAAGGTTAAAACTTAAAACACATCCAATCAAGCAGCTTAGTTTCTAAATTGTCTGATCAGGTCCATCTGGAACCAGGGAAAATCTTGAATTGAAATTTCTCAAATTCTAGTATGCACCATAGTCATAATATATGTGGCTTGAACATGAATGATAGACCACAGTATATGCATAACTAAAAATTTGAATTATCAGATGATTTCTGGATCATCTGAGTTTATCATATTTTTTGAACAGTGCAAAATTCTCCTGGAAGAAAAAGAAGGTAGAGAAAGACCCCAGCTTAGACGGTTCACATTTGTCCTTAAAAGAAAAGGGTCATTAGTATTGGTCCTGCCAATACAGGGTGTCGGGAGAAATAGACTAGATACATGCCTAACTTTTAACATTATTTGTACAAAGTGACAGCTCGCAAGCTTGACTCATGTTCTCATGCCCGACATTAGTACTCCAAAAGGCAACTAGTGTTACCCATTGCAAAACTTAATTGTTAAACCGTTTGAGATTTAATTGTTAAGGTTCAAAAAAAATCATTGAGAGAGAATATCTATTGCTATGAGTCAAAACAAATCCTAAGGAATGAATATTTTATACTATGAAGCACATATACTTAATTTTAGCTCACATGTCCGTTAGACACTTTCTGGACACGTGTCAGACCTGATTTACCACAATTCGCTCCTCTCCTAGCGAATTGCGAATTACAAATTACTGATCGCACAATCCAAAACATAAATCATTAGCGAATTGGAATGCAAGATTTAGGATTCCAATCTAAAATATCAAAAGTCCCAAAAAAATCATACAAAATACACACACATCATTAGAATTGTATTTTATAATAGCATTTTTTTCGTTGAAATCATTTTGGTGTGTATATATAGATACCAATATTATTACAAATACACTCAAAAAGCATATCACATTCTAAATAAACGTATTTTCGTTCTAACAAAGTGATCCAAAGAAGCTTTACCCTTAACGTATCCATGTTTTATAACAAGTGACGATTTACATTCCCAGTTCTCGTTCCCCATACCTTAACGATCCACGTTTTAAGTAACATTGTGTCGGAATACTCGAAAAGAGTGTGTCCAAATTTATTTATTTGTATTTTAAATTTCTGACAAGTTTTTTGTTTTTACTTTTTCTTTCAATTTTTTCCTTTTTTTTTTTCTCTTCTCCTTAGTTCTTTTTTTTAGTTATATATATGTTCTGTGGAATAATTAGTAAAAAAATTTTGGAACTCAAATCATGCATGTTGATGGCTTTGTTCTTTTAATATCTTAATAACATTTTTGTGATTTGTGTGTTTTTATGCCAGTTTTAATTAAAATAACGTTAAATTTTTATTATATAGTCGTATAAAAATATTATATATATTTAACATGTCTCCTACATGTCCGTGTCTTACTTTTTTTAGCGTTCATATTTGTGCTTCTTAGATTTTTTGTATATCCTGTTTTCTTGTGTGATAGCATCTTATAGATCCTGAAGTTCTAAATATGGCTTGTATTAATTCTAGAATAATTTGTCACAACATTGAAATTTGATTTAGATTCGACAATCATAAATATTTGTCCTAATCAAGTTGGTTTTAGACTCAAAGCCAACTTTATACAATTAGAGGCCTAAAGTGACAATTCTAAATAGGGCTTTTTAAAATATTAATGTAATTTTTTACTTTGTTTCTTATATATATTATATTTACTTTTGTAATATAAAATTTAATTGTTTTCTAACAAGAAGATATATATTGAATGAAACTCTAATAACAGAGTTTATATATATATATATATATATATATATATCTAAATAGATAAAAATAAAATATTAGAGTATAATACGAATAAAACTCTATTAATAAAATTAAGTTTTTTTTTCATGAAGTCTTTAAGGGGCCTTTTCATAAAGTTAAATTTTTATTAATATTAGACTTCTAATTTAATTATATTATAAATATATAAAATTTGGGACATTCTCTTTAAGTGGGGCTAAAGCGATGATTTTGTTGGCTTAATGGTTGAGCGGGCATTGTGAATCAGACTCCAATCCATTCAAGATGGAAAATTATTAGTTCTTGTGAACCCCTCCCTTGCTTCTTCTTCTTCTTTTCACTCACTTTGTCACACACAAACACACACACACACACACACTAAGTATTGCACTAAAGTAAAGGATAAATTGCTAGGATCCATTATTGCTATAAATAGAGACCATAAGAGGGTAGTGAAAATCTCAACTTGTCAGTTACAGTTAGCCTTTCAGGCCCTTGAGAATGAGAAGACGGAAGAGCTACAGTTAAGGCAACAGATTCAAATGAGGGAATAAAGAGAGAAAAGATGTTACCTTGATCCTCTTCAAGTTCTCACTTCTCATTTTCTGTTTCTCAAGTGCTACACATAACATTGCTATCTCCTGTTTAAAAAATACAAAAATTATTAATGCGTATGGATGAATCACGGTGAAAAACAAAAAATTAGAATAAGAAGAGATCAATGAAATTTAATGGGAACACACCTTCCTCAAGTGCGTCCTTTCCTTAAATAGCAAACTCTCTTCCTCCTTAAGTTCAGCAAATGACTGCCAAAAATAAATAATAAACTGTCATCACTATTTCAGATTGAGATTGCATTTAAGCAGTTAAGATTCAAGAAGAATGTTTTCATACAAACATACGAAATACCCACAAAATAGAAATATGCATAGAGCTTGTCCCATGGATATAAAGATGTTTGTGTACAAGCGTAACAATAATTTACCTTCTTTCTTCTTGATCTCTTATTGGTGGTAGGAGTGGAGGTTTCATTTGTGAAATAACCCTGAAAAAACAGCCATTATAATGCATATGTTAATTAGTTTATCCACAACAAAATAACCAAACAAAGTTTACAAGATAAGCCAATCAATTTCTTTATACAATCTAGGAAGATATAATATATATATATATATATATATATATATATACACACACAGCTAGATATAACAATATATGATAGGGATAACTCCAACAAGATTTGGAAAAAACTAAAGAACACATAGTATATATCTTGGGGGGTGGGGTGGGGAGACAACTTTATTATTAAATGAGGTGTGAATTGTCCCTCACAAAGTTGAAAATTTTGAATTTTCTTAATTTCGCGTATAAGATATTTATCATAAATTAAAAAAAATTAAAACTTTTATGGGACAATTATATCATATTAAACAAGAACATGACTATCTTATTAATAATTTCTCCCAAATGGATAAACTCAAATCTTCCTAAAATAGACTCCCAATATTACCACGTAGAAAAGGAACATTTATAAAATAATGACATGGCATCACCATTTCACTGTAATAATGAATAATTACTCTGGATTTTGAGTCTTTCAGTGGATAAACTCAAATCAAATCCTCCTAAAATTCACTCTCAATATTGCCACGTCAGAAAAGAAACATGTATTAAATAATGACATGGCACTATATTAGTGAATAATTTTACTCTGAATTGTAAGAGTCTTTCCCGATGGATAAACTCAAATCCACTCCCAATATTGCCATATCAGAAAAGAAAGTGATTTAAGCAAATGACATCAGAAAATTCTCACTCACTATCGCTTCTGTCAGAACCGGACTTGTACACAAATTCATGAAAGAGGAATACTAGCGTCAGTCACCAGTATTTCTACTCACGATTTGATTAGTGTGTATATTACACGTGTCTATTTCACACATGTGTAATGCACATTCTAATCAAATCACGAGTATTAGACACTCACGATAATTCGATAATTGACTTAGCATTTTTCATTCATAAAATCAGTATGTCTGATGTGATGCAATGTCTACCTTACCTTCTCGTTTCAGGAGGTCCATCAAGCACCCAATACCCGTTTGATTTGAATTCTACGGCCCCTAATCATCTGATCCCTTGGACGAGTGGGACCCAAGAAAGCTCATATACATAATACATGTCACCATCTCCAGGATGAACGCCACGTGTGAGATTCATACGCCAGAGAAGTCAGAGTAATTAGACTCAATACTTTTCCCCATCTCGAGAAAAGTTAAGAAAAGATCGACAGACTATTAACTAGGAGGAAGATTATAAGACCGGCACACAAGTGATAATATCGAACGACATAGAGAGCGGCACCACACACACCAATGCACCCGCGTGCACGCCATATAGTTCTCAACACTAGACCGAAAATTTCATGATCCGTCCACGTGGGGGTTAGATTCGGATCTTTCTGATTTCACCCAAAAAAACACATATTTGCCCACCACAGTCAAAATCACCCACCGGTAACAACACTCCACCAAACCTTCTGACCCGAGTTTTTTAATGACCAAAACCATTTAACTATGTCGAAGGGTATTTTCGTGCGACGAAAATTGTAGAATTCTTTCTGGCCTTAAAAAAAAAAAAAAAAAATTTGTAGAAAGGTTTCGTGACTTTCGTTATTCGGGTATGGGGAAGTTTCCTGGGTTCTTGGACAAAACTGTCCTTACGGGAAAAGGATATTAACTTGCGACTTACAAGGGTGTTTTGGTCAATCGAGAACCACCGCTTTCCTAATGAGAAAGCCAACCAGAATTGACAGGTGAACCGGAAAAAAGGCGAGAAGAAAACGTGATAAACATCTTTTTAATCAGTTGATCTCACGTGAGCAGTGTAATTTGCAAAACTAGATATGGGCATTTTTGTAAAATAAAGAAAAAGACTGTACATGTCAACTACCGACAGCCCGGCGCCGACGGTCGGAGATAAGTTGGACAGGTTTACAGAATTGTCCCTTGTAAGCTTGGTGCTAACGGGAGTATTTACGTCAACTGAAACCGATGGGTAATCGGTTATCGAGACAAACGATATCGCACAAAGTAAATAAGATCAGCCAAGAGAGACGTAATCCTCATAAAATCCAACAGACAAAATGCTAAGTTAGGAATGTCTTGTCAAACTGCATGTCAGAATTAGTCCGGTTAACCGGAATCACAAATCTGGAGATTGGATGAAAGAAGACAACTTTTCAACTCCTAAAAGTACCTGGAGATCAGGTAACCAGATTTACCCCGAGATCAGGTAACCTGAAATATGAGAAAAACAAAAAAGGTAAGGAGATACCAACCTTGGATCTGGGACAAGACTCGTCGCTGGGAGAGCCAGCGCCGCCGCCACTCCAGGAAAGCGGTGTGGTGGGGCTACATGTCGGGTCGACCTCCTTCCTCGTCGCCGGCTTAGAGCGAGGCTGGCGGTGTCCCCATCCTACTGGAGGTGGCTTCAACCGCACTGAGGCGTATGGGTGCGACGAATGCTGCTTGAGTCGCAGCAGCAATTTCACCACCAATTCGTCGTCCTTCAGCGCCGCTGAAACCCAGTCCTCAGTTGTCATCGTCTTGCAGACACAGAGAATATCAGTCGTAATACTCAGAGAAAACAGGAAGCGATGTGAGGGAGAAAAAGAGAGGTGGTGGCGAAGAATTAAAAAAACGGCAATAAAAACGAAAATATGTCACTGAAAGCTTATACATAGGAATGTGTGTGGCGAAAGACGGAAAGAGTAGATTCCAGTTCCTCATTACTTTCTTTGTTGGGAGTGGGTCCGATTCTTTCGTTGGCCCACTTTTTACACGTAACATTGAAACTTCCCTTCTCTTCTGTGTGTCTAGGGTTTCAACAGGAGGAGAGGGATGATTCTCTGCGGGTTGCTCCAAATGTCCTCTTTTCAATCGATGGGATCAACGAATAATTTCCCCGTTGAAATTTGATTCCAGATTTGAGCACTTTCCCCGAATACTCTCGCTTCAATTGCTTTCACGTTGCGAGCGTGTCAATCTGGGTATTAATTGACTCAAGATATCCATAAATAATTTATTTAAAATAATAAAAATAATAAAGAGTGTTTGAAATATATTTAATGTTAAATATTTTTTATTTATATCAATTTTTATAATTTTGCTTTATTATATTACAAAAATCTTAAATTTTGCTAACTTTATTTTGATACGTTAAAATATTATTTTTAATATAAGTATTTTTCTTAAAAAAATAAGATGAACTTAACTTCCTTTGACATTTATTTAAAAAAAGATTATATAATTTTACCTCTGTTTGGCATATGTTAGAGTATTTCATGATACGCTATAAATTTACATTAGCTACTTTTCATGTTAAATATAATATTATTTTTTGTTTTTGGACAAGCTAGATAACACATCCATCTAAATAATAGTAATTTTTACATCAATACCAAATTATGAAATTGATATATCAAATGGCATATACATTTGAGTTATTCTTAGTATTCACAGGACCATTCAATTCCAGGAATGTATGAAGGGCGATTACATGACTTATTAACAAACTGAGCCTATTCGAGTTCCGTTGATGAACATTTTGATTTCGATTTCCGTTGGTAAACATTTTGTTTACAGATTTATTTAATATTGATTCGTGACGTATTTTGAAACTTATTAATTTTTTGAGCTTTACTTAAATTCAACACAATAATTTATTAAGTATTTAACGTTATATAAAAAATTTGAGCTCTTATAACAAGCTCAACTAACAATTGAGTTGATTATGGATTCGTTTATAATCGGTTTGAAAAGTTAACAAGTAAAGCTTGAATATAATTTAAAACTCGTTTATTTTAATAAGTCAAGTTTGAAGCAACCCACTGCTCGTCTTATCTTAGCTCAACTCAGCCTAGTTCAACTCATTTATAATACTCGGTGCGTTGTGAACATTGGTAATCCAAAAACAATATTTTATCTTATTTAAAAATTAAACTAATTAAAAATATAATTCATGAAAGCTCTAACTCATTCACATAGTAAATGAGTTCTTAGTAACATTATTATTTTTTAATACATATCATATAATCTTCCACTCACACACATATTGTAAACTCTCTAATAATTAATAATTATGAAAAATTTAAATTGTTAATTATCAATTTTTTTTTTTATAAATTGTATATATATATTTTTTCTAAATATATGATTTTAAGCATAAAAATAAGTCTTCTACGAGTGGTAAACTTTTTTCATATAAAAATATGTATTATATCTAATTTAAGTTATAAAAAAGTTTTATACTTTTTCTGATAGAAAATTAATGGTACTAATAATTTTATATAATGTATATTATGTTTTTTTTTAATTTTAATAATTTATACTATAATTAATTATTAAGTAGTATTAATATTCATCATAATAAAGTTGACTCCTCAAAAAATATTAACAATTTTTTATTATTTTTATTATTTGATAAGTAAGACACACACCTATTTATTTTAAATTGGGACTTGAATTTTAAAACTTCAATTTTAAGAGATGAGAGGATACCACTTGAAATAGTGCTTTATAATAAAAATTATTAGTTATTATATATTATTCAATTATTAAACAATTAATATTTGGGTGTTAAGATGAGAAGATACTATTTAAAATGTATTTTCAATGTTATTTTAATCTAATTAATAATATTTTTAAACGGTGTTAAGATGGAAGTTAATAATTAGACTTTTTTATATTAAAAATTTTTTTTTTAGATAAAAAAAATATATCATGGACTTTTTAGATTGAAAAATTTATCTTAAGGACTTTTTAATATTTTTTTCAAAAAGTTATTAGTTATTATATATTATTAAATTATTGAATAATTAACTATAAGTAACATGTTTTTTTTAATGGATCGGTCAGGGGTATCCTGGACAGTTTATACGCAGAAGACTAAGTCTCTCTTCTCGTAATAACTAGACCTACTCTTTAATCTCTAGCAGTCAACGATCGACGAAAAAATACTCGAATTCAAGACACTTGTCTTGAATTTATTGTTCAAAACAAAATGACATCAAATTATTGAGCACATCTTTTCTATTAATAGATTTTTCTCTTTTTTTCCCTCCTTTGCTTTTACTGATTAACTCTGATTTTTTTTATTTGATGAGTACAATTAAGTTTTAATTTTTTTGTTTGTATTTTTATTTTATACGATATGGTCGGTCACTGGTCAGTTCACAGCAAATATTGTACAAGTTTTTTTATTTTATAAATTTATACCCCCATACAACTAATTCTTTTCTTATTTTATCTGCTTATTTCAAAACCCTAGCTAAATTCAAATTCATTCAATTAGTTTCTCAATTTAAAACAAGAAAAATGCTATTTATAATAGATTTTTTTAATCAATTATTTCATTTATTGATACAAATAAGTGGTCTTATGTATATTTATTATAATGAATACTATTATTTTATAGTTTAAGAGTAAGAAAATTCATTGAAAGAATTCGTTATATATAATGTCACTTAAAAAAGAATAACTTGAATTTGAAAATAAAATGGAATGAGAAAAATGCCTTAAAAATATAAAAAAAAATATATTTTTCTTAAAAATAAGAATTTTATATAGGAATACGTGAAAGGCTTTTAAAAACTTGTGTGTTAGATAATGACATAAAATAATGGAAGTACATGTATCAAATGTTCTTTCCACATTTATGATTAGACACAAGATCATGCGGCTCAACAAAAGTGATATACCATCAGACTGGCTATAAACCAATTTGGGTCGATTCACACAAGTCCCTATTATATTTTGGAGTAATTAAAATTTAGTTATAATTTTGGTCCATATTTAACATACAGTCATATTCGAAATCTGAATTAATAAAAAGTTATATTTTGTATCTAAATTAGAAAGAAATTATAAATATTAAAAATATCATTTCAAAACAAAATATATTTCCTTATTATACCGGTATATTCATTCAGCCCTAATCCCCTTAGAACCTTGCAATTTGTTCATCCTACTTGAGCAGCCCTCGTTGTCCAGCCATGGTCCAACGCTGTCCTCCAGCAGCCGTCGTCTAGCAGGTAAGTCTCTCTCTCTCCTCTCTCTCTCTCTCTTGTTGCTTGCTTTTTTAAGCGTCGTCCAACAATTTTTCTTTGTATTACTTGACATATGGGTTCAATCTCGATTTAGATTTTAATTTGGGTATTTAACGAATTAATAGATTTGAATTATTTGTTTTATATATGAAGTATTCGTTGTTCTAAATTTAAAAACAAACTGATAGGAATACATTTTTACTTGATGTTAACAAATGGATGATAACAGTAGTTTTTTCTGAATACACACACTCACTTGTGTTAGGCCCTTTGTTATATGACCATGAAAGTAAATAGACTTGTTGATTGTTAAAAGTGAAAAGTAAATGAGTATTCTAGTGAAATTACTAAATTGAAATGCGTACTTGTCTTCTACTTGAAGCTCATAAAGATGAGAAACTTGACAAATAAAAGAAAAACAAAATTACTTTCAACTAATGTAACTCACAACTTTAGGGTGCAACCCACTTCTTTTAAGGTGCAAAATACATAACTAACTGAAGGTGCAACTCACATAACACTAGCATCATCTTTGATAACATATTATTGTTATTTTCTAATAATTTATCTTTGAATAAATTTTGAGTTTGATAATAGTTTTTGTTTACCTTTAGTTGGCTTCCTCTTAATGTATTGTTAAAGGTAATCTTCTTACTCTTCTTTACTATTAATAGTATTCTCCTTACTCTTTCTCTACTGTTAAAGGTATTCGCCTTATGCCCTTATATTGATTTCCTGTTTCATGCCGCAAACGAGGTTAAAACAGTCTTCGTGAATTTGATGGTCCTAACTAATACCTTTAACTAATATAGTACATTACATGTTTTATTTTATATAAGAACACATCCAATATATCCTGCAAGCGTTATGTGGTGGATTGGGTAATGCATCCCTTTAATAGAATTAAGGATCAAGTCTTGAGTTGTGCCCTTAAAGCAAGACGACATGTGAAGTGCTAAGTTTGTTAAGATGTTGTGGGGTTTATGTAATTTGAATAACATTTAACTATTGTGGATGTTTGGACATGGTGCCACTTATATTGAATGCTGGACATGGTGTGGACACTTGTGGATGTGTAATTTATTAGGAAAATGATGTAAATGCAAACTTTTTACTTTGTGTATGTTTAATTCATTTGAAATATTGTAAATGTTTGGTTAAAATAGTCTAAAGATGTGAATGTTTTATACTTATGAAACAAGTCAAAATAGTAAGCCCATTTTGATGTTGTTGAACCAGGTGCAACATTCACAACCAAGGAGAGCAATTGGGTAAAATCTGACGTGAAAATATCTTAACCTAATGTGTAACCTCATAACACTGTGCACCAATTTGCATTTCATGGTCAGAACTAGGTGCAACCCTCATAACTAGGAGGAGCAACTGGGTAAAACCTAAGGTGCAACCCCATACACAGTGCAACATTCTGTACCAAGCAACTCATATCAACAAAAGATACAGATTTACAAATTCAAAATCCAACATACACAAATTAATATAAATAGTTAAAAAGTGCAAAATAGTTGTAAGTCATTAAAAATGGATACATTGAAATATTCACAATGTAACAAAAGTCATTACATAAGCATAATAAAGTTAAAACCATCTTTGCGAGTACCAAGATAAATTACAAAAGTAGTGTTAAAAAATGGGTAGAACAACAAACTTTTCATTATGGGATAAGTTTTTTGCAAATCTTTCGATTGTGACTGGTCTTGTAACAACGAGAACAATGAATAGCCCTCTTGTCTTAGTACTAGGACTCAAAAAACAAAAAACTTGTTTGTCATTTGCAAAACACGCAACTGCTTACTTGAACTGAAGTGGCCTTTTAAATATCTGACATATTTCAATATGAAACCCATTGACAACATTTGAAAAAGTCATATAAGAAATTTCAGACACTTAAGAATCAATATGTAAAGTTTGATTTGTTTCTTCACTTTTAAGAGCAGTGTCATGCCCTGAGCCCCATAACCCGAAGTTGTGACATTTAAATTAAGTTAAATTAAAATGATTAAATTAATTAAAATATCTCACTAGATTTTAATAGTAAAATATATATAAGTTTAAGTGTGGAATCGATTTAGGATAACAAATATAAGAGTTTCTAAAAATCAAGGTTTAAAAAAAAAAAAATTAAAAGGGTTTGCCCTAATTATTGGCTAGTTTTGCCTTTCAAGTGTTCAACACTTAGGCAATTTTTCACTCATTCACTCTTTAGGTACTTGCCAACCTAATAGTCCTATGTATAACAATTATATAATTTAGTATATACTTCATTTCATATCTTTCTCATCCTACTTAACATACATTATAATACATACATTTCTATATATGGAATTCATTTCCAAGTTACTACGTCATGTATTTACATGTCCCAAAATACATATCAATAACATTTACATATCCCGAGAAATATACGAATTTCATATTACATGATTAACAAAAATAATGGAGAACACTTCATTAACATCATAGTATGTCTTCGTATACATCAAGTAAGCCCAAAAGAAAGAGGCATATCAAGCCTATCAACATGTACTCTTCAAGATGCGGGATCCTTCCCGGTACCTGCATCTGATAGGGGTTAGTACCCTAGTAGGATAACTAAAACAAATGAAACAGGAACGTTGCATAAAAGTTTATGCTTGTGCTAGGTGGGTGGCATGCTATGACAGTTATAAATCAATTAAGCATATACATAATTCATATTTGTCTTATTACGTTTTATGAGATTTACTTAAGTTTCATTTGAGTTCATTCAAATAACGACCAAATTTCTAAATCTCTAGGTTTTATTAAAAACCAAAAAATACTGAAGTCCTAATTCATCACTCATCAAGTAATTACCTCTCATCTGATATAGCGAAACATGGTTTCACAAGCTATTAACCTGTAGGCAACCATAACCTGTATCACCGCGCGAGACTCTCGACTCAATTGTCGAACTTCGGATATACACATTCACAACTCAATCCACACTGCAACATTTCGAGTATTCACATCATCTCATAAGCACACAAAACGCGTTCTAAACCAACACTCTTGGTTCTTTTCATTCTCACTTATTATTTAATCATTTCAATGATTTTTTAAATTTTTTTCTATGTACAAAATACATGATTTTTTTTTATAGTCTCACTCCATACTCCTCGCAAGTGTGAGTGGTAACAATATTATTTAATAAAAACACATGTTTAGGGTTCCAACAATCCTAATATAAACACAGATTTCAATTTGAGAATGCATGGGCATGCTTCACGTATCTATTAATTAACAACAATTGAAATCTATCACACAACATGACAATCCTAGCATATTTTTATGAATAAATGTCTTATAGCAACCTATTCATTCCTATTTCATAAGTTTTAGAAATCCTACTTTACTTTTGTACAATTTTGACAAAGTTTTCTTTGATTTTTTTTTTTGCCCAAAATCAAATAAAAATGCAGTAGACTTCAACCCTCACGAAAGTCCAAGTGACTTGCCAAATTTTTTTTTTTTCTTCCTTTTTTCCTTTTTTCCTTTTTTTTTCTTCTATTCTTCTCTTCTCCTCCACGCCGTTGTGCGTCTATAGAATGTGAGTGTGTGTGTTTTAAAAGAAAGCAAGGTGTGGTGGACTTTTCAACCACACCTTTTGCCTTTATGTGTAAGTCATTAGTATATTTAAATGATTATAACAATAACAAATATAGTTGCAATCATGTGTATGCAAATCATATGTATAATGAAGGTGTAACTTATATATGCATTGCAAGAACTAAGGTTTGCAAAGAGCAAATTATTTTCTGTAATAAGTACAACTCTCATAACATTTGTGCAACTGTTTCAAACTTACGGAGCAACTCACTACAACCTTTGGTGTAATTCTTATAACACTGAATATTCCACTTGCACAAGATAAGTAAGCTACAACTCTCGTAATTTTTGGTGCAATTATTTCAAACGTAACTTCCATATCAGTTGGTGCAACTCTTATAACACTGAATAATTAACTTATAAAAATAAAGCAAAACAAATATATGATGAACTTATTCTTGCTTTCTTTTAGTAGGTGTGTGTGCGAGTATATATATGTGGCGTGTATAACTACACAAAAACACAAGATAGTCATATGAATTAAAGGTTTTTTCTTTTTTCTTTTTTCACAACTTCACTTTTTTTTCCATAGAAGTCAGAGAAACAATATAGAAAATACACAAGTCTTCAGGTGTGTGAGTGAGTGAGAGAGGAAGTAGAAGCCAATGGTGAGAGATGGGGAGAGAGAGAAATATAGGAAGAGAAAGACTTAATTGTTGGAGATAAGGTCGACGGCGAGGCGATAGGATGGTGCAACAACGAGGGTTAGGGTTAGGAGAATCAGTTGGCTATTTGAATATGCATAAGTAAAATAAGGACAGGGCTTTGACATTGTATTTTTATCTTATAAAATGTCAAATAGAAAAAGTTAATGTATTTATAATATTTATGATATTTTTTTTATTTAGGTACAAAATATGACTTTTTCCTAATTCAGACTCTGAACATGACTGAATCTTAAATATGGATCAAAATTGTCACTAAATTTTAATTGCCCCTTACATTTTTACCTTTTAGGCAATTATCATTATAAATCTTGAGGAAAATTTTACATCAAAAAATTCTCAAATTTGATCAAGTGCAAAAAAAAATTATTATTATTATTATTATTAGTTTGAGATAAAATCTCAAATTTGATCAAATGGAACACAAAAATGACAAAGAAAAAAGATGAAGGTGAGAAGCATCGTTATATAATAAATTCTCCCTCCTATGGACATGTTTGGCAGAGCAGGTGAAAGTTAAAATTATGAGTCACACCTGCACATTTAAAAATATAGTTAATTGTTTCATTATTAAAATTGCAGATTGCAGCTTACGATTTTGACTCTCATCCACTCCGGCAAACAACCTCAACCTCTATAAAGAAACCGTAAATCCTGTTATATCAAATCACTCTAATTATGTATAGAGTAGGCACAGAAATCGAATAGAACATCGAAATTAAACCTTGTTGGTGAAGGTAGTTGAATGCTGAAAGAGTACTACATGAATTAAAAGAAATGTAGTACCTGAAAGTTGTGTAATTGGACTGCAATTATTCCAACCACCTATGAAACTCCTGGGTTCTTTATGGCTCAGCCAAATTTGCAACATTTCTACATTCAATGATTCGGTTGATCATCCATAAAGTTACCTTTCTGACTCTCACATCCAAGATTCAAACAATATTTCTTTTTTATTATTAACCTCGGATTCAAAAATTACAAATAGAGAGCAAACGTGTAGGTATTAGAAATTTAGGAGGGATTCATAAATATATATATATATATATAAAATTAGGGAGAAAATTTTTAAATATTTTAACAAAATAAGTAATAAAAAATAAAATTTTAAAATTTTTGAAGGGCCATAACCCCACATTCCCTTGCATCCGCCAGTGTTTGTCATTTCTTTCTATCACATAACGAAGCTTGATGATTTTTTTTTTTAAGGAAAAGGAACATCATATCATGTCTATTGAGAGTTTTTTTTTTTTTTTTTTGAGATATATGCATAATACAACATGTTTCTTTTAAAAAAAATATCATATTACAATTTTCAAATTTGTGATGCAACTCAAATAATGTAACATAAGATTATTAGTGTCATAGTTGTTACGAGCGATCGTCTGGATTTCTGATTATAAGAAAAGCATCTAGACGATGATCGCTTAAACTAAAATAACTGAACAGTTACCCGGATAAATGGGTAGTTGCTTGGGTATCTAGACGTCCAATTCATCCGAATAATAAACATTTATAATTAGTAGACTTTTATTTTAATATATAATTAAAATTTTGCTTAATTATTATATTTGTTATGTTATTCTTTATTTTGTTAAAGGTTGAATATATTAGTGAATAACTAATTTTTTATTAAGAGAATTTCTTATTTTAATACATAATTAACTTTCTATTTTATTATTATATTTTTATTTTTCTTCCTATTGTTTTATCTATAAATAAATAAGGCGAAATTAATAGATAGATTGAAAAATTTTCAAATATTAATATTTGTACCAGAAGTTCTTATATATATATATATATATATATATATATATATAACAATCTTTTATTTTATTTACATGTAATATATAAAGTCAAATATTTCTAAAAAATTATGATTAATATATTGGATTCATTAATTGTTTATTCTATGTTGTCAAAATAAATCAAACAAAACTTATGACTTTTTAATAGTCATTAATTGTTCTGAATTTTGTTAAGGTTGTTTAATTATTTGAATTATCATCAAATGTTATTATTTGAATGGATTAACTTCTATTCAAGTGCTTTGTATTATATTATTCATTTTATTTTATTTATTTGCATATGTTACAATGTTTTTAAAATTCAAATTGTATGTTTGTTTGTTGGCACAAAATAACAAGTAATACATAGTTTCTATTATGTTTTTTTATTCATATTTTTATTAATATAATTTTTTTATCAATAAAATAAATTGTGTGAAATTATGAATTAAAATAATGATTAGATCACTTTTATATCATATTTTTTGGTTGAACGATCGCGTGAGTAATAAGGTAAGTCCATCTCCTAGGCTCGCCTAAGCAAGTTGACAACTATGATTAGTGAATATTATATAACAATTTATCAATAACTCATTATCACATTATTTAAGAGTGATACTACACTTCTCAAAATTTTATCACAAATAATGTGGTAATGACATAACAGAATCTCATTGTAGGCACATTAATTACATAACTTAATGCACTACCAGTGTCCACATCAGTTTGAAATATATATTTGGGAAGTATAGCATTTTTCAAAATTTAACAAAAAAATTTATTATCACAGTATTTAAGATGTAAAATTTATGACTTAAAGGGTGGATCTGACTGTTACGAAAAAAAAAAAACTTAGTGTGGTGCACGTAAACTGACCCAAAATATCTTTAATTGGTTCAAAAAAAAAAAATTAGGACACATAACATTATTCTAAAGCTAGTGCAACACTTTTTTTTGTGATGTCCCACTAATGCAACACTTACCACCTTGCTTGTCATTTTTTTACATGGATAGGACTCATCACTCATGAGGTCTACTGTAAAATCCACGCGATAGGATAATGATCAAAAGTTGTAAAAATAGTAACAAAAATAGGTGGTGAGGAGTGTCAGCTCACCATTAAGCAAGTGAAATAATGATTTTAGGCATCATTTATGAAAAAGGCCCCAAATCTTATATAGTTTATAGTATAAAATACTTATAAAAATTTAAGCAACACAAAGAAGGCCCGCCCCATAAATGTTTAAGTTTAAGAAAAATTCAAGTTTTTGACGAATCACATTTGATTAAAAAAAAAACATGAATAGTCTCTTTGAATTGCCCAACTTATAATAGAGTTCTATTACAAATTAATCATATTTTTGTTATTTGTTTACACAAAAAAAATACTTAAATAATTATTTTGTAGTAGTTAATTTATAGTTTTTATAAATTTTATTAGTAGAACTCTATTTCAAATTTCTTTTTTTCAACTTGTTTTATTTATATTAAAATTTTATTTAACATTTATATATATTTTTTTGTATTGGGCTCTATTAAAATTTTTATATTATATTATAATATATATAATTTAATATTAAAAATTAAAAAAAAAAATATTTACGTTATCGCTTTAAACCCTAGATTGTATGGAACAGTTCTTGGTAGTGAGCATAACTTTAGCCAAACTTTGTGTATATGTCTGTGTATGTATTCACATACATATGTGCCTTGGTGCATATATATATTAGAGATTCTTTGTTTTATTAAAATTTTAAAGGTAATTCTAAGATTGAGTATGCTGTTAGAAAAAAAGAAAAAAGGAAAAAATAGTCATATTAAAGAAAGGTTTCGTACTCTCGGTATATATTGAGAGATATGTGACTGATTGTGCTTGGCGTAGGAGAAGAGCTTCATCCAGGAAATGATCAGTTGGAAGTAAGAAACAGAGAGCTGGTTATTTGAGGCAGTGAACTAAAATACGTATATTTAATATGTCAAACCTCCTTACATGGTGATATACTATAAAATAACAAATATATTTAAAGCATAAAAGGTTTCGTACTCTCGGTATATACTGAGAGATTTGTGACTGATTGAGCTTGGCGTAGGAGAAGAGCTTCATCCAGGAAATGATCAGTTGTAAGTAAGAAACAAAGAGCTGGTTATTTGAGGCAGTGAACTAAAATATGTATATTTAATATGTCAAACCTCCTTATA
Source organism: Nyssa sinensis (assembly GCA_008638375.1). Classification (NCBI taxonomy): domain Eukaryota; kingdom Viridiplantae; phylum Streptophyta; class Magnoliopsida; order Cornales; family Nyssaceae; genus Nyssa; species Nyssa sinensis. The sequence goes on from CM018046.1 coordinate 14,043,522, forward strand.
TGGTGATATATCATAAAGTAACAAATATATTTAAAGTATGACAGGTATATGTATATAGCTCTTCAAAGTACAGATTAAGAAAATTTGTTTTATTTAGATTAAACAAGCACGGGAGAGTTCAAAGATATATAATTCAGAACATAGTACCACCTTTCGTATTCTACCGACCTCAGAATAAGGAAACAAAGTTCGATATAACAACTACTATTCGGATATCTTCAAATCCCTACTTTTATGATTTTTAATCCTACTCAACTTAAGATATCTACAACCTATAAATAAGATCATAAGGTATGCTTTTAATATATGTTCAATTCTTCTTTTAAATTATAGTCTCTTTCTATTTACTGACTTTATCATTGGAGTGGCTACCACCGAAGCCTTTCCGGTGACTCTCTGATCTCAAGTTCTTGATAGGTAGCGAAAGACGGGAGGCCCTTCTGATAAAAAAGGAGCAACATCAATTTGGTACCGTCTGTGTGAAAGACAATAGTTCTTATTATCTTTTCTTCAAAACAACAAATCTATTATCTTTTTCTCTTCGAAAGATAATGGCTTATCGCATTCGTCTTAGAAAGAACTCCCGAAACCCTCAGAATCAGCCTCCTATTGGAAGAAGAAAGGGACAAACACCCAATTGTTTACAACAACAACTTGATCGGATTCAACGGCAGTCTGATCAGATGCAGGAACAACTTGCTGTCATGTCACAAGCTTTAGCTTCACTGGCTCTTAGAACCAGCGGAGTAACCCTCTTCCTCCTCCTACTAATGCTGTTCACGAAGGAATTCAGCCTCCTACCACCACCATGGGCAGGAGGATCGCCTAACAAGGAGTTGCCTAACATACAATTGGTACACCCCCGTGGTACTGCTCATATAGGGATTGATCCCCAAACATCAACAGTCATAGGAAGAGGAATGCCCACGCTTTGTCTTGTTGTCTATTATCAAAGCAAAACGAGGATACCAACTCTAATAGCCTTCGGAGCTAATCTAGAGTTGTAAGAATTCCAACCTCTCGAGCTTCTGGTCCTCCCAGTCTTGGGAGAGCAAGCATCCTCCTGCTAACACCGGACAAATTCTTCCCCTGAGTCGAGGATCTAGAGGTGCAGGACAAGATCAACAATGGTTACTAGTCGCACAACAAGTCTTACTTAAAGCCCCTTAGAGGGTAGAGGAGATAGCAGACTCCTAAAATCAAATGATCTCAACTAGAGGGTTCTGTACCCCTCCAAATCAAGACAAGTTAAGTAAGTAGGTTCTCCACGCCATTTACCTCTAACATAATAGCAGAAGAGCGATCCCAAAAAGTTTGTTGTCCCAAAATTCACCCTCTACGATGGGTTTGAGGACCCTGGGGACCATTTATATCACTATCAACATACAATGGCTTTTCATAGAGCTATTGATGCCTTCATGTGTCGAACTGTTCGTGACAAGCCTCAAGGGTATCACCCTTAAGTGGTTCCACAACCTCTCCAAAAATCGATCAACACTTTTTATGAGCTCAGTAAGGCTATTTCTTGACTGATTCTTAACTAGCAAGAAGTTAAGAAAATGACCAGAATTCTTGCTAACTATAAAGCGAACAAATGGAGAATCATTTCGGGAGTACATAACTCGTTTTAACACCGAGCTCACGAAGATAACCGATTACAGTCCAAGCTTCCTAGTGGCCGCCTTTACTTTAGGCCTTAGGCTTGGACGCTTCCAGGATTCTTTGACCAAAAATCCTCCCATTGATATGACAACACTCATAGAACGAGCGCGGAAGTATATTAATCTTGAAGATACAAAAACCTCTTTTCGAAAAGTAAAAGAACAAACTCAAAAGGATGAGAAGCTTCAGAAGAGAGATAACAACGCTAACAAGAAGAGGATCAAGAGCCTCGACAAGAGAACCCAGAGCCTAGGGGTGTCAATTTTTGACACAACACAACGCGTACACGACACGAAGTTAACGGGTTTGGGTCGAGCATAAATGGGTTTGGGTTATAAATGGGTTGACACGTATAACATGATTAATAAATAGGTTGTGTTTGGGTTTTACTAGTGCCAACCCGTTTAACACGACTTAACACGTTTAATCAACCTGTTTAACACGACTTAACACGTTTAATTATAAAAAAAAAAAATAATCATGAGTTAAGGTAATTCATCTCACATCAAATATTTATCAAGGTTTAAAGATTTTTTACTTATAAAAGAAGTTTTTACTTTAATTTGATCAATGTCCAAAGTTACTAAACTTGAAAATTATCTATACATATTAAAAGATAGGTAAATTTTTTTACTTAAAAAATAAAAAATTTAAAATAAACGAGTTAAGCGTGTTGACATGTGTAACCTGTTTAATAAATGGGTTGGGTTTGGGTTTTGAAACTTGACACGATTTGTTAATAGTGTCGGGTTAGTGTTGACATATATTTTCGAATATGTATGCCTTGACACGATTCAAATACGACACGATAACACGAATTGACACCCCTACTAGAGCCCAAAACAATTCTAACTTTGGGAGGCATAGGACTTACACCCCTCTAAATGCTTCTCTTACCCACATACTCTAACAGATCCAGACTCGTGAAACATTGATGTGGCCAGAGCCATTAAAAAGCCACCTTGACTCAAGAAATCAGAACAAATGTTATGATTTTCATAAAGAGCACAGACACACAACCGAAGGAATGCAGAGTTCTCAAGCAAGAAATAGAGCATCTTATCAGAAGAGGATGACTGAGAAAGTTTGTCGATTCAGGACGGGAGGTAGAACCCCCGTGATGAAAGACCATTTCAAAGAAGGAAAGAACAAAGGCCTAAATAGAAAGAAATTTGAAATGATCAGCAATGGAAAAATAATCAGGTCATTTTTGTGTTTCATGCCGACAATGTGATGATAGGGATGTCTAATTGAGCTAGGAAAAGATATGCTCGGGAAGCAAGGGCAGGCAGAACCCCGTGTCATCCAGATCTCGACCATTGAGAAAAATTTAAAGTCAGAACCTGAGATCCAATTCTCTAAATTAGATCTCATTGGGATACATTGTCCCCACAACGATACTCTTGTCATCTCACTCAAAATCACTAATTTTGAGATTAAAAGGGTTCTCGTGGATACTGAAAGTTCCACTAACGTATTATTCTATGAACCCTTCAAGCACATGAAGCTTAAATCTAATAACATCATAGCTACTATTGCTGTCATGGCAGGATTCGACGAGAATCTCAGCATCCCAATAGGCAGAATTGATCTACCAACCACGATAGGAAAGGGAGACAAATATAGGACACTGATCTCTGAATACATGGTCTTAGACACTAAATCTCCCTATAATGTCATTATTGAGAGACCTTAGATCCACCAGATGGGAGCAGTTACATCAACCTCGATCAATGCTTGAAATATATCCACAACAACAAAGTTTTCACCATTAAGGGCTGTCAGCCCACTGCCCAGGAATGTCATTCCCTCACACTAAAAGAAAAGCCTTCGAAATAGCAATTACAATACCCTCATGAAAGGGAAATTTCCCCATCTTCCAACCATCACGAGATAGAAGAATGTCCTTTAGAAATTAACGAGCCACTAAGTCCGAAAGGAAGGGACAACGTAGTTAAACCAATGGAGGAGTCCATCAAAGTACTCATCAGCACTGAAGGAGAGGAAAAGTACGTACAAATTAGCTTAGCCTTGTTTCCTTCCCAACAAGATGATATTATTAAATTCCTAAAAGATAACCTTTCGGTATTTGCTTGGGAAACTAGAGATATGGAAGGAATAGATCCTGATTTCATCTCTCACAAGCTAATGACAGATTTAGACCATCCCCTAGTAAGAAAAAAAAAAAAAGAACGTTTTCCCCTGAACGCCATAAAATTATCAATAAAGAGGTCTAGAGGTTGCTAAATGCTGGAATGATAAGAAAAGTGTTCTACCCAGAATGGTTTGCCAATATAGTTCTTGTAAAAAAGAAGAATGGCAAGTGAAGGTCTGCGTTAACTATACTGCCTTAAATAAAGCTTGTCCCAAGGACAATCTTTCCTCTTCCCAGAATTGATCAACTTTTTGATGCCACGGCAGATCACAAACTTATGAGTTTTACGGATTCTTACTCCAGATATAATCAAATTCAAATGTATCCTCCAGACCAGGAGAAAACAACCTTCATATCAGAACGAGGTCTCTATTGTTATAGAGTGATGCGTCTGGATCCACCTTTTCTTTTTCGTCGTCAGCATCCGGCGCATCAATCAATCTCAACTTGGGAGACTTCAATATCATCTACCCTAGTTAGATCCAAGTTAAGATATTTCTTATGGAGCTTCGCCTTGAAGGTTTGGTATCCATACTTGATCAGCTCGCCACCTAGATCTTGAACTTCAGCCTTCAGATCCACTTCTGTTTGGGCTCTGATAGCTTCAGCGGTTTCTTGAATCTTTTGAATAGAAGCAGCCTGGAAGTCTGCAAACCTCTTTTTGAGGTCTTCCAGTTCGGTAGCAAGGGCGTCTTGCTCAGACTCTACAATGGAGTGGGAATTGGCAGCCTCCTTTAATTTTTCCTCGGTTTCCACCATAAAAGATTGCGCAGTCCCCAACTAGAACCTAGCCTCATCAAGCTCAGATTGGAAGGTGTCAATCTGCTTGGGATCCTCGGGGGAGCCCGTGATAGCTGCCAAGCCATGCATAGCCTTTAAAATGCACAACAACACAATTAGGTCAGAATAGGTTACAGAATAGAGAAAGTAAAAATAAGAAAAAATAATACAGAACTCACCTTCATGTGAAAGACTATCAGATTTTGGCAACCTTCTGAAACTTCAGCCCTTTGAACTTGCTTGAGCCCGTTGCCCAGGAATCCTTATAAGTCCATCTTCACGGTTGTCATGCCGGAGTCATCAGACACTGAAGAAGCAGCAATGGATTTGCCTTTCCCTATTTTCTTCTTTAGAGCAGAAGGCAATGGGGTTAGAAGGGCCTCTTGAACAGGAGAAATCCCCAAATCCTCTGAAACGGTTCTCTCGGGAGAGTTGGAGATCAACCTCCTTCTTTTCACTTGAAGAAGAGGCTCGAAAGGGGAAGAACTTTCCCTAACCTTCTTCTTCTTTTTCCCTGGCACCCATCCGGTCACCAGGGATCTCTTCAAACTTTCGGTCCGGTACCCACACCAAACTAGCCTCCATCAGATTTTTACGGTAAAGAATGGCGTCGTGAGAGTGGTCGTTGGTCTGAAAGAGCGTCTTGTACTTCTATTGAAGATCGATTGTGAATATCGATCTCTTCCAAGCTCTCTTATCTGCACAAAAGCACATGATTAAGCTAAAAAAGAAAACAATAGAATGAGAAAGCCCAAGAACGCAAAACAAAAAAGGACTTCACCCTTAATCCCTAGTCTTCCGTAGGAAGGTTGAAACCTAGCTCTCGAAATCTTCGAACTCCCAGTCTCCTTTTACAAAGAAGTATCACTTCTTCCAAGTCTTGTTAGAAGTGGGTATAGAGGAGAGAGGTTTGAACCATTTGTCAAAAAACATATAAAACATGCTCCCCGACTTCAGGTATTTCATACCTATATTACTTCTAATCACTCGGAGGTTTACCTCAACATTGTTCAAGTGTCCTAAAACTATGAATCCAAGTAAATGCCTCTAGCTATTTATATTCAGACCAAGCGCAGGCAGATGTTAAACCAATTAAAGAATTCCCTAATAAAAAGGTGGAAGGGAAACCTAACCCTTATCTCGAACCACTCAAGGTAAGCACAGATCTAACCTTGTTGAGTACTAGAGGGGCGATCTATGTGTCTTAGGAGCCCTACATGACACGTTTACAGGGAGGTCGAAAAGCAGCTCTCAAAGCATCTATCATGTTCTGAGTTATGGCACTTTCTCCTCCCTCCCTTTTGTGGGGTTTACCTAAGGTCTCCCCACTAATGTTCCTAAGTTCTATGAAGGCCTCCACTATCCTAACTTCAGAACCTAAGGGTTAGGGTTACTGATAATCCTATCCTCTACATTCTCCGATGGGCTACTAGCTACAAGGTTAACTTCTGTCTAGTCATGTATCTCCACAGACTCTTCTGTTTCATAGCCAGTGCTTGACTAAGCATTAGTGATCCGACATGGTCAAAATAAAAAAATGAAGGGGAATGAAAGAAAATACGAAGAACTTGGAAAGAGATTTGAAACCAAACTTGACCTATAGAGTTGATCGGAATTGATCTTCTTAGACACCGGAGTTCATCTCACTTGAGGTTTTCTCTGGCGATGTGATAGTTCTTAAGATACAAAAAATGATGAAAGGAGGGGCATCAGTGTGCTCCCCTTGCCTTTTTATAAAGATCTAACAAGTGTCACGTGGTAGACCCTCACTTGCGAACCATCGTGGCAGTTAGAGCAATGATGACCTCGTAATTTCAACTGACGGCTGATGCAATGAATGTCGCATCAACGACTGTCTCCTCAGAATACGAAGCGACACATTTATAACTATTACGCATGTAACACCTTAGAAACCCTAACCTCAGCTCTGATCATGCCTTAGAACAGAAGCTTAGGGGAGGGAGTAGCTGATATACCATAAAGTGACAAATATAGTCAAAGCATGACACATGTATGTATAGAGCTTTTCAGGGTACAGATCAAGAAAGATTGTTTTATCCAGATCAAACTAGGCACGAGGGGTTCAGAGGTATATGGTTCATAACATAACACCGCCTTCAATATCCTACCGACCTCAGAATAAGGAAACAGAGTTTGATATGACAACTACTATCTTTTGATATCTTCAAATCCCTACTTTTATGACTCTTAATCTTACTCAACTTAGGAGATCTACAATTTATAAATAAGACCATAAGGTACGCTTTCAATATATGTTTAATTATTCTTTTAAATTATAGTATCTTTCTATTTATTGACTTAATCATCAGAGTGGTTACCATCGGAGCCTTCCCTGTGACTCTCTGATCTCAAGTTCTTGACAGGTAGTGAAAAACAGGAGGTCCTTTTGATAAAAAATGAGCAACGTCACATGGTAAATACCAATGGTGGATGTACCGATATAGACCATTAATATAGGGGGTGAAAAATTAAAAATTGATCAAATTTGAGTTCAAAACTTAAATTTGGGCAAAAATTCAAGTACAAGCTTCATTTGAGTTTGATTTTCTCTAGTAATCACTTAGTTTTACTCAAATTCATTTTTAATAAATTCCACTTTGTACTTTTTTTTTTTTATCATGTATCAAAAGTTTTAAATTTGCTTCGAATATTGATTTGAGTTTGTGAATAATATTTCACTAATTTAGATATGAGTTCGAGTAAAAATAGATTTGATATGAGTTATGAATCTACTCTTGGAAAGAATTATTTAAAATTTTGAACTCAAATTTATGTTTGATTAAGGTTGGAGATGTCCTAACACCACATAGATGATACATTGCTAGTAGTCACATGTTTGTCACAAATAGGTTTCACAGGTAAAATTATAAAATTGAAAAGGCACGTGAGCATTCGAGATAGAGCTTCTTATTTATTTGAAGGAGAATGTGTTAGCGTCAGTCGCAAGTATTCAACTACTCAGTAAATGGCAAATGTAATGCGAGCGCTAATCAGATCGTGTGTGAACACTTGCAACTGATACTATCATTGCTCTTGTTAGAAGAATGGAGGGGCATTATAGTCAATTAATATGAAATAAATAAATAAATAAGGGCGAAAACTCGAAAAATACGGACAGAGGCAAAGGCAAAGATATAAATTCGGTGTTTGTTGGTCTTCTTCTTCCCCGGTTCCGTCCATCCAAAGCTCCAGACTTTGAGGCGCCCCTAATTCTCAATTTTTGCAGAACTTCATTTGATTCTCTCCCTCTATATATCTCTTTCTAGATGCATATATATGTATCCTTCTTCCTCTAAGAGGTCGGTCAGTGAATGCATTTTTCTGAATTTTCTCATAATTGCTTGTTACTGATAGGAAACTATACCGCATTGTATCATTTTATGTATACGCCTCATTAAAAATCAACACCCACGTACCAAAATTTCAAGATCTAGCATTTTCAGCTCAAATTTTCATCTGGGTATCTCTCAGATCTTTAAGAAATTCGTCAAAACTGGTGACGGATGGATTTCTTTGATAAATTTAGGAAATGGGTATTGATTTCTTCCACGATTCTTCAATTCGTTGATGGTTTTTATCTTCCTGGTAGTTTCCCACACAAATACAATGTAGGTGATCAGTTATCTGTGAAAGTGAATTCATTGACCTCAATTGATACTGAAATCCCCTATGCATATTATAGTCTGCCCTTATGTAAACCTTTAGAAGGTGTCAAGGACAGTGCTGAGAACCTCGGCGAGCTCCTCATGGGGGACCGCATTGAGAACTCTCCTTATCGGTTTAAGATGTATACAAATGAGAGTGACATCGTTTTGTGTAAAACAAACCCCCTATCAACTGATGAATTCAAGATTTTGAAAGAAAGAATTGATGAAATGTATCAGGTTAATTTGAATCTAGATAATCTTCCAGCTATTCGATATATCAAGAAAGAGAGTTTCTTTCTTCGTTGGACTGGTTTTCCTGTGGGGCTTAAGGTTCAAGATGTTTATTATGTATTTAACCATTTGAAGTTCACAGTTTTGGTTCATAAGTATGAGGAGAACAATATAACTGATGTTATTGGGGCTGGAGATGGGGCTGAGTTGATTTCCATGGGTGACAAGTCCGGCAAGGGAGCGCAAGGTTTTGTGGTTGTTGGGTTTGAAGTTGTTCCATGCAGCTTTCAGCATAATCCTGAATCAGTAAAGGACCTTAAAATGTATGATAAGAACCCTTCGCCGATTAAATGTGATCCAATTACAGTGGCGATGGCCATAAAGGAAGGCCAGCCGTTGGCTTTTAGTTATGAGGTCTCTTTTGTGGAGAGTGATATTAGGTGGCCCATGCGATGGGATGCCTATTTGAAGATGGAAGGTTCAAAAGTTCATTGGTTTTCAATTCTCAATTCTCTGATGGTGATCACTTTTCTTGCTGCCATAGTTCTTGTAATATTCTTGAGGACAATTCGACGTGACTTGGCCCGTTATGAAGAGCTTGACAAGGAAGCTCAGGCACAGATGAATGAGGAATTATCTGGTTGGAAGCTTGTTGTTGGAGATGTTTTTCGAGCTCCAACCAATCCAGAACTTCTCTGCATAATGGTTGCAGATGGGCTTCGGATTCTAGGAATGGCAGTCGAGACAATTTTCTTTGCTGCTCTTGGATTCATGTCCCCAGCTTCTCGTGGAGCTCTCCTCACAGGAATGCTTTTCTTCTACATGTTTTCTGGACTTTTGGCTGGATATTTCGCCGTTTGGCTCTTGAAAACACTTACATGTGGTGATTATACTGGATGGTATTCTGTTTCATGGCGAGTTTCTTGTTTCTTTCCTGGAATTGCTTTTCTTATACTAACCACACTGAATTTCCTCTTATGGGGAAGTCATAGCACGGGGGCTATTCCATTTTCTACATTTTTAGTTCTGTTATCGCTTTGGTTTTGCATTTCTGTGCCACTTACCCTTGTGGGAGGATATGTTGGATCTAAAGCCCCTTACCTTGAATACCCAATTCGAACCAACCAAATTCCTCGCGAAATCCCATCTCAAAGATTCCCTTCTTGGTTGCTAGTTCTTGGGGCAGGGACTCTCCCATTTGGAACCCTCTTCATTGAGCTTTTCTTCATCATGTCTAGCATTTGGCTGGGGCGAGTTTACTATGTTTTTGGGTTTCTCTTTGTTGTTTTGATCCTTTTGGTGGTGGTATGTGCTGAAGTATCTCTAGTCTTTACTTACATTCACCTTTGTGTGGAAGATTGGAGATGGTGGTGGAAATCCTTCTTTGCATCTGGTTCAGTTGCTCTTTACATATTCTTGTACTCCATTAATTATCTCATTTTTGATCTAAAAAGCCTGAGTGGGCTGGTATCTGCAGTTCTGTACTTGGGTTACTCTCTTTTCATGGTTATGGCAATTATGCTTGCAACTGGTGCTGTTGGGTTCCTATCTTCCTTCTTGTTTGTGCATCGCCTTTTCTCTTCAGTAAAGATAGACTGAAGACAGATCCATCTCATCAAGAAGCTCTGTTCCAGATTAGTGGCACTGATTCTTTTTTTTTTTTTTTTGTGTGTGTGGCTAGTTTATCTTGTATCCATTGGGGGTATTGGGTGTCTTTGAAGGTAAGAATAATCTTATCAAATTTTGCTCAGAAGTTTTTAGATGAAGATTGATTCCATGGCAATTTTGTGTACTAATGCTGCGGAAGAAGATGCAAAGCATGGTTCTTGGCAGTATATTTATCCAAAAATAATTGTCATACTAAAAATAATGTTTAAAATAATAAATTTGATTATTTAAACTAAACTAAGAAAAAATATGGTTAAGAGTTGCTATTTTTAGGTTAAATTCATTCAACATGATGAATTTTTATATTAAACTGTAAATAAAATCATTCAAATTCAAAAAAAATAATTATTGAAAGTTGTCTTGTGACAACATTACATTGTCAATATGCAACCAATGTAATGTCCGCACCTCATTTAAGATAAATTTTGAAACACTGCTCTTTTTAATTCCATCAATCATGACCAACATATATATTATTCAAATTAATTCTACTATCTGTTTCTTCTCTGGTTATTTAAATAAGAAAAAGAGAATAACACTTGTTTTTTCTTCTAATTAATATTATTCTTTTAAGGGCATGTTTGGTAAGTAAAATGACTCAAGAATTCATAAGAATGACTATTTCCACAAGAAGTAGGAATATCATTCCTTCCCATGACCTAGAGAATGAGATACTAAAAAAATAAAAAAGTAAAAACACATATATAATATATGTTATTTCTTCTCCCTCCTACTCAACCAAACACATTATAAAAGTAGGAAGTAAACAATTGCAATTTCACACTGCAAAAGAGATCACAGATTTTCTATATTTCGATTTTTCTTTTTTTTTTGAAAAATTAGTTCATAGATGAGATATAAAATATTTTGAGATGTAAAAGCTATAAAATAACCAAAAATTATTTAAATATATGTGAAACCATTAGGGATGAAAAAAATTATTTAAAAATTCTGTTTTACATAATATTTTTCTTCTTTTTATAGAAAGATATATTGGGGATACTATTTTTACTTCTTTTTTTTTTTCCAACAAAACCAAAGATTTGAAACGCAACTTTGGCAACTTGTTTAAAATTTATTAATTTTTACAAGCCAAACTTGAGCCGTCCATTGCTTGTTTATAAGCCTTTTTTACAAGAATGCAATGGCACATTCCAAAAGAAATAAAAAATCATGTTGCCTTTTTCTCAGATCATCTCATTTCTCATTGCCCCAATATATATATAGACACTATGCAATCACCAGTCAAAATATGAAGGGCTAAAAGAAGGTTCTGCAATCAGCTAGAGAAAGGGGAAATTTTGGCACCGTAGCACAGTATATAACCAATATATTTAGGTCTTTACACACAATATAAATAGCCAAGAAAACATCAATAATTTCATTATAAAGAACATATAGATAAGGAACTAAGCAGGCATTGAAGTTATATATGAACACATGTAATGCCATCAAAGGGACAACACTTATATATATATATATATACATATATATATTAAACCAAAATGAATCCATGATAATATCTAACCATAATGATGTCCTGTATTGTTATGATAGCATTGAAATTGATTTAATTTAAGACATCAAACTAAATGTGGGGTAACATCTAACAGCTAAAGATTCACTAAACAGAGAGAATATTCTAAATGCAACTTTTAGAATTTACAATATGATAGAAACATTAAAAAGTAAAAAGGTAAGAGGGAAAAAATGGCATCTACAAGAAACCTGTGCCGAAAAATCTTGAGATCAGCATCTAGTTTACAATGCAATTGAAAACCTAGAAATTAAGGTTGAAGTATCAATTGGGTTGGCATCACTTTCTACAACAGCTTCAGAAAAAGATGTATTATTGTTAAAGTTAGTTTTTGGGTTTGCATCAATTTATATGTATCGTCCACTAAAAAATAGGCCTTGACCCATTTAAGTGGTTGATAGGATAAATTTTTATCTTAATTTAAATACGTCTCTATCATGTGTTGATAGAGATCAGTATTTTGAATCTTAACAAGATTCTATATGTATCTAAAATAAATATGCAGATATGTGGTCTGCGTAATGTGGTTGTGAGATATAGTACACTTTCTCTCTCTAATCTTTCCTATCGGGTGGGTTTGAAACGTGAAGATTGAAGGGGCAACTCTAGTAGCCAACCCTGCGTAACTTTGCAAAATTTGAGGACATACACGGAAGCCAGAATTCAACGTTTAGCTCGTAACAACAAGCAATATACGGTCTACAGGTATTTGCCGCAGTTAGGTATGACTTAATTCATGTACATGCTATGTGCATTGAGTGTTTACATTGGTATCAGAGTGCTATCACAATAGACAAGCATAGTTTCATCTCCATGGGTCGAAAAACCCAGCCTATGCAAAGGATCCCAAGTATCATAGGAAATCCAAACACATAGACATTCGTTTCCATTACATTCGAGACATGGTTGTGTAAGGGGAAGTGGTCCTGATATATATCTCCACAGGCAGTATAATGGCTGATCCATTGAACAAGACCATTCCCAGAGATTTTTTTTTATTTCATGTTAGGAGTATAGGACTTCGTAGGATTTGATATGTATAAGCACTTCATTTTGTTATTTGACATTATTATGATATATACATTCCTTTTACATATGTTGTTTGATGGGGGTGATTGTTATTATTGTGTACATCCTTGTTATATGTCACCAGGCTAAGAGTCAACCCACTCACACCGGTGATTCACCTTAGTGTTGAGATAGCAAGCAAGATGAGACATTGATGTCTATGGTGCTTACATAGCGAGCTAAGACATTTATATCTGTGACGCCTAGAAGGGGATCAAGATATATTCACAAGCATTTAATTCTATATGTCGCCTTAGTTAGAGCTAAGATGAGACCTTCACGTAGAGGTCAATTATGGAGTATTTCCACAAACTCCATGAGGGTTGTTATAGCCGAATATCAGATTCCAAGCAAGCGCTTAGACAGTGACTAGGTTGAAACTCAAGTTAGGCCCTTGTTAGTGACTAGACCTAGATTCGTATGGCGTTATTGGCTTATTTGTTCAATGACATACCCATTTGTGGGATGACGCCATAAGATATATTTCATATTGTATGTACTGCATCGACTGATAGTGGGAGTGATGAATGAATCCCTGCTTCATTGTTGTGTGAGCCACTTGGATCATTAGATCCTAGTTATGCCATTGTTTAACCTAAGACTATCTCATGAAGAGGATATTCGATGTCGTTACTTTGGAATGTTTCCCAAGGACGATAGAAGATACTGTCTCGCTGGGGATCTCTAGGGAAGCGGTTGAGTCTAATCTGATTTATATGAGGGCTTAGGGAAGATGTAAAGGTGCAAACGAACGGAGCCGTTCATAAATAGCTCGAGCTCAACTCAATTATGGCTCGTTCAAACTCGGTTAAATTAATACACAAGTCGAGCTTGAGCTCAAAATAAGGCTCGTTTATTAAACGAACTGAGCCGAGCCAAAAGAAGGCTTGTTTATTAAACGAACCGAGCCGAGCCAAAAGAAGGCTCGACTCGTCAGGCTCGTGAACAAGCTCGTATAAGCTCGGATAGTGGCTCGACTCGTGACTCGTTTTTGTTTTTAGTATAAATACTTTATTTTTTATGTAGGGTTTCTAAGTTTCTAGTTTCTTCTTTTCACGCGGCTGCTCTGCTCCTCTGCACTTCTCCCTCTCTCAAACTCCCGTTTCACGCCCCTTTTCCCTCTGCCCTTTCTCGAGGGTTTCTTCAAGCACGATTCAAGCAAACAGACTCGAGGGTTTCTTCAAGCACGGTTCTGCCATTCTAGTGACAGATTCTTCAGCTGCGACCTGGTGGCAACTTCATTTACGATTTGTTTGATTTTTTTTTTTTTTGCAACTTTCACAACTGGGTTTCTAATCTTTTTTCCTTTCATCTTCAATTTTTTTTTTCGATTTTTTGTTTGGCCGATCCAATGGGTTTCGATTTTGCAGCTGGGTTTCGATTTTCCTTTCATCTGGTGGCACAATTAAGTGCAAGAGCTGGGTATGTGCTCTCTCTTGTGTCCCCCCCTCCCCTTCCCCCTTTTAATGTTTCTTTCTGTCACTTATCCAAAAAAAAAAATGAAAAAAAAGGAAGATGTTTCTTGTTGTCATGTGGGTTACTGGCACATATGGCTACTATCCTCTCACTTTGAGGGCCAAGTGATGAACTTTCATTATCTTCTATTTTACTACATAGGGAAATATGAAAGTGGTTTTTGGGAAAAAGGGAAAAAAATGCTTTACCAAGGTTATCGCTCATTCCTTGGAATCAAATCAGATGGAGTAAGAAATGTCATCTTAGCTTATGTTACATGAAGATCATTTGAAATATTGTTTCTGTGTTGACATGATAAAAGAAAGGGTGGATTGAATTTGTATCAGATCCCTCAAATACATGAATGCTATTAGATGTGGTTGTAATACTAATGAATTTTTTTATTCCGTTTCAAATTTACAGGTACTTTAGTTTGGACCATCCAGATCCAAAGCAATATTGACTTGGTCTCTTTTTGGCTCTCACTGCTCTAGCTACTTGATTACTCTAAACTATCATCTCCATAAAAATAACTTTGCCTAACAGTATAAATTAATTTCATTTTGGTTAGTAGCCCGTAAAGCACACAAGGTTTACCGAGGGCCGACTAGGAATATAGGAATTAAGACTTAAGAGATGGAAATGGAAATGGAAACTTTAAATAATTGAAAGAACTCAAATGGAATGAAATCTTAAATTTTAGAATGATGTACATTGTCCTTCTTGATAATGCTTCTTTGTAATGTTTATATACTCTCGTACATGACAACTTGGCTATTTGTTTGAATCATTGTTGTTGACAAAACATGCTTGATAAGCATTTGATTGTCACTACACGTGCATAAGCATACACGTGTCACCACATGTTCTTGCCTATATTTAGATTTTTTTTACTGAGGTTGTTGTACTGACCCATACTAGATGCAGGAGCAGGCAAAGAGATAGCTGCTAGTTAAAGAGTATCCTTGAAGCCATTTTTAGAGAACTCTACCTTTTACTTGTTTGGATAAACCTCTATGGGCGGAGACTTATAATGACGTGTATTTTGAACACTTTGAACATGTGTATATTTGTAATAGGTCATGTTGGGTAACACTTGAAGAATCATTGAAATCCCCTTAGGAAGGGCCACATTTTGTATACTTGAATGCCATAATCTTTTGGAAAACTTGTAGATTGTGTATTCTCTTGAAATAGACCATATGAATTGTATCTAGAATACGTATGAACTCTAATGATGATGTTGATGTAATTATGGTAGGGCACTTGGCCATCCTTTGATCCTTTTTTGGATTTATGGAACATGAAACTTGCATTTAAGGTTTATGTGTTTTTTCTAGATGAATGAAAATGATTGTGGGGTGATTAATGAATGATTATATTATGTTATGGGTGCTAGATGAATTGAGAATGACGAGAATTAGGTCGAACCAAGAAAAAAAGGTGAAACAAGATAAGTTTTCAAAATGGGCCAATGTAGGGGCTCCAGGCCTGATCGGCATTGGGAGGTGGAAAACCCCACTCTCAGTATGCCGATTGGCACTTGAAGAGGGGCTTGACCACCTCTCCTCCGATTTTGTCGGTTTGGTTTCTGGATCAACTTTTTGACACTCGATTTATCTCTAATGGACTATTTAACTTAAATAAGGATAAAAGAATATGTTTTATATTTAATTATATCACTTTAGAGTAGCTCGAAAAGGGAGTCACTCACCTCACACCCGGGCCTTCTCGATTTCAGGGCCATGACAAGATGGTATTAAAGCGTAGGCTTCGAATACCAAAGACAACGGGATAGGGCCAACTTAAGACATACCTTGTTATCATAAATTGATAATGATTAGAAATTTTGGTGTAGGATGAACATTAGTTGAGCATCTAAGAATCCAATAGGCATTATACTTAATCATTGATGTTGTTTTATGAGATGTCTTGCTTTGAGTGAATGTTGACTTGTTTTTGTGAATATGTGAACATGCTAGTTTATTTGTTGTTTGATGCATGTGCTATATGTTGTATTCATATGAATTCATTCATGCATATGCTAGTGGTAATCAGGGATAAATTGATTTCGGTTGAGGATAGAACCTTGTGAAAGGAGAGTTGGGGATTTTATTGAGAATTGTGAATTTGGTAAAAAAATTGTCTTATTCCCTTCTTATTGTTATTATAGGATGCCACCCAAAGGAAGATGTCGGGGGAAAGGCTGAGGAAGAGGTCGGGTTAAGGGTCAAGGTCGAGCTCCTAATCCTATGCCTCCACCACCACCTTTAATCGGCTAAGTGAATCAAGGCGAGGAAGAAGTACCAATCCCCGCACTTCCACCACCACTTCTTAAAGATCCAGTGGGTTGGGGTAGGGGAGATATCCCTATTCCCAATCCTCTACTACCTTTTCAAGGAGATCCAGTAGGACAAAGGCAAGGGGAAGTGCTAATTCCCAAACCTCTACCACAAGTTCCAAGAGTCCAAGTAGATGGGGCTGAAATAGCCCGTGGGATGATGAAATTTATGAAACAATTTCAGCAAGCTAATCGGGACGAAGCCCAATCCAATTTTCAGACGGGTGAGACTAAAGTCACAGCTACTATGAGAGTGTTTTAGAGGTTGAATCCTCCCAAGTTCTCAAGGGGACTCGATCCGTTTGTTGCGGATGATTGGTTTAGACAGGTTTCTAGACTTCTAGACATGATTTGTATCTGGGAGGATGATCTCCAGACTGATTATGCTAGCCTTTTGTTTTAGGGGCAAAACCTAACTTGGTGGGAATTAGTAAGGCCTACTATGGTTAGAGTGAGTGATGTTTTCACCAAGGCTTTCATGGACAAGTTCTTTCCTGTCATGATTAGGGATTCGTTACGCTTTGCACATAATACCAATACACCTAGTTTACTTGTTATAATAATATAAACCATATTTCTAATATTTCATCACTCAAATTTTACAAGCACAAATCTTATGTTTATCATGATTTATCTTACAAAACGACCTGACATAAGAATTTACGTGTTTTATTACATGTTTTATATTCAACTTATATATGTACTGTAACACCCTGACCCAAATTTTAACCGGGTGAACCATGTGAACCAAGCTGTTAAAGCTTTTTAGTTTAATATTGAATAAACGGATGAGTCAGAATCTTAATAGTTGAAAGTACGGGTCATGCCCGGGCGATGCCCAAGCGAATCACGAACGGATACTGGAATATAATAATAATAATAATAATAGTAATAATAAAAATAAATAAATAAATAAATAAATAACTAAATAAAATAATAATAATAAATAAAATATTATTTATGTAATTATATATAGAGATA
This sequence comes from Nyssa sinensis, assembly GCA_008638375.1. Taxonomy (NCBI): domain Eukaryota; kingdom Viridiplantae; phylum Streptophyta; class Magnoliopsida; order Cornales; family Nyssaceae; genus Nyssa; species Nyssa sinensis. The sequence continues at coordinate 14,061,068 of CM018046.1, forward strand.
TGTATATATATTTCTAATATATATATATATATATATCTACGGATATGTATATGTAAGGTGTTGTGCATACAAGTATATATATATATGCCGAAATGGGATAAGTAGAGGGGCTCAATTGTGGATCAGGGGGATTTGGGTTCAAAAAAAAAAAAAAAAAGATTAGATAGGGAGAGAAGTTGGGCGTTAAAAGGGGGAGGCGGTTATGCGTTAGAGAGAAAGTGGGGCGTTGAAGGGGGAGGGGGTTACGGGTAGAGAGAGAAGAGAAACAGAGGAGAAGAAAAGAGGGAAAGAAAAGGAAGTAAAGAGAGAGACGGGGAAGGAAGGAGAAGAGGCGGCGACGCAGAGGTGGTTTATCCACAGCCGCTTGGCTCTAATCGACACCGACAACATCAGCACTATGTGCGCCCTCCAATGACGTCCTCCCTGTCTCCGATCCGCTGCTTGACGATGCCGATCCCGATGACCGCTCTGGAAACCGCTCCGAAGACCGGATCGACGAGCTCGATGTTTTCCAGGATGAGTCCGATCAGTCTAGGATTTCTGGGTACTACTTTAATCATCTTCGTGGGGTTATTCGACGTGTTCTGGATAAGCATTTGATTGATCAGTGGGAGGATTATGCAAGTTCGATTGATCAAGCGCTGAATTCGCCACTCGGAGTATTCGCGTCGATGACAAGATCATCAAGGCGCAGATTTGGGGACATCGCTGGCCAAGAAAGGTATTTTTTTCAAATTTTCATTCCTTTCAAATTTTCTACAATGGGTAATTTCCTATTGATTGCTCAGAAAATGTAAGGAGATGGTAGATTAGAATGTGTTGAAAAACTGGAGACAGATGCTGTCAATCTTTGAGAAACTAAAATGGAGCAATTGATAATTAATCAAATTAGATCCCTTTGGCCCAGCAGGTATGTAGTCTGGGTATGCCTTAATGCCACTGGTGCTGTTGGAGGGATGGTACTTTCATGGGGCAAAAAAAAAAAAAAAGGGGTGGTGTCGAAGAATGATGTCAGGAGAGGGAATTTTATGTGTCTTGCAGATTTTACTTTGTGGAGGATCACTATAGATAAGTGTTCTTCAGAGTTATGGTCCAGCTGATGATGGAACAGGAACAGATTATGGAACAAGCTGCGGTGCGGCTGGATTTTATTTCCTTGATTTGGGCTAAACCGGGTCGGGTCTGACCCGACCCACCCATTCAGATGACTGCCCAACACTTGTACTTCACGAGTAAATTTTTAAATTTGAGTTTAGATAGTGTTTGGTTAAAAAAGAGAGCTATCCAATGGTTGGGTTAAACTTGAACAGGAAATGAAAAAAAGAAATGATAACGAGGAATGGAAAATTTGTATGTGCAGTGAATTGAACCTGTGACCAAAGGAAAAAGGGGGAAAAGCTTAGCCACTGTGCCACCAAGGCACATGTGGTCTGTTTGGACTCAAATACGATATGTATTAGCTATATTAATTAATTTAAATAAGTGATTTAAATTAATAAATTTTAAATTTAATTCCGAGGCTTAAATTAGTAGAACGAATAATGAAAACTTACTATTTTGGACCCTCTGAATTTAATAGTGAGGTCCGTTTTACGAGACGGAGTCCCGAAAAAAAAAAAATAACCGTAGAATGCCAAAATGACCAAAATGCTCCTACGTCAAAGGTGAGTCAAACGGACTCCGATTTAGTTAAGTAAATAGTGAATTTTTATTAATTCAAACCTACTGGACTCAACGGTGAAGTCCAAATTATGAAAACAGAACCGAAAAAGTAGAGACACGTAAATGACCATTTTGCCCTTGGATAAATTAAGTTTAAAATGGAAATCGTAAAACATAAATTAGTAAGGGAGATATTTAGAATAACGAGGCATAAATTCGGTAAATGATATGAAAGCTGAAACGTGTTTATTGATTTATAGGCAAGTCAAAAGGAAAGGAGAAAGTCACGGGATATTAAGACGTTGATGAGGTAAGTGGATTCCTATCTTTGATACATGGTTTTCAAGCCACGTTTTTTCTATTACTGCCAATCTTGTACTCTTATATGTACTCACTGTCATTGTTTCCCACCATGGATATTGCTCTACTTGGTGGTTGCCTATTGGTTGATGTTGCATGATTGATTCATTTCATTGATATCGATTTACGGTATGTTATGTTATGATGTTCCATGTTTTGTACGTTCATATGGAATACTATAGAATCTTAATTTATGTTAAGTGCCGGGTTTTGTGCTTAGTCACATTACCTATCTGATGCTATCTGATTGACTGGGACCTACGGGTCAATTTATGGGACCTACGGGTCAAAAAGGACATATGGCAATTATGGCGTTTTTACGCATTAAGGATAATGGGCATTTTATATGCATTTATGTTAATGGGGGGTATGCCGGGCCCCAAATGACCGAGGGTCTGCCAAACCCTGAACAGAGTAAAGGCATCATCCATTTTAATTGATATAGTTCTATGTTGATTGGTTTTGATTTATTGGATTGATTGTGACCGTTTCATTGTGGCAGTATTTATGTTGATTGTGTTCATCGAGCTTATTCTATATTCATGCTACACTGTTACTCTTGACGGTTATTGTACGTTGTCATTCATTGGTTACTCTTGACTGTTATTGTACCTTGTCACTCATTGGCCATTGTGGCATTTTACAGTTGACTGGAATCGTTATCATGACTGGCTATCATGTTACCTTGACTTGTATTCATTTATGTCATCCCCACCCGTATTGGGGATAGGCTTCTACTTACTGAGTTTGTAGCTCACCCCTTACTAAATTTTTTAGGTGAGAATGTGACAGAACCATAGTAGGAGATCAGGAGCTTAAGGAGACAGTTGAGGAGCATAAGAGTAATGAATGAAGTCTCTCCCATGTACTCACCACCTAAGAGTGGTTTAGGATCAGTTTATTGTTAGTTTGAAGTTTAGTCTTTGAACAATAATTGTAATAAAGCTTCCGCACTTTAATGTCATGTCTATATTATTTACTGTTATCATTGGTTAAAGAATGAAAAAAGTAGGGACGGCCATTGGGCCGGCCCAGCGACACGAGATCCGCATAGGGTGGGTTTCGGGTCGTGACATGTACGATTTATAAATGCTAGTAGTTAGCTTTCAATACAAACTTCTTTAACTGCTATCCATGAAAGTTATAAAGTTTTCGAAAAAGGTCTTTAAAAATCCACGACAAGGAACTTGAGTTAGTCACAAGATTTTTACAAAAGCTTACAGGATTTTATCCTGTATATTTTAGGCGAGAATGTCGATAGCACAATATAAGGAGATGGAATCAAATTACAGCTATTTTTGGAAAGGATGACGATTTTTGCTAGCTTCGACATCTTTTGGTAGTAGAGTACCAAAGATAATTTTTAGACTTACTGTATTTTAACAATTAAGTATTTAGTCATGCTCCACCATATTTTATTTTTCGTTGCTATATATAATTGTGAATTCATGGATTTATGTACCAGTCAAGAGGTCTTCGATTAGACATGTCGTCAATATGCTAAACGGAGTGAGTATATTGGCGAGGTGCATGACTAGCCGATCATTATCCCTAATCTCTATAGGGCGAGATTCGAAACGTGATAGTGTTAACTAGCAGTAACCTATACAAGATAATGTGACAAAATAAGTAATCATGATTTGTTAATTAGTTTTACATCCTGTAACTGGATTTGTTTAATAGTGAATTTGCTTAATAGTAGATTTATTTTATGCATCAGTGGATGTTTTACCCTATGAAGGGGTTTTCCACTTAAAAATATTATGTATGTCTTTTGTGAGGATTTTGTTTTTTAGTGCTTGGGTTTGATGCAAAAATAAAATTGAACTTACAATCAAAGTTACTCAAATTGAGATTATTAATTCATAAAAATTTTATTATCAATATAAACAAATAAATTTTGAGAAATCAACTTCCCTTTATAGTAAACAATTGATAATTTTATTACTTAATAATTAATAATATTTTTTTAAAAAATTCCTTTTAAATATTAATTATAAAATAAAAAAACACATATGCAATAATATATATTATTACTACTTTAATTTTTAGTAATGAAATATAACTTAAATTAGATATCTATAAATAATTTTTTTATGAAAAATTATTATTATTGAAAATATATAATCATTTCACAATATCTTATTGTATTCGTCTTTTAAAAATTTATCTCACTCAAAACCTCATCACCAATTGCCATTACCTAACGCGATCTTTGCAATTCTTATAGCCACTACTGTCCATGAAGAACAGTTGGTTCCGCCATGGTATGATTTCCTTCAATTTTTCTTTTCATTTCTTTTCCTTTCACTTTCCATTTGAGAGAGGTCATTTAGGACCAAAAAAAAAAAGTTACCGCTAAAATTTTGGGTAAGATTTAAGTAAAAACATATTTAGACACGTGTTTAAGTAATCATCGGTGAAACTCTTTTATAAATTTTGAATCAAATTTAAATTTGAGTAATTAACAATTATTGGAAATACCTTTACAATTTATTTTAAGATCATTCCAATAAAATTTAACATTTTCATCACAATTTACATCCTTCTTGAACATTTTTCACTTATATACACGTCATGGATGAAATAAAGTTTTAGTAAATCAAGGTTTGTTTAAAAAAGAAAAAATTTAAAATATAATTAAATATACTTAAAGATAGTGCTCAGTTTTATCGTATCACAATCTTATTATATTACACATACAATTATATATATATCATATAATTATTTAATTTTAATTAAATAAAATTAAAAACACATACATATAATACATAAATAATAACACATAAGTAAATAAGAAGAGGTTACTAATGTGGAGCCAAGCTACGTCCTTACACTTAACATATAAGTGCAACTTGTTTCCAATATTTTGGTACCATTGGACTTTTTTATCCTAACATGAAATGTCTGTTTTTGAAAGTTTATGGATTGATAATATTAAACTTTTACTAATAATGTCTCTTTCACTTGTCCCTTAAATTTTAATTTTTTTTTTGTTTTAAGAATGAGCAGCTGGTCACGGCCGCATTAATGTTTTAACCTTTGAATTAGTAGTTGTTTAACAACGCGAAAACGTCCACTCCGTTGTCTCTCTCAACTGTGAATCGGGCGGAAAAAGATAAAGACGTTTTTCCTCTCTCTTTTCCTTTTGCTTTTCCGTGGAAAAGATTGGCGATTCTCAGAAAGTCAGATTTTATCCGAATTTTCTCTCTGTCTGTGTCCCAATAGTTTATCCTTTTCAGTGTTTCACAGGTTCTAAGTTTCAGCGTGAGATTTTCAGGTGGACTGTCTTCGTAATCTTCACACAATTAGTTTGATAGGACGCCAGCAAGAGACCGCTCATACAAAAGTTTTCGGGGAATTCAATTTCACTCTCTTTTCAAAAGGGCGCCCCCGCCTCCAGAGTCACAAGAGGGAAAGAAACCCCAATTTTCTCAGATCGGAACCATAATTTTCTCCAGAAAGAAGAAAGGAAAATAAAATGCCACGAGAAATCATCACACTGCAAGTGGGACAATGCGGGAACCAGATTGGAATGGAATTCTGGAAGCAACTCTGCCTCGAGCACGGCATTAGTAAAGATGGGATTCTAGAGGATTTCGCTACTCAGGTTCATCGCTTCCTCTCTCTTATTTTTCTATTACATACACTGATTCGATACACCTAACCTCCGTTTGGTTGCCGAGAAAGTTTGGTAAAAGTAAAGAAAATGAAAGAAAATCTTACATTGCTATGTTTTGTTAGTATCGTGCTTGAAAAATGAATAGAACTACAAACGAAACGCTCGACCCAACCAAGCTGGTAGTTGGATTACTCTTGGTTGAGAGTTTCATTTTATTTTTGTTTTCTCCGGTTATAACTGGGATTTCTTTTTTTGAGTTCACTTTCCCAAATTTTCTTATCTATCAATCCGTGGACACTTGAAAATTTGAAATAAACTCATCTATGTAATTTTTCATATGGTTAAATCAGCAATGACAAGGTTAGTTTTGGAAATTACCATGAATTCGAGTTTCTTTATTTGCTGATTTTTCTTTTTTTTTGTTTTTGTTTTTGTTTGTTGCCTGTGTTAAATCTGTTTGTGTGTGTGGGTGGATGTGGTTGTAGGATTTATTCATATGTTATATGCTTGCATAAGTTTTAACTCAAGCTTAATCAGTATCTATCTTAAAGTGTCAAGTCAGCTTTTGATATATAAATTGTCACAAATGTGATTCAGTCCTTTGTTTGAATAATTAATGCAGACACAGAGACATGCACAACTCTCATATGAATTTTACAGGCTAGGATCATTTTTTAGCGGTAACAATAAATCAGGAAATCAGCGATCTAAAAACTGGTACATATGCAATGGAAAACTGTTGCACTTCCTGAAATATAATTATGTTTATTGCTCAGAATGAACTCCCAAAATTTAATGTTTTGAATATAGTAGCATATTTAATGCAGATCTACACATATACTTTGTAGCCTCATGTTAGACATACTATAGATAACAAGGGTCACTGGGAAGTTTTACTTTTACCTCATTTGACACTGGTGACTGGTCAAAGCAAATTTCTCGTTAGACTTATTATTCATACTCTGCGTAGTAGTCCATATTCGAATATTGACTTTAAAATGCTGCAGGGAGGCGACAGGAAAGATGTGTTCTTTTACCAAGCTGATGATCAGCACTACATACCACGAGCTTTACTGATTGATTTGGAGCCTAGGGTGATTAATGGTATTCAAAATGGCGAATATAGAAATCTCTATAACCACGAGAACATATTTCTTTCAGATCATGGAGGGGGTGCTGGAAATAACTGGGCCAGTGGATACCATCAGGTTCATTACTTTGTCTCTCTGCAGTCAGCGTAACTTCACATTCTTAACTAATTTTCCAGTGTGACTCAGAGAATAGTTAATTGTGAAAGCTGTACATCTAAGTTTAACATTTACTTGTAGTTAGTGGGTATTTGATTTTTTATTTTTTTCAAAAATTTTTTCCTGGTAATTATGTTTATTTGGAACATAGCATAACATATCTATATAGCTATATTCTGTTCATACGAAATGCACATAGCCAGTCTGAAGTACTTTGGTGTCTATAAAAATTGTTTGCAGTGTATCTTGCTTTCTGAAACTAAAAAGATATAGAGATTTTTCCATGCATGTTTTCCATATTATCAGTAAAGTCCAGTTAATAGTAGTTTAGGTTTTTGGTTGGAATTGGTTGGAGCCACCTGTTTGTTGACAAGTTGTTATAATGTTCTTATAGACAATGTGCACTGTTTAGAGTATCAGGTGGTACAGGATCGCTGTTTTCTTAAGGTTTTCCAGGATTGGAAATTGCCCTCAGTTGTGGATTTCGTGAAATTATTGTATAGGACTCAAGTGGTGGTTGAGAGGGAAGGTTTTATCTGTTAGAAGTCAGGCTTCAATTGGAGATTTGGGGTTAAGTCTTATTACAGGGCGCTAGGCAGTGAGAATTTTTTTGGGGGGGGGGGGGGGGGGGATTGTGTGGAAGGGTATTTGCTCTCAAATGTTTCATTTTTTTTTTATGAACTGCAGCATTGGATGTGATTCTTGGATTGGATAATCTGGGGAGAAGTGAAAGCTTCTCCCTAATTAAAGCTACATGTGGAAGAGAGTTGGATAATTTAGGAAGAAGGGAGAAACCTCACCCTAATTGGTGCTGCATGTGTAAGAGATCCAAAGAGTCTACCAATCATCTCTTTCTTTATTGGATGGTTGTTAAAGATGTTTGGTCTTTGTTTTTGGGATGTTTTGGATCATGCCTAGGTCGGTGAAGGATCTTTCATTGTATTGGCTGGTAGCTTGCCCTTCTAGTAGGGTTTGGCAAGCTTGGAAAGCTCATCTCTATGTGATGTGTATGTGGTGGGAGCACAATTGGTCGCACTTTTGAGGAGTTACCTGTGCATAGGTTAAAGAAGAGAATTCTAGATGCTTTTCATTTTTGGGTTCAGGTAACTATCCTATTTCTTTATATTCGTTTGTCGATTTTTCTGGTGAGCTGAATTGTAATGGGGGATCCTCATAGGTCTTCTTGCTTTTGGCTTGTACATGGGTTGCACCTACTTAGACGTTTTTGCCTACAATGCTTCTTTTACTTGTCAAAAGAAAAGTTCTATCACTTATAATAATCATAGTTGTTGCAATAAAATTTTACGTAATTGTAGAATTTGTTTCCCAACATTTGCTGGTAGAGAAATGCTTGATTCATGTCAGTAAAATAACCTATGAATGTTATTCGTGTTTTAAACTGTCGATGTAAACATTTAACATGCATTTAACTTGATAAGTAGTTTTGTATGCCTACAGTGAAAATTATTATTGAAGGTCATAGTAATTTTTCTCCATACTCCATAAACAATCAATGAATCCGCACATAAAAGATATTGGATGCTTTTATTAACTTATTGTTTATTGAAAGTTGAAAGACACATTTGTTTTGGTGTATCTTTATACTTTTCCATGATAGTTTTTATGGATCACAATTTTCACACAACTATTTCAATTGTTTGACAATTTCGCCAACGTTTGAATGTCAATATATTATTTGTTTTCCTAACACGATTTGCAAACATTACCTTGATTTTGACATCCATTTAGTGGAATTAAGTTGAGCTTATATGGATTCATGTCACGAATGGGTTGACTTGCTTAACATGAAATAAAAATAGGTTGGCTTAGGTTTTAGGCCTTAACTCCTTTAATATGATTTGGCATGTTTAATAAAATGTGTTATGTTGACATTAATAATATGAAACCCATGTAACTTATTTAGATACCTACTTGAGCAAGGACATTTGGGTAAAAAACGTGACATTTTATTTCCTTTCTTGTCAATTTCATCAAATACATAGGTTGTGGGGTTTGCATGAGTTATATATCATTGGGTTTACAGGTTAAGCATGTCAAACTTAACACGATTTAGTTCTCAAGAAAATATTAAAACACTCCTCAGAGTCCTTGAAAACAGGACCTCCTACCATAATCAGTGGTGTGGTTGACTGTGGTGGTGCGGCCCTGGTGCCAATGAAAGTGAAAGGTATAGATCGTGGAAAGAGAAAATGAGAAGAAATGAGGAATAAGACTCTGGGTTGCTGGTGGACATGGGTGGTGGTTGAAAGAAAGAGGTTCGGGAGAGAAAATGAGAAGTGAATAAATAAATAAATAAATGAGGAAGAAAGCTGTTGGTTGCAACGGGCGGCCAGTGGCATTGATCGATTTACAGAGAGAGAGAGAGGGAAGAAGATAATATATATTTTTTTAATCCTGTATTAAAATGATACCGTTTTGGATCAAGGGCAAACCAAAGGACATATTTTTCATTAAAAAAATATACAGTGAATATATGGATACATGGTATTATTCTATCCTGTATTGATTTCCCCCATTTTTTGCATAAAGCAGTCCATGACCGTGGGTTATTTTTTGGTGGGTGAGGTTGTTATTATATGCAAGGACACAAATATGTCCTTTCTTATATTGGTGTTTTGGTGCTCCTAGGCCCTTTTAAATGGCTTTCTTTGCTTGGAAAGCAACCTGGGAAATAAATTTGAGTGGTGGACCATCAAATGACAAAGAAAAAGGCAGTTTGTTTTGGATCATGCCAATATGTGGAATTTGTGAATTGCTATTGTTGTCTGTGTAACATCTTCTCCTATCCATCAACATGGTTTCATAGTTTGTGCCAGGATTAGCTTTAGAGCTCTTCTAGTTGGTCAAGCTTGGAGTGATAGAAGTGGGCTTATTTGGAAAATGGCTTCTCTGTATTATTTGGTGGGTGCTTAAAGAGAAAAGTTTATAGAAATTGGAGCTCTCTTTCTACAAGTTCAAGGACACTATTCTCAAATCTATACATATTGTCCGGGGCTGGGGAGTTTTTTTTTTTTTTTGTTTATTTGTTTTTTCAGAAGAGACTCTTGGTTAGGGATGTTTTCTTCTTTATGTGGCCTCATCTTTGGTATTGTTTGTGTGTAGTGGGGCACTGCCCATTTATTGTTCTTGGCCTGAAATCTTTTCTCATATAGGTTTTGTGCATTTCTAGTATGCTTGTGGCTCATAAATATGTTTCATATATTTACATTGTTATTATTTTCTGATCAGGGGAAGGGAGTTGAGGAGGATATAATGGACATGATAGATAGAGAAGCTGATGGAAGTGATAGTCTTGAGGGTTTTGTGTTATGCCATTCAATTGCTGGAGGAACAGGCTCAGGTACCAACTCTTTAACATTTATTTAATTTTTTTATCAAGGGTTTTGAAAATTTGGCGGTTGTTCTGAAATTTCATTCTTTCTACTGTATTTCTGTGACATAATGTTCCTAATTGGTATATATTTTCATTGTGACTGAAATTGATTTAGTAATCGAAATTTAAAATAGACAGAAGTGATCCCCTTTTTAGAATTTTTCCTTCTTTTTTTATCTGCAAGCTGGGTTTCGAACTAAACTGAGCTTAGTATTTAATGCCTTGAGTACAATCATCAGTAATGGTTGAGCATTTTCTTGTTATTTTAGCTCTAATATTTATATTATAACATGTATAAGACTGCTTTACTACTTTGTTTCCAGAGAACTCGTTGAGTAGTTAACTCTTGGGGTTCTTTCTTATACTGATAAGTGCATGCTTTTGTGCAGGTATGGGTTCATATCTGTTGGAGACTCTGAATGATCGCTACAGCAAAAAGCTTGTTCAAACGTATAGTGTATTTCCCAATCAAACCGAGGCAAGTGATGTGGTGGTCCAGCCATACAACTCACTTTTGACACTCAAGCGACTTACTCTCAATGCTGATTGTGTTGTCGTTCTTGATAATACTGCACTTAATAGAATTGCTGTGGAGCGTCTTCATCTTTCAAATCCTACTTTCTCTCAAACAAATTCTTTGGTTTCTACTGTAATGTCAGCAAGCACGACCACTTTACGTTATCCTGGATACATGAACAATGACTTGGTTGGCCTACTTGCCTCTTTAATTCCAACACCAAGATGCCATTTTCTAATGACAGGATATACACCCCTCACAGTGGAGCGCCAGGTAAGATTTTAATAATTATGTCACCCCTTCAATAATTTATCTTCAACAAATCATGTATGATTTATTATCATTTCTTCAGCAAATTAATTAATCTTGTTATATATCCATATGATTTGTTAGTTTGATAAGCATTATTGGTCCATGCTCTAATAACTTAAGCTTTTGGAGCAACTGGTAATTAGAGCCCTGGTTCTGAGTGGCCTCGGGTTCGAGTTTCGTCTCTTGTCCATTTGGTGCAAAGTTTGCACTCTTTCACTCTTCTACTCTGTGTTCTCTTGGTAACATGGTATCAAAACTATTGTTTTGAGAGGTATTGGGTTCACGTTTCTTTCTCCGTCCGTTTGGTGCAAAAATTGCACTTTCTCACTTCCACACTCTATTCTCTCGGTTTTGCACTCTGGTACTCTATTTCATCACTTTCTACATGCAAGACGGGGTTGCACACGAGGGAGGATGTTAGCTTGATATACATTATTGCCACATTCTCTAACAACTTAAGCTTTTAGACAAGTTGGTGGCTTAACATGATTGTATGTGAGTATGCATTTCTGTTGTAAGTAGTTAATCTTGCTATATTCTCCGCTGGAAAATTCTTTAAACTTGTATTTCATATGGCTACGCCTTTCTTACCTTTTTTTGGGGATAATGTACCACTTCTTTCCATCAAGTAATCTAGGTTTAATTATCTCCCCAGGGAGAGAATTAATGCCTAAATGTTTTTCTTTCCCAGTTGTAAGGCACATTCGCAATTACATTGAGAGTTGAGATTGTTTAATTATTGACCTATCCTAACAGGAGATAATTTATAACTAATCTGAGATTTAGACTGCAAAAGTTTGCCACTTCCCATTAAAAATGTATTATGCTTGTCAGAGTGGAATAAATTTGAGGAGAGGATGATTCTTGGTTTATTTTTATTTTTAAATTTATTCATTTGACATTGTTTCATTTTCCTTCATATGTTGAAAAATTAATGACTACAAAATGAATTATGATTCAATTTTGACCGTGCTAGAAACTAGAAGGTGAGGGCTCTTGACCCGTGTACTTTTTTTTTTAGTTACAAGCAATGTGGGGGGTGGGGTGGGGGGGGATCCTAACTATCGTGTGTGTGCAGTGACTTGAACCAAAGTTGTGTGTATGGAGAAAAGAGCCGGATCTTCCCATCTCGGATAGGTTAACTTGACCGACCCTATTTCTGCTTTGATATCTAATTGTGGTCAGTAATACATGGACTTTGTGTGTCAGATATGTGTCTAGGTGTTGGATTTATGTAATTCCCAAATTTGATATGAGGACATTTTTTTGATCAGTAAAAGTATATATGGGGACATGGCTAAATATTCATATTGTTTTACATTTTTCTTCTATTTTTAGGATAAAAATGTGTTTTTATGTGACACAGAATTCTTTCAATAATTGTATTGTAAATTTTGAATTGACAAACAACTTTTGTCAGGTGCATTTCAGACGTATATCATCTGGCCGTATCCATGTTGTGGCAGTATATCACACATTTTTAGAGTTCATTTTTTTTAATAAGTGCATTTCGAGAGAATGTTATATATATTGTGACAAGTTTGGCTTGACACTAGTTTTTATTTTTTCTTCTAAAAGTAATGTTTTTGACTATTGTAGGATAGAGCATGTCACATAGGCTTTCCTCCTCTTTTTTTTTTTTCAAAAAATTGTTATATATTTGAATTTTTGTAAGTTATGTGCCATATGTTTGGTGATCAAGTTTTGTAGCAAAAGGTGGTCAATAGAGGACAACTGTAAAAAACCGAAGAGTTAGGGCTTGACTAGGACTTGAGAAAGTAATATCTAACAATTTTAGCTCAACAATCTTAAATTGAATTGTCAAAACTTTTGACATTAATTTGAATGTAGAAAACAATATACAGTTAACCCACTTATAATTGGTATTCAATAAGTTAATAATTTCTAATAATTAATATATTTTTAAGGAACCGACTTGGTTCTGGGATGTAGGGTGGGTTCCCTCCCATTGACTTACTTGGGCTTGCCCCTAGGTGCCCCTTCGAGATCGAAAGTCATTTGGGATCCGATGGTGAATAAGTTCCAAAGAAGGCTTGCGGGTTGGAAGAAACAATATTTGTCAAAAGGTGAGAAACTTACTCTTATTAGGAGCACTTTGGGTAGCCTTCCTACATATTATATGTCATTCTTTCCCATTCTAGTGGCGGTGGCTAATCATCTTGAAAAAACCCAAAGGGACTCTCTATGGAGTAAGAATGAGGGTGATGGTGGTCAAAGCTTAGTAAGTTGGGAAAAGATTAGATACTTGGCAAAGGGGGGTGGCTTGGGGGTGAAGGATTTGAGGGCTTTCAATAAAGCTCTCCTTGGCAAGTGGATATGGCTCTACGCTAAGGAAGATAAAGCAAGTTGGAGAAACACTATTCAAGCGAAGGTTGGGAGTAAAGAAGGTGATTGGTTCGCAAATATAGGAGAAGGTCCATATGGTGTGGGCTTGTGGAAATCTATTAGCAAAGGCATGGATGAGTTTTGAAAACATATTTCTTTTGTTGTGGGGAATGGGAAGAGAGTGAAGTTCTGGAAAGATTGGTGGTGTGGGGAAGCGCCTTTGGAAAGTCGATTCCTAGAGCTTTTTCTATTATCCTCAAACTGTGAAGCTTGGGTAGACGATTTTGTCTCCTTCAATGAAAATGGCTATGTTTGGGTCCCTTCTTTTCGAAGAAATTTGAATGATTGGGAGGTTGAGGAAGTGGTTGATCTCTTAAAGTGCCTCCACAATGTTCGGTAAGAGATAAAGATGATTCTATTTTGTGGCAATTAGATTACTAAAGGAGAGTTCTCGGTTAAGAGTTATTATTCTTATTTGTCAGGTAAAGGAGTGGTGGGCTTTCCTTAGAAGGCAATTTGGCGTACTAAAGCCCCCTTTAAGGTGGCCTTTTTTGCGTGGTCCGTTTGGTAGGGGTCCATTATGACTTTGGATAATTTACAAAAGAGAGGAATTCAGTTGGCCCATAGATATGTGATGTGCATGGAAGGAGAGGAAAGCATCAATCATCTTTTTGTCCATTGTGCAATTGCTATAGATGTGTGGAACCTCTTTTTGTTACTTTTTGGGCACTTCTGGGTTATGCCTTGGTCGGTTAGAGAAGTGTTAGGTGTGGCAAGGCTCCCAGGTGGCTTGCGATGTGAAGAAAATTTGGCGGCTTATTCCTCTATGCATTTTGTGAAGTTTGTGGTGTGAAAGAAACAATAGGATCTTTGTGGGGAAGGTTACTCCCCCTAATAGGATGAAAGATAGAATTCTATTCTTACTATACTTTTGGGATGTGGAATCTTTTCCCCTTTGTATTGAGTCTTTTGTAAACTTTTTGTGTGGCCTTAGCCATTAATATTTGGGCCCTTTGTACTTCTTTGCCCCATCTTGGACTTCTTAACGGAATTACTTTACTTATAAAAAAAATTAATTAATTATTAGAAAGATAAAATAGTTATACATGTACTTATATATATCCTAATTTATGATATGTCAGGGTAATTATATTTGTAAATTTTTACTTAAATTGGAGTTAAATGTATTGTAAGTGAAGAAAATTATGACATGAGTAAGCATAGAAACATAACTTCTCTAGTTCAAAAGGATATTATGAATTTTTGTACGTCCTAAGTTGAACATTATATATATTTTTATATGAAATATTGAAATGGCGTTAAAAAGTTCAATATGAGGTCTTTTTTTTTTTGTCGAAATTCATATGTATGTATGAAACAATTTTTTATTGGTAAAAGTATAAGAAAAATTTATAATTAATAATTCTAATAATGAATAAATTTTCTATCTCCCAAGCCTATTAATTATAAGAGGGTTGACTGTATTAGCATGCATCACGCTTGAATGAGGCTCTAAACTTTAAATGGTAATTGTTAGTTTTTTTAATAATTGTTGGGCCTAGGAGGGATTTTTTATGTTACAAGATTCATAGTAAACTGGCTGGTTGGTCTGGTTTTAAGTAGATGTCCAGAATTCAGGCTCTTATTTTATTTATTTATTGGTACAACAAGAAGGAAAAAATTAGAGGAAATAAACTAGTTTGAACGATTGAACTGGCTAGTTTTGGAAGAATTGGCTGAATTTAAAGTGAACTCAAAAATTTCTTGGCAAATCTCACTTGTGCTTGCATTGCTTAACGGCATTATGGACGAGTGCAAATTCTTGTTGTCACATCACATTAAGCTTAATCATTTAGTAATAAAGAACTTCAAATTTGAAGTATTGTATCCAATTCCAAACTCCAATGTAAAGGAACTAAACATTTTGAACCCACCTTTTTTATTTGTAATTATTTTTTTGCATTGCTTTTGCACATGCTCATAATCATATTGGACATAAATATTGGTGGTGCTTTTGTTTTTTGTACTTCTATTTCAAATTTTCTAGTCTGACCAGTTTGGTCACTGGCCTGACCAGAATAAGTAACAAACCAGAAACTGTTTTGTTTTCAAATATCATAACAATTAAAATATCTGAGTACTAGCCAATTATTTTTGTATTTTCAAGTGGAATTAAATTTCCAGGCTATTTAGTGTAATCACCAGTCAGATCTTGGAAGGACTGAGTCAAAAACCCTTTCAGATTTAACAGTGGATCTATTCTTTATCAGATTGATGATTTTGGTATGCCTGTATAATCTTGTAAGAATATGAATGAGGCATTTTATTATCTTATCCGAGGATTAAAGGTTCTGTTTGATGTAGAAATCTCTTCTTGGCAGGCTAATGTGATTCGTAAAACAACTGTACTAGATGTTATGAGAAGACTTCTTCAGGCAAGAAAAACTTTGCTTGTAAACTGTTTTGGGGAAGCACAGGTGTGCATGATCTTGACAGAGGTTTGTTTTGCAGACAAAGAATATCATGGTATCATCTTATGCTCGAACAAAAGAAGCTAGTCAGGCAAAATACATATCAATACTAAACATCATTCAAGGAGAAGTGGACCCTACTCAGGTAGTTATTATATACTATTCATTATTGCTCTTTCGAAATTTTCATGTGAAATTTACCCCTCTACTTTAGTGTCTTCTACATTGGATTGATCTCTTAAAGAGTCATGAAGGACATACATGCATGTTAATGAATTTTTATTTGAATGAGAAGTACTTCATGTATGTGTTTTATGAAGATGGCATGATGCTGGGTTTTTTTATTGATGAAACTTATTTTCGTGCCACTTTATCCTTTTCTTTCCTTTTTTCTGTTTTAGTCTTAATGCACCATTGAGGAAGAGTGACATGGTTCATATTGAGAGTCGTAATAGGGGGTGGAGGCATCCAAACTTTGGTAGAGAAAGTAAAAAAAGATATGATAATTTGTGGTCTAATTGCAGGAATGGTCTTATATAGAGTAGAATGGCGAGACACGATTCATGTAGCCGACCCCAAATAGTTGGATAAGGCTTTGTTAAGTTGAGTTGAGTTTTGTAATATGTCTTAATACAGTTGCATGTTAAAATTCCAGTTTTCAGTTATATGTGGAAGTTTTCTGCATAAAGGTCACATACCACAGCTTCTTTTTTTTTTCCTGCTTATAGTGTCATACGCATCAGTTTTCCTTCATTGATTTGCCCACACCTATTGCTTTTTATCTTCTGGTGAAGTTTTCTGATTGTCAGTTTCGTTTTGTCTTCCACGATAACATTTCTGGGTCCATTTGGCTTTGATGTCCTTTGCCATATGGTTTCATCTCTTTTTTTTTTTTTTTTTTTTCTGGTGTCCACATGCTTTTGTTTGAATTCTTAATCTGATTATAATATTATTGTTTGGATGCCCCTGGAGGTGAATAAGTGTTGAATGTTGACAAAGATTGATTTACCTAGGCCTTTTTGTGTTGGTTAACTTCAACCCTCCTAGCATGGGATGCAAGAAAGTTTTATGTTTTGGAGAGACACAACTCTTAAAGTTTTCAGAACTCGTGGACGGAAACTGTTTATCAGTATTTTAACCATGGGTTGGGCTTTGAAAGAGTAATACATTACATTTATTAATACTTATAAAAATACACATTACAGTTATTAATAATTAGTACTTGACAAAGTCTTACCACAAATATATTGGGTCAGCTGCATCAATTTTATTTCTCCTTTCAGCTTTATAAAATCTGGGGCCATAATGTTGCCTTTTTTTTTTTTTTAAAAAAAATAAAATCTAGACTACCATGTATTATCCCAAAACTTTTTTATAACTGAAAATTAAGTCCGGTTTAATTGAATATCATATTCATTGAAATTTGTGTAATATTATTTATATTACATTATGTCTCATGTTAATTTGAAGATATGATTCTTTTCAGGATGGCATTGTTTGACTATTACTATCAATGAGCTGCACTCTTAATGGTTTTTGTGCTTCTTAAATCAGGTTCATGAAAGCTTGCAGAGAATACGTGAAAGAAAGCTTGTTAATTTTATTGAATGGGGTCCTGCAAGCATTCAGGTATACCTTATAAAAGCACTTATGTTCAGTTCATCCTCGTGTCTCCTTATAATCTGAAGTTATTGGTATATTTTTCTTTTTTTATTCTGTTTTTGCAGGTTGCTCTGTCCAGAAAGTCTCCTTATGTTCAAACTGCTCATAGGGTGAGTTTTTACTAATATAAATTCATTGCAGAACCTTTTTCTTTTTGTAGGTTCTGTTCTTATATATTTTTAAGGGAATCTGAAATTTTATTTCTCTTTTTCTTCTTTTTGCATGACATTTTTGAATAGTATTTTGTACTTTCCTCAGAAACTAATGCTCTAATTATTTGAAAGTTAGTCTGAAAAATATAAATGAAAAATTAGTGCATGTTTCATTTGTTAGGTCAGTGGTCTTATGCTAGCTAGTCATACTAGTATCCGACACCTCTTCAGCAAGTGTTTGAGCCAGTATGAGAAGCTGCGAAAGAAGCAAGCCTTTCTTGATAACTATCGGAAGTTTCCAATGTTTGCTGTGAGTTGCCCACCTCATTAATATTATAGTTATCTCTTACTGCTTTAGTTTGTCAATGTACTGAGATCTGCAGTTGTGATTGACAAATACATTGAGTTTTCTACTTTCATAGCTGCAATGCTTTGTCAGATTCTATGATTATCACATAGTAAACAATAATTTATAATTCATTTTATCTTTTTTTTTTGTACCTGTTGTACTAGCTCTAATATGTCGATTCGACTTTAATCCTGTGAATTCCTACTTCTCTGTTTTGATTCACTCTCATGACATCAAGTTCACTTATTCGATGTCTTAAATTAATTGAAGCACTTCTTAGGCCACAATTCTTGCATAAGAAACAAAGGAGGTTGACAAATAGCTCTTCTATTTTTTTAACAAAAAATCAATTATAGAATTTTTTCCAATGAGTGAAGCGCTTTTGTCTAAAAGTCTTGTTACATAAATTTCATATTACCATAAGTTTAAGATGATAAACAATCTTTGATAATTCTTTGGGCACCCAATGTTCTTTATATGGGGTTTAGACGAACTTGGGATCTAGAAACCCTCAAAACTAACATAAATGCTTTGAGTCCGTATAACATGGTCTTAGTGTCAATGATGTAAAAAGGGGGGACTGAATTTGTGATGTCAAAACTATTTCTGATGTTTTGGCTGCGCAGCTTGTTTGTTGTATGAGTTTCTTAACCTTGGAAATTGGAGGCAATACACGTGTTATTGGGTACTTTAAGGATTGGGCTTGGTTGGGAGGTGGCAGGTCTGTGGAAGAGAGCTAAGGGGGATTGAGGGAATGGCAGTTGTAGGCCTGGGGATATGAAGTCAAATATGAAGGTCTTAGAAAAGTCAAGATTTGTGTGTACAGCCCAGAGCCAATCACAATGCATCTGGGCTGTTAGCCCACTGGCTCTACATCACTGTGCCTGAAGGCTTGGGCATGTAGTGTGTCATTACAGTGAGAAGTGTATTGTGTGTGGCACACATCTTCAAGATGACAAATTCTCTCTCTGCATACCAGCCAAAATGCATGTTGTCATCCTCAAGCGTAATGGATGTGGGGACCACCTTAGGCAGCCTCCAACTTAAGCAACCAAGCAAGTATTTTTATGCATCCTAAGGCTGATGTGCGTGGCAGGCTTTAGCTGGCCTCTAACTCTAGCAACCAACCTCTATGGGTTCACTGGGCCTAAATCTTGAACGTAGACAGGCATTAAGCTTCAAATCGCTATGTCAGCAATCGGGTGCCAAACCCTGGCTACCAAGTTGTTGACGCTGAACTATTTATCCTTCATGGGGAGACTATCATGACACATGGGATCTGAGGCCCATGCGTACTGTGGCAGTTGCTGCCATGTGGAGCCTGAGGTGATCTCTTTTGGGGGAGACAGCGGTCTACTTTGCCTTATGGTCAATTGGAGAATTTGGACCATTAGCTTTTCTTTTTGAGTGATGCTCTCAAAGGAGATAACTTATTAAAGGAGCACCTAGGCCCAAAACAAGCCCCAGGCTTATCAAGGGGTGTCCCAAAGTTCTTCAATCTACACAAGGCGAGTTTCAATCAGGTGCATACTAAAGCCATAAGTTGCTGCATGCATTTTTTAGCAGGACCTGGGCATAAGAAAAAACATGCCTCATCTTTTTTAACCACTTAATCATCTCTTTTCTTTTGAATGATTGTTGTTGATTTATCTTGCATATGGTATTATTCGATATATCATAGTGTTCAACTATGAAGCACGGACATTCTATTTTGGCTCACGTGCCCGTGTCGGACACATGTCAGACACCGACACTCTCGGACACGTTTTAGACACGTGTCCGAACACTTGAATCATGAAGGTTGACGATAAAATGAAGAAATTCTTTATTTTTTATTTAATGACTTTGTTATTTTAATATCTTAATAATATTTTTAAATTTGTTTGTTTTTATATCAATTTTAATTAAAATAAGATTAACTTTTTATTATATGATCATATAAAAATATAAAAAATTTATATATATTCAACGTGTCTCTAATGTGTCTGTATTCTATTTTTTTGAGAAATAATGTGTCCGTGTCGTGTCGTGTCCGTATCCGTGCTTCTTAGGTGTTCAATCATATTATATATTTGAAACCATGAATTTATGATGTTATATTATAGTTATAGACTTGTATTAGCATTTCATTATCGTTCATCTGCAATGCTATTTTTTATTTAGTTGAATGCATATGCAAAATTGTATAACTTAATATATATATATATATATATATATATATATATTATGTTAGGTACAAAATTTTATAAGATTTATGGACATTGATTATCGATCACACATGTGCCTTCCTAAAGCTCACACCTTATGCTGTGCCTTGCACATGGAGAGATCTAAGCACCTCAGTGCACCCTGAGTTTTTTTATAATTATCAAAAATATGTGGATAGACTGCATATATGCAACTTTAGCCAGTGTTGCCTGTCCAAAATATCTAGTTTGTAAAACTCAACTCAATAAAGTCTTATCCCATTTATTGCGAGGTACTCAACTCAATCCTATCTCGCCATTCTAATCAAAATATCTAGTCTGGTTTGGAGCAAAAAAAATTACATTGCTGTATTGCGGGGTACTTGTGACATTTTGTCATCCATAAGGCCAAGGGTTTTTTTTTACAGTACCTGTTGACCAGTGAATACTGTGATAAGAACACCAAGTCCTTCGGTACCATAATCTCATGAGATCTTGTGAATTATGCCAAGATACATAACTGTGCCTGAATTCATGATTCACAAGTGTAGACTTGGCCTCTATTAATTTGTATTTGATTTATCTAGCAAAAATAAAGTGGGTCTAAAGTTGTATGTTGAAAACTACCCAAATAGTTGAGCAATATATTTTACTGTTATTCTATGTAGTTGACATCTTTTTTGCCAGAGAAGAGACCCATGACAGATGGGTATATTTTTGGGCGGGCCCACTTTGTACAATTTTTGTGTTTTATTGATCTGATTCTTACATATGGCAAAACATCGACAGGATAATGATCTTTCAGAATTAGATGAATCAAGAGACATAATCGAGAGTTTGGTTGACGAATATAAGGCCTGTGAATCCCCAGATTACATTAAATGGGGAATGGAGGTAAATTGCCCAGTGGCCCTGATTTCTCCCATCTATAGTTTCTAATGGATCGTACTGATGAGTCTCTATCTTTTGCAGGATCCCAACAACATTCTAACTGGAGAAGGCAATGCTACGGGAACAGTGGATCCAAAATTAGCGGTGTGAACCAAGTAAGTTACAAACTTGCAATGCCATTAATGTAGGGTGTTAGGAGGGATGGACAGGACATGTGAAAAAAGAGTGTCTAAATTTGTTTATTATTACTACTTTAATTTTTAGTAATGAAAAGTCAATTAAGGTATTTCTTATAACTTAAATTAGATATCTACTACATAATTTTTTTTATGAAAAATTATTATCATTGAAAATATATATGCAGGTCTTATGTTTATATTAAAAATCGAACACTTGTGAGAAAACTTGCTAACAATAAAAGTATAAAGCAACTAAATTAATTAATAATCTTATTAATTAATAAATTTTAAAAATTATTAATTGTCAGAGAATTGAGGATAACTTAATTTTTTTTTTTTTTAAAAATTACATTGTTTTCTTTAAACATATTGTTTATTGGTTGTTGCTTTTGAGTGTGTTTGGCAATAACACAATTGAAATTATGGGTGTTAATTATGAGTAAGAGTAATACAACATTAGTTAAAATTGAGTTTAAAAAGTATTGTCTAAATAATGTGACGGTTGTCTCACTGATGTGATGTGATACACAACCACTCAAGTTCTATCACATTATTTGAATAATAATTTTAGAGAGATTATTGTTAAATTATCCATTGAAAAAAAAAAGACGCTAGACATCGAGAGTCAATTTGGGCTCATACATTTTTGGCGAGCATATACAAAAAAAAAAAATTGCTCCTCATATACATTTTTTTCTATAGGAACAAAATTAGAAATTAAGAATAAATTGAAAATGACATGTAACATTAAAAAGAAAAAAATTGTTAGAAAAGCAATTGGTACGATAGGGCTCTCATTACTCCATTTCACTGTTTCGTCAAGGGGTGAGATGGGAAATGTAAAAATAATCATTTTGCAAATGGACCACCATTCCTGGGTTGAACAAGGGCTGACCCGATTCAACATTAAGATTTGAGTCTGAAACTGGGGTCCTAGTTTAGGCCTCATTAAGTAGGACATTTCAGGCCCAGTTTGGAAGGAAAATCACGAGTGTAATCTTATAAACAATTCTTGTTAAGCCCAGTTAAAATTGCCTCAATTTAAGAAGAAGAAGAAGAAGAAGAAGAAGATCAAAATAAATCAACCATCTTCTAAGTTCATCAACTTGAGCTCGCATGCATACCATAATATGAGGTAAATTGAACCCAACAAAATAAAATTGGAGAGGCAAATGATGAAAATATTTTATTTTCCATCAATAACACTTTTAATAAATATTTTAGCATTAGCTATTTTTTTTTTCAGTTTTTGAATATAGGAAGTATTATAATCGGTTTGAAAGTTCTTTTTTGGTGTAAACAAAAATACTACTTTTGAATTTTTTACTTAAACAAAAAAGTATATATATATATATATATATATATATATATATATATATATATATATTGGGGAGAAAAGTATTCCCAAACAATACCTTCGCTTCATCTAGCTAGTTTTTTTTTTTTTTTCAATGGAAGGAGTAATTATTTACAAATATAATTTATCAAATAAGTCTGTATGGAAAATTAACCATGACACCAACAAACACAACTAATGGTTGAAAAATTAACATAATACAACATATACTTTGTAGAAATTCAAAATTGTAACTTCTACTATAAGAGAAGAGAAACACGATGTGCCACTAGGCCACTAAGAATTTGGACTTATCTAGCTAGTGCCTAAGCCAAAATTAGCCTCAACTGTTTTACCAGTACTTCAAAAATTACTTTTGTATTGATTTTATTTTTTCAAATGCAATATATTTTGTAAAAAAGTAATTATGAATTATTTTTTTTTCAAATAAATATATTTTTATAGAAGCAGTCATATAAAGGAACTAATACTTGAAAAATCTACGTAGATAATATGCATATTCTTCACCATTCTCTTTTCTTTCTTTTTTTTTTTTAAATGTCAGCATCAATCCTTTCTTCAATAATTAACTCGGAAGTAGCATTTAGGAGGTGGTTGTCTTAATAATCTTTGTAGGCTGCGTTTGGAAATATAAATCCATGTTTTGAAACTACTATCGACGGTTCTTTTCAAGCTCAATTTCATTGGGTGAATTCCAAGTTACCATCCGGTTACAATAAAGTTAGGGGGCAAAAATATAAAATTTAAAATTTAAGGAGAGTTTTTATAAAAATATAAAAAAAAATTAGGAAAGAACTCTTAATTATTTTAAAAATTCTTATAAAAATAGGGATAAAATGACTAAATTTAAAAATTTTAGAAGGTCATTGCCCCCCTTCAATACATGTAGGTCTGCCATTATTACCATCTACAGTGGGCATGTATATATGTATATATATGTGTGTATATATAAATATATATACACATATATATCAAGAGAGAGAAAGAGAGAGATCTATCAATTACATGAATACCTGAAGAAAAGGAAAAGTACTGAGGACCATATTATTTCAGAGGGCCATCTTTAAATGATAATTGAAAAAAAAAACTTTATAAGATGTCAATTACAGTATGTTTATTATATATGATATTAGGTTGCAGGGGAAAGGCAGTTATCCTCTAAGATGTATTCATAAGGTCCAAATTTAATGACATTAAATAGCATTTGCCGGTGGGGTTGATAAGATGGTTGGGTCTCTTCTCAATGGTCAAACCTTTTGATGGTGTATCCACTTAATACACAGCTACCTTATATATAATCTCTGGTCAATTATATATCTTCCAACATCATCTAGACATGACCTAGATCAGGGTGGAGTCAAGATTTTAGCTCAGTGGGATAATTATAATTGTACTATTAAAATTAAATTTAATTAAATTTTATGAAATTTAATGGTTATTATATGTATCTTCAAGAATTAAAAGAAGACATTTTTTAAATGTTTAATCATAAAATTTAAAAAAATATATTGACAAGTTCCCTATAATCTTGTCTTTTATATATTTTCTACTATTATTTATTCAAATTGTATGAACAATTAAACTTGCATAATGAATTAACAATTAAATAAGGGCCCAACAACTAAAAGTTCAATTAATTTTTTTTTTAAAATAAGTTGTACAGTAAACATGACATAAATATTCAAATATATAACTTGCAGTAGAGACACTTAATCATGACAATTTATTTTAGACTTGACTTCGAATGCAAGAAAATACACTATTCTAAATAAAATTCTTAAATCACAACAATCATTGCACCCATGCAATGATTGAATGTATCCAATGGCGGTCTTAGTTAGGGGTGTCAATTTATAATATAACACAAATACGATACAGAATTAGCGGATTTGGGTTGAACTTAAATGAGTTTGGGTCATAAACGGGTTGATACGATTGACACGATTATTAAATAGACCGGGTTAGGGTTGACACACGAATTGCCACGGTTAACATGATTAACACAAATAAATATGAATAATTAGAAATTATATGTATGGTTGATCATAGTAGGCCAATCAACATAGCATAATATGAATACGAACATAGTATAAATTGCAAATTTTAACACATGAAGTACAAGTGCTATATACATGACACATGAAGTACAATATATAGATGGTACATGGAGTACAATAGGTAATATATATATATATATATATAAAATGTATATAAAATATATACATATATATATAATCAAAATTGAGTTTTTAGAGAAAAACAAATAGTAGATTTGGTATTTCGGGTAGAACTAGGACCGACTTGACCTAACCCGAATATTTTTGGGTTGAGTCAGTTCGGTTCTATCATTGTTACGATTCAGGTCCGGTTCTTATTTTTTAGAATCGTTCAAGGTCGGCTCGGTTCCGGTTCTCTTGTAAACCGACCCAACCCGACTCATGTGCACCCCTATTTGAGTCTTCGTAGAATTCAAGAAAATGAAGAGAGATTGATGAAAAGAGGGAAAACCCCTCTTTAGCCATGAGAGAGTGATAGAAAGTTTGAAAATGTGAAACGTGTGTTGTGTGCCATGTGTGTGTGTATGAGACTTTATACCCAAAAGTCAACTCTCGGTTAAAATTTGACCATTTTGTCCCTTCTTTAAAGCCCTCATTCATTTTCACTTTTTGTCTTCCTAATTTCACACCTAAAGCATGTATTTACACTCCAACACATATAGTTAAACTTATTTACATTCAAGTGGATTAATTCTCAACTATTATAATTTTGTGGCTCCCTAATGCAGGTAGTTGCCCATTTTAACACTATTGTCAATTAGTGTATTCAAATCAACTCTAATTACTCTCAAAATCATTTTAACCCACTATTATATTTTACTCATGAATTATATATTATTATAATTTATTATTCATTTCATTTATTATTTATTTAACATTATCTCAAAATTACGGGATGTTACATTTTATCGCCCTTAAAGAAAATTTCATCCTCGAAATTTAACTTATACCTTGGTTAGCAAACAATTTTGGGTACTTGGCGTGGAGCTCGGCTTCTCGCTCCTAGGTGGGCTCCTCGATGTCATGGTGTCACCACAAGACCATGACTAAATGGATAGTCTTGCTTCCCAAGACTTACAATCTGGAGTACAACATGCGAATATGACGCTCATCGTAAGAAGGATCACTCTTGATATCTAACTCAACCTAGTCTAGCACGTGTGAAGGGTCTAGCTTGTACTTGCGAAACATGAAAACATGAAAAATGTCGTGAACTCCATATAACTGTGGTGCCAATGCCAATCAATAAGCGACCTCTCCTATCCTTTTAAGGATCTTGAACGGTCCTAATGTACCTCGGTGCTAACTTTCCTCCATGGCCAAATCTAGTCAATCCCTTTTGTGGAGAAACTTTGAGAAATACCAAATTTGCATAGTTCTTTTGTTGACTTTGTATTGTAAGCAATCGTTACCTTATGATATTTATCTTTTTTGTGGTCTCGTGTACCAAATATGGACCCAAAATCGTGGTATTGCCAACCTTGGCTCAATAACTAAGTAATCTACAAGGTCTACCATGCAATAACTTGAATGATGCCATTTTAATACTGGTCTAATAACTGTTGTTGTAGAAGAATTTTGTGAGCGGTAAATGATCCTCCCAATTGACTCTGCCAAAACCTAGATTTTTAACATGCATCTTTGCCTAAAATAATAAAAGTTAAAACTTCGCGGAGGCGTACGATCTCAAGAACGTATAATCGATAGAATTCATCAAATAAGTTTGTCATCCCAATCGAAAAAAATGTCCTAAATTTCATCTTATTCCTATGGTGATTAAGGAGATCTTGATAAGATATCCATCATTACATCTTCCTATTTTCATTCAGCAACTAGAAATGACTGGAGTAATCCTGTTAGTCTTAGAAGTTCTGTCTTCATCTACTGCCAAGTTAAACATCGTCTAACAGAAATCACCACATCGATCTTTATGCCTTTCTATACTTACCATTTATGAAGAATACAACGCATTTTCATGCTTCCCTGACCAATTTGAAATCATGAAGCTCACGCATATCTTTTCGTAACAAAATTGTAGAACGTATCTTCACTAGACATTGTTAATAAATACTAAAAATGTCAAAACAAGCTAAGCATTTGGACTTATCTAGCTAGTATGCTTGATAATGACTTCTTGCTTCTTGAATCTCTCTAATAGAAAGATACTTCATGTTAATATGTTTGCTTCGACATACATTATTGTTATTCTTAGAATAGAAGTTTGTAGTTGGGTTATGATAGTAAATCCTTAATAGTTTGGACATAAAATCCACAACTTGAAGCCTTATGATAAAATTACGTAACCAAATAACTTGTGAAGTTGCATCAAAGCACGCTATAAATTCTACCTCCGTAGTAGATGAAAACAATTACCGTATCATCATGTAATGTTTCCACACCAACCCTAACTACAATGCCATTCAAATTTGCTAAAAGTTAAATTAAGAGGGGCTATGGTTGCCAACTCATGCAAGTAAGTTTCATATATAACAACCACTTCACACAAAACAAAACAAAACAAAAACCTAAAATTTGAATTCTGATTATTGCTTAAAACCCAAAGAATTTTTTTCTTCCAAAAGTTAGAATAATATTCAACAAAATAAAAAACTTTAAAGCTCTAGCCTAAAGCAAGAGACTCCCACCATTGCGAGGTCAGGAGAGGATTAAATTTACACAACCATACCATCGCAAGAAAACTTAAAAAATGTTATTTACTTGAAAAATAAGGGTAAGACCTAAGGGTAAACATCTATGTGAGTTTTATATCATTTGATTTGGTGGGTTTTCTTCCTCTAAATGTAAAAACATCAAAATATTCTGATAATAGAGAAGCAGTGCCCTTACTTGACGGATGTTAAAGACCACGATACTATAAACAAAATGGTCTTTAGTCACAAAAATATATACAATTCACATGTTAAATTGGGTAAATGTATGCCCTCCACATGTGTTAGGCTGATAAGTAAAGTGGCATATATGAAGATAAACTGGGTGCATGTCTTAATCTATAGGTGTGAAGGATGGTGTCCTTCTCTGAGGAGAATGCAAGGGATGACTCACATAGAGTATTTGGCATATTAGCTTTTAATTTTGTCCTTAAGAATTTTCCTCCAACACCATATGTAGTCGTGAGGGGGGCTTAATCTCCCAGAAGCTCTTATCCTTTAACCAATAAAAATGTATGCACTTAATCGATAAAGTGTCCTTTTTGCAATATATAGCCCCAATATGTTTAAGGATTATGGCTTCATTCCAGTCTTTCAATCTCTTCATACCAGGTCCACCTTCCTCTTTTAGGTTATAAATGGATAGACAACTACGTTTAACACCATTGTTAGAATCCCCTTTCCTTGACCATAGGAAATCATTCATATTTTGCTTATGTACCAAATCTGGACCTAAAGTCGTGGTATTGCCAACCTCGACTCAATAAATAAGTAATCTACAAGGTCTGTTATGTAACACCTTGAATGATGCCATCTTAATACTGGTTTAATAACTGTTGTTGTAGAAGAATTTTGTGAGCAACAAATGATCCTCCCTAATTGCCTTTGAAAATCCATTACTTTTGCTCGTGGTATCTTTTCTAATGTTTGAATGGTGCGCTAAAAAGTAGTTCATGCCCAAATATTTCTATAGACTCTGCCAAAACCTAGATTTATAACGTGCATCTCTGCCTAAAATAATAGAAGTTGAAACATCGTGGAGGCGTACGATCTCACGAACGTATAAGCGGTAGAATTCATCAAATAAGTTTGTCGTCCCAACCAGCAAAAATGTATTTCCCAATTTTTGTCTTGTTCTTATGGTGATTTAGGTAATCTTGATAAGATATCCATTATTACATCTTCCCATTTTCATTCGGAAACTAGAAATGACTGGAGTAATCCTATTAGTCTTAGAAGTTGTCTTTATCTACTGCCAAGTTAAACATCATCTAACGGAACTTACCACATCGGTCTTTACGCCTTTCTATACTTACCATTTATTAAGATTACAAAGCATTTTCATGTTTCCCAACCAATTTGAAATCATGAAACTCGTGCATATATTTTCATAACAAAATTGTAGAACGTACCTCCACTAGACATTGTTAATGAATACTGGAAATGTTAAAACAAGCTAAGGGTATGGGCTTATCTAGCTAGTATGCTTGCTAATGACTTATTGCTTCTTGAGTCTCTCTAACAAAAAGATACTTCATATCGATATGTTTGCTTCGACAGACACTATTGTTATTCTTAGAATAGAAGTTTGTAGTTGAGTTATCATAGTAAATCCTTAATGCCTGGATATAAAATTCACAACCTAAAGCCGTGTAATAAAATTGTGTAACCAAATAGCTTGTGAAGTTGCATCAAAGCATGCTATAAATTCTACCTCCATAGTAGATGAAGCAATTACTGTATTATCATGTAATGTTTCCACACCAACCCAATCGCGTCACCATCCACATTTGCTGAAAGTTAAATTTAAGAGGGGCTATGGTTGCCAACTCACGGAAGTAAATTTCATATATTACAACCACTTCGCACACAACAAAAAAACCTAAAATTTCAATTTTGATTATTGCTTAAAATCCAAAGAATTGCTTTTTCAAAAGTTAGTATAATATTCAACTAAATAAAGAACTTTAAAGCTTAGCCCAGAGCAAAAGACTTTTGCCACTACGAAGTCAGAAGATGATTAAATTTACACAACCTTACTTGCGCAAGAAAACTTAAAAAAAAACTATTTACTTGAAAAATAAGGGTAAGACCTAAGGGTAAACATCTAGATGAGTTTTATATCATTTGATTTGGTGGGTCCTCTTCCTCTAAATGTAATAACATCAATATATTCTGATAGTAGGGAAGGAGTGCCTTTACTTGATGGATGTTAAAGACCACGATACTATAAACAAAATGGTGTTTCTAGTTACAAAAGTACATACAATTCATATGTTAAATTGGGTATGTAACACCCTGCGACTAATAAAAAGGGTAATATGTATGAAAATATTTTTGGATAAATATCATTATCTATATACATAAGAGCAGCATGTGATAGAATTTACGTAATGTAATAGGAACCATCCTAATGGAAGACCATTAAAGAAAACATTGCATAGGCAATATAGTAAGATTATGAATTAACCAACCAAAAATTAGGTCATTATTCCAGTTAAGATTACGACCTAATGTAAAGTTAAAATTTGACCCAACCACACATAAAACTGACCCAACCGAAGCTAATGAGGTAGGGAGGATTTTACAATAAATATTACAAATTATTTAATTAAATGATTAATAAATAAATATCAGAAATAAGGTAAAATGTAATAGAAAAATACAAGAAAAATAATTACCACAATCATTATGTAATTTGCACATGATGAGAGAAGACAAGACACACACATTAGGTGTGTATGTGGGTGTATATATGCAAATAATACATGTATACCTATAAATGCATATAGATACATGCAAGTGTAAAGCATTGAACATGGGATTCCAACAATCCCTCTCATCTACCAAAGTAATTTTGTCTAGCAAATGTTCCCCCGACAATGATATATATGAATGAAGACATATACAAGTAAGGAAGCTTTGAGTATAGGATTCCAACAAACCCATGTGAATAAGATAAGCCTATCATAGTAGCCATCTTTCACTATTAAATCTTGTCTAGAAAAGATGCCCCCAACAATAAAAATTTTAGCTATAATTATATGCATGTGAAAGCTTAGAAAATCACACTTAAGTGAAGGAAATGAGTGAAATTGGTGAAGCAAGGAGAAGTTGCAAGCTTAGATAGTGAGAGAAGGAAAAGAAATGAGGAAATCTGTCCAAACAAGGTAAGAACACCCTTCTTCCAATTCCTTTAACTCTATATAGTTTTGTAGTTAATTGTATGAAGACATAGTGATATATAGAAGTATTTTGAGTGAGGATTGGAGAGATTAGAATGAATCCCGTAACTAATTTGGATACCCCTATAACAAAACTAGTTTAACTTTGGAAGGCCATAACTTAATCAATTTAAGTCCAAATTGAGTGAAATTTGGGTTTAAATTGAAGCTCTAGATGTCTAGTTTCTGTTAATATTGGTTTTACATGTAAAATCCAAGCGAATTTTGATTTATGAATTTTTAAAGTAAGGTGGTGAAAACTGAAAATTGGGTTGATGTAAAATAGTCCACTTCAAGCTATCATATCTCTCCCACTTTTTTGAATTAAATTCTGAAACTTTGTAGGAATGTATTCTATGTCTTAGATTTAATTCGATATATTATAAGAATCATTTGGCCTTAAGATGGGTCGGATATAGTAATTTGACCAAAATTGTCCATATTCTCACCTTAGTAAATTGATTGGCTTATATATTGAGCTGTAGGTAGAAGTTTTCGGTGATTCCAAATCTCAATGAAACTAGACTCCATATTTAATGTTTCTAAAAATTTTCATTAAATTTGAATGGAATAATTGGGAGGAAATCGAATTTGAATATAGGGGTATTGCCTTAGGTAATTCTAAAAAATTTGGACTTTCAAGGTTACTGTCCACCCGAAATTGCTTCGTTTTTCCTTCCACCTTCTTGATAGTTTAGTTTACGTCATAACCACACATAGTTAGAGACACTAAACATAATTTAAACATATTTTTAATGGCCTTAGATATGTATGTGACACATTGAGATTCTATGGAGTATAATAAACTCAATGATGAAACCCATTTAATCAAATAAAGCTCACAAAGTATGGGTTCTTAAGAAATATAACATTAAAATTGTATTTAATAAGTGTTAATTGCCTTTATAGGACCTGAAAAGGCTAAGAAGCATTTAAAATGGACTAATTAGCTAAGTATTAAGTGAAGGTAAGTAACCATGAACCTTGAAATGAAGACTTTCCATTAAGTACAGTTCCTTACAGTTTTATAATCTTACATGCAGTTTCTTTTAGCTTATTAACTTTTTCAGATTATTATATTAAATGTTTCAATTGCATGACCGTTTTCAAAATACCAAGTTGAATATTTGAATTGCATGTCATTAAGAAGCATCTTTTTAAATGGTTTATAGCATGGATAACTAAAGAATGTTTTGCAAGCATATTTATTAGCATGAAATTATACGCCATAAAATGTTCATGAAAAATAGTCATGCCCAGTTGAAGGGTTAAGCCATATTCATGACATAGTCATGCCCAGTTGAAGGGTTAAGCTAGGCTGTGTAAGCCCAGAACTCTAGATTACACTTAGTCGCCCAGGTGAAGACTCAAGATAATGTTAAAGAAAGATTGACACATATTTCATTACACAGTTTATTGATATAACTTTATGCATACTGTGTTTTACTCTTGCAAAATTGTTTAGTAAAAGAGCCTGCATAATTCTTTAATTATCTTATGATCAGTTATATGTATATGATTTATAAATGCTGGTAGCTTTAGTACAACTCTTTTACTTACCATCTATGAAAGTTTATGAAAGAGGTTTTTCTAACAACCATAACACGGAACTCGAGTTACTCACAAGTTTTTTATAAAGCTCACAAGGTTTTTATCTTATACATTTTAGGTGAAGTTTCAGATAATGTAGTTTGAAGGAAGAGAATTTAATTACAGTACTTTTGGAAGATTGATAATTTTGGTACCTTTTGTAACAATAGTGAGAGGAAATTTGTAAGCTGTAATATTCAGACACTATTGTATAATGTAATAGTTTATTTATGCTCAACCATGATTCAATTTTTACTATTTTATGAAGTATGAATGCATGAAATATATATACCAGATAAGAGGCATTCGGTTGGTCACATCGTTAACATACTAAAAGAGACTTAGTATATTGATAAGGTGCCTAACTGACCAGTCATTATCCCTAATCGGCATAGGGTAGTTCTGGGATGTGACAGGGTAAATTCATGCCCTCCACATATGTTGGGCTGATAAGTAAAATGACATATATGAAGATAAACTAGGTGCAAGTCTTAATCTATAGGTGTGGAAGACGGTGTCTTCCTTTGAGGAGAATGTAAGGGGTGACTCACTTAGGGTATTTGACATATTAGCCTTTAATTTTGTCCTTAAGAATTTTCCTCGACCATCATATGTAGTCATGAAGGGGGATTAATCTCCCAGAAGCTCTTATCCTTTAACCTGTAAACATGTATCCACTTAATCGATAAAATATCCCTTTTGCAATATATAGCCCAAATATGTTTGAGGATTAAGGCTTCATTCCAGTCTTTCAATCTATTTATACCAAATCCACCTTCCTCTTTAGGGTTGTAAATGGATAGGCAACTACGTTTAACACCATTGTTAGAATCCCCTTTCCCTGACTACAGGAAATCATTCATATTTTGCTCATGTACCAAATGTGGACCCAAAATCATGGCATTGCTAACCTCGACTCAATAAATAAGTAATCTACAAAGCCTGCCATGCAACACCTCGAATGATGCGATCTTAATATTGGTCTAATAACTGTTGTTGTAGAAGAATTTTGTGAGCGGCAAATGATCCTCCCAATTGCCTCTAAAAATCCATTAATCTTGCTCGTGGTATCTTTTCTAAGGTTTGAATAGGTGCTCTGAAAAGTAGTTTATGCCCAAAGTTGTCTATAGACTCTGCCAAAACCTAGATTTATAACTGTGCATCTCTGCCTAAAATAATAGAAGTTGAAACTCTGTAGAGGCGTACAATCTCACGAACGTATAATCAATAGAATTCATCAAATAAGTTTGTCGTCCTAATTGGCAAAAATGTATGTCCAAAACTTCATCCTGTTCCTATGGTGATTCAGGTAATATTGATAAGATATCCATCATTACATCTTCCTATTTTCATTCGACAGCTTGAAATGACTGGAGTAATCTTGTTAGTCTTAGAAGTTCTATCTTCATATACACCAAGTTAAACATCATCTAACGAAACTCTCCACATCGGTCTTTACGCCTTTCTATACTTACCATTTATGAAGATTACAAAGCATTTTCATGCTTCCCGACTAATTTGAAATCATGAAACTTGTGCATATCTTTTTGTAAAAAATTATAAAATGTACCTCTACTAGACATTGTTAATGAATACTAAAAACGTCAAATCAAGCTAAGCGTTTGGGCTTATCTAGCTAGTATGCTTGGTAATGACTTCTTGATTCTTGAGTCTCTCTAACTAGAAAGATACTTCATGTCGATATGTTTACTTCGATAGACACGATTATTATTCTTAGAATAAAAGTTTGTAGTTGAGTTATCATAGTAAATCCTTAATGGTCTGGATATAAAATCCACAACTAGAGCCTTGTAATAAAATTGCGTAACCAAATAGCTTGTGAAGTTGCATCAAACCACGCTTTAAATTCTACCTCTATAGTAGATGAAGCAATTACTGTATCTTTATGTAATGTTTCCACACAACAACCTAACCGCATCGCCATCCACATTTACTGAAAATTAAATTCGAGAGGGGCTATGGTTGCCAACTCATGCAAGTAAGTTTCATATATAACAACCACTTTGCACATAACAAAAAAAAAAAAAAACTAAAATTAGAATTTTGATTATTGCTTAAAATCCAAAGAATTTTTTTTCTTCCAAAAGTTAGAATAATATTCAACTAAATATAAAACTTCAAGCTCTAGCCCAGAGCAAGAGACTTCCGCCACTACGAGGTCAAGAGAGGATTAAATTTACACAACCTTACCTCCGCAAGAAAACTTAAAAAAGAAAACTATTTACTTGAAAAATAAGGGTAAGACTTAAGGGTAAACATCCAGATGAGTTTTATATCATTTGATTTGGTGGGTCCTCTTCCTCTAAATGTAAGAACACCAAAATATTCTAATAGTAGAGAAGCAGTGCCCTTACTTGACGGATGTTAAAGACCATGATACTATAAACAAAATGGTGTCTCTAGTCACAAAAGTACATACAATTCATATGTTAAATTGGGTAAATGCACGCCCTCCACATGTGTTGGGCTGATAAGTAAGGTGACATATATGAAGATAAACTAGGGTGCAAGTCTTAATCTATAGGTGTGGAGGACGGTGTCCTACTTTGAGGAAAATGCATGGGGTGACTCATTTGGGGTATTTGACATATTAGCCTTTAATTTTGTCCTTAAGAGTTTTCCTCCGACACCATAAGTAGTCATGAGGAGGGCTTAATCTCCCAAAAACTCTTATCCTTTAACCAGCAAACATGTATACACTTAATCAATAAAGTGTCATTTTCAAAATAAATATCCCAAATATGTTTGAGGATTAAAGCTTCTTATTAGTTTTTTGACCTTTTTAGACCAAATCCACCTTCCTATTTAGGGTTGTAAATGGATAGGCAACTACAGTTTAACACCATTGTTAGAATCCCCTTTCCCTGACCACAGAAAATCATTCATATTTTGCTAATGTACCAAATCTAGACCTAAAGTCATGGTATTGCCAACCTCGACTAAATAAATAAGTAATCTACAGGTCTACAATGCAACACCTTGAATGATGCCATCTTAATACTGGTTTAATAACTGTTGTTGTAGAAGAATTTTGTGAGCGGCAAATGATCCTCCCAATTCCCTCTGAAAATCTATTACTCTTACTCGTGGTATCTTTTCTAAGGTTTGAATGGTGCACTAAAAAGTAGTTCATGCCCAAATCTGTCTATAGACTCTGCCAAAACCTAGATTTATAATGTGCATGTCCGCTCAAAATAATAGAAGTTAAAACTCCAGTGGAGGCGTATGATCTTATGAACGTATAATCGGTAGAATTCATCAAATAAGTTTGTCGTCCCAATTGACAAATATGTATTTTCCAAATTTTGTCTTGTTCCTATGGTGATTAGGTAATCTTGATAAGATATCCAACATTAAATCTTCCCATTTTCATTCGGCAACTAGAAATGACTGGAGTAATCTTGTTAGTCTTAGGAAGTTCTGTCTTCATTTACTGCCAAGTTAAACATGGTCTAACGGAGCCCTCCACATCGATCTTTACGCCTTTCTATACTTACCATTTATGAAGATTACAAAGCATTTTCATGCCTCCCGACCAATTTAAAATCACAAAACTCGTGAATATATTTTCGTAAATGAATTGTAGAATGTACCTCCACTAGACATTGTTAATGAATATTGATAATGTCAAAACAAGCTAAGCGTTTGGTCTTATCTAGTATTATGACAATGACTTCTTGCTTCTTGAGTCTCTTTAACAGAAAGATACTTCATGTCGATATGTTTACTTCAAGTGACACTATTATTATTCTTAGAATAGAAGTTTTTAGTTAAGTTATCATAGTAAATCCTAACTAGGCTGGATATAAAATCCACAACCTGAAGCCGTGTAATAAAATTGTGTAACCAAATAGCCTGTGAAGTTGCATCAAAGGATGCTATAAATTCGTCCTTCATAGTGGATGAAGGAATTACCTGTATCATCATGTAATGTTTCCACACCAACCCAACCGTTTCGCTCTCCACATTTGCTAAAAGTTAAATTCAAGAGGGGCTATGGTTGCCAACTCATGCAAGTAAGTTTCATATATAACAACCACTTCGCACACAACAAAAAAAAACCTAAAATCTGAATTCTAATTATTGTTTAAAATCCAAAGAATTGTTTTTCCAAAATTTAGAATAATATTGAATAATATAAAAAACTTTAAAGCTCTAGCTGAGAGCAAGAGACTCCCGCCACTACGAGGTCAGGATAGGATTAAATTTACACAATATTACCTGCGCAAGAAAACTTAAAAAAAAAAAAACTATTTACTTGAAAAATAAGGGTAAGACCTAAGGGTAAACATCCATATGAGTTTTATATCATTTGATTTGGTGGGTCCTTTTCCTTTAAATGTAATAATATCAAATATTCTGATAGTAGAGAAACAATGCCCTTATTTGACGGATGTTAAAGACCTACGATATTATAAACAAGATGGTGTCTCTAGTCACAAGAATACATATAATTCATATGTTAATGTTGGGTAAATACATGCCCTTCACATGTGTTGGGTTGATAAGTAAAGTGACATATATGAAGATAAACTGGGTACAAGTTTTAACTACGGGTGTGGAGGACGGTGTCCTCTTTTAAGGAGAATGTAAAGGGTGACTCATTCAGGGTGTTTGGCATATTAGCCTTTAATTTTGTCTTTAAGAATTTTCCTCCAACATCACATGTAGTCGTGAGGGGGGCTTAATCTCCCAGAAGCTCTTATCTTTTAACCTGAAAACATGTATCCACTTAATTGATAAAGTGTCCCTTTTTCAATATATAGCCCAAATATATTTGAGGATTAAGGCTTCATTCCAGTCTTTCAATCTCTTTATACCAAGTCCACCTTCCTCTTTAGGGTTGTAAATGGATAGCCAACTCAGTTTAGCACCATTGTTAGAATCCCCTTTCCCTTACCACGAGAAATCGTTCATATTTTGCTTAATATCTTTATGGATGCTTCAAGGGAGAATGAGCATAGAGTACCAAAACACTTGAATACAACATAGAACTGAAAAACCCAGTTGCAACCTCCTTATATAGGATAGAGTTTTATTGTCCCAATTAAATAAGGGGGTCTTTAGAGTATTTGACATGGAGGGTACCCTTTTGAAAGCAAAGATTCGTACATAATAGAGATTTGAGGTGATCATCAACCTCTAAAAAGTAGATATGGATCTTTTGTGGCTTAAAGCTTAACCTAAACTCAAAATCCACAAGAGTATTGTAAATGGTCTTAATAGTGTCCATGTCTGCTCTTTTCAAGATAAAGATATCATTTGCAAAAATTAGATGAATGAGATTAATCTTTTCACAATTATAATAAGAGATCTGCCTCCAAATGGCTTACTGATTCAACATATAGGACTTGGCTCTTATAATCCAGGCATAGGGTCTCCTTGTCTCAAAACCCAAACACTTGGAAAGAAACCCTCTAATATAATAGAATACATAGGAGATGTAAACAAATGATCTAGGTCTTAAACCTAGAGGGAAAATGCATTACTTCAAGCACTTTTTCAAGGAAACCCCATTCAACAAAATCATAAGCTTTCATTAGGTCCACTTTAATTGCCCATCTAGAAGGGTGGTCATTCTTATGGTAGCCTCTGACAATGTCCTACATTAGAAGAATGCTGTTTAAAATGGATCTATTGTGGACAAAAGTTGTTTAGGCAAGGTTAATAAGGTTCAACATCACATTCTTCAATTTGTTTGCTAGAATCTTAGATATTGACTTGTATAGGACATATAACATGAGATCGGTTTGGAATATACAAAGCTAAAGGGTCTATCAATTTTAGATATGAAAGAGATGGAAGTATATTTCATTTTTTAAGGAGAATTCCAGTATTGAAAAATGAAAGGACTGCATTGACCACATCATTTCCACTGATAAGACAATACTCTTTGAACAAAAAGGCATTGAAGCCATCAAGGCCTGGGCCTTTGGCTATTGAGTGAAAAATGGCTTCCTTAACTTTAGAGAATGTGATGTCTTTTTCAAGGTCAAATCATTAGATGTCACTAAGCATATGCTAAGGCTGATAATACTGTAGGTAATGCTAAGGCTGATAATACTATGGGTACTCTTGGTGCCCAAAAGACTAGAGAAGTAATCAATAGCAACCTTCTTAAGGTCATCATGTCAAGCCTATGGCCATTAATGTTACAAAGGCTTAGGAGTTTATTATTGACCCTATTAAAATTCACTCTTTTTTGGAAAAAGATTGAATTTTGATCTCCCAACTTTAACTAATGGATACGAGACTTCTACTTTAAAAAGCCTTCTTCAACTTGGCTCAATTAAGCATAAGTAATGACATCATCTTTCTTAACTTTTTTAACATCAGGATCATTAGGAGAATGATAGAGATTTTTTTAGCAATCTTCAGGGCTTCCCTTGCCTTAGCAGTTTTAACTGAGAGGTTGCTATATAACTCTTTGTTGAAATCTTTGAGGGCATCCTTCACTCTTTTGAGCTTTAGGGAAATTTGGTCTATAGTACCCTTCTTCTGCATACTCAAATTACTTTTCACAATAAGCTTAAACTTCTTGTGGTTAGCCACTAGTTAAAAAAGCTTAAAGGATTTTTCTTTTACATTTTTCCAAGTGATAGAAGATAGTCACTAAGTAGAGGGCATGGTTATAAATACTTTAAAGAAGAAACTTAACTTCAATCTTAATAAAGTAATGCAACCAAGCTTCATTAAAGAGCACTATATCCAGTTTGTTGAGAATGGTTGGCCATCTTGGTTGTTGTTGGTCCAAATATAAAGAGAACCATTGGTATTCATTTCCAAAAGATCACAATTAATTAAAGCCTTTTTAAAATCCTGAACAACACCCAAGTTAACACTACTACTCCCTCCCCATTCTTTCATGTTGACACAAGATAGTATTGACGTCACCTAACAAAATCCATTTCTCTAGGTTTGGAAAATTACTAAAGGACATTAGGATAGTCCAAAGATATTTCCTCAATTTATTGTAGTTTCTACCATAGACAAAGGAAGGAAAAAAGGAAGTTATACTATCTTGGTTGTCAATTTTGTAGTAGATGACTTGATTAGTGGAGCTTAGTACTTACAGATTGAAACTAGAGGAGTTCCACCCAATCATAATCCCCCTAGTAGACTCTGTTGTTACATTGTGAATGAAAGACCAGTTGCAGTTGTTATTATTGCTGGTAGAGTCAAAATTTCACCTTTTGAGCTTTGTTTCAATCAAACTAAAAAAATGGATAACTTGAATTTATCAGAGAAAATGATAGATTCTCTTTACTTCAGGGGTCATTAATCTCCTTGATGTTCTAGCATCCAATGTTGATCATTAAGTTTTTGGGGTTAGACCAACCCCTAAGCTTGTGCAAGTTGTTTTATAAGGAGAGTTGTTACTTTTCTTCGATTTTATTCCTTTTCTTGGAGTTTTCCCATCATTGTTATTACCATTGCTTCTGCTCGTAGTGCTATGAGTGATGTTTTCAAGTATATCAATAAAAGCATTATAAGGATTCTTAAATGTAAAGGGAATATGTCACGCCCCGAATTCCCGACGAACCCGGGACGCAACTGACGAGGCAGAAAATAAAATAAATAAAAGGACAAATATAAATAAATCCACTAAGCAAGCCTCCATTCCCATCAATACATACAATAACATAAAGTACATTGTTCATAGGTCATTCGGGCTTAAGCCTTTACATTACAAAATATAAGTCCCACGGACCAAAATATGCCAAGTGCTTCACCCTATCAAAGTATCACTGGGTCTCAAGTAGCTGGAGGGTCCTCATCTAAAAAATGTTGCCCACGAATGGGTCAGCTCAACTGCTGGTATGATGAAGTGCTAATGCAAGAAATAAAGCTAAGGCGTGGCATGTGCAAAGTGTACATTTATATCTAAATGACATTCAAAGCATCGTAGTGATATATATATATATATATATATATATGAATGGTATGCGTGACGCACCCATGCACAACTCTATGCCACACCTATGTCTCATTTACGGGTACTCCCCGATGGGAACAGAGTACCAATGCAATGGCCAATTTTGGGTTTTTCACCACAGGATCTACACCCTCATAATGCAAAGGACCATGTGCTTACCCACGCCATGTTCTCAAAGAATTCATCATATGCCAATATGCCAATGCAATCTCAATGAAATATGGTTTCCATAATATAGCATGCTCGAGATAATAATACATAAATCGTCAGCTGATTCCACATGTAAGCATATCACATATAATCAACATATACACATATCATGATTCACGTTCATCATTCATTAAACATTCATAAAGTACAAGTAACATGTAAGCATGTGAACAACCAATTCTAAATCATAAAGTAAACACATTCCACATAAACACATAAGTCATGCCAGTCATTTACAGAACATTCCTAACTTAACTTGATTTCTAACATTAGCAAAACACCATACCTGTCGGGTTGGTCACAACCCAAACAAACTGCACTCGTAACGTAGTGAGAATGTGGAAGGATCAGACTGTCTTCTCCTTGCCTGTCGGTGTCCCTAAAAGCATAAATTACAACTCAGTCTATTGTCATTTGAATTTATGCTATTCATCAAATTTTATGTCTTTTAATTCATAGGTTTCTATTCTGCTAAATTAAACTCTGCCATTGAGTCTAGGACGTTGAAAAAAATAAGTTTAGGTTCTCGTAGAACTCAATTCGGACATCTGGGTTCAAAAGGGCAAAACAGTCATTTTGCACTTTTCACGGGTCCTTACATTTCGTGACCTATTTTCACAAAACGGACTTCACGGTTGAGTCCGGAATGTTCGAGATAATAAAGTTTCACTATTTGTTTATTTAATTCAGAGTTCGTTTGACTATATTTTAATCCAGGGGCATTTTGATAATTTTATACGTTACTACGGGTCTTTTATTTTTCGGGACCCCGTCTCATAAAATAGACCTCACCATTGGTCTCAGAATGGTTGAGATAGTCAAAATACACTAATGACTTGTCCCATTTAGACTCCAGATTATTTTAGCATATTTAAATAATTAAATTAATTAATTAATTAAATTATTATTTTATTAATATTTAATTCATGAGGGGTCAAACATAATTATTAATAGTTGGGGGGTCAATTTGTAAATTCTGTAACTTTCTAGGTCAATTTATAATTTCTAAAAATCCTATTCTAAATAGGAATAACCAAACAGTGGTTAGGCTTCAAAACAGGAATAGGATATCCCTATTCCCAAATCAATTTCAATTTCAATTTCTTACCCCTGTTGCCAAACACTCCCAATTCAATTTAAAAACATTTCAAACCTAACTCAAAACTATACCGTTTCACTTACCCGTTTCAAATTCGGTTGGGTCCTGATTCGAATCCAACCCGTGACCCGATATCCGAACCCTAACCCAAACAGTTGTCTTCCCCGTTTTTTCGGTGGACAAACAGTAGGGTTCCGTCACCATCTCCGGTGACGGCAACCTTTCCCGATCATTTTTCTCTACTATTTTCGATGCCATTTTCTTCCTCTCTTCCCAAGGACTCCAAATCTACCCTCCATTTCCATCAAGACCCTTTCAATCATCTCGAATATGGGGTTTAATAGCTCCAGCCGGTTTTTCGGTGAGCTGATTTTTCTTAATTTCATGCTCGGTTCTCGACTGTTTTGACTTATTTCTTTTTCTATTTTCTTTCTGCACCTCGTAAGATTACTTTAGGACCATTTAAACAAGGTGTCTTACATAAAATATAGATGGACCCGATTATTATCCTATACCTGCAACTAGGGTTTACTCACTGATTTCTCAACCATTTTAACTAATTCTTTTTGTAATATTTTCCATTCTTCATGCTCTTTAAAACCCCACACTTAAAATCAAATGAAAACTCTTAAATCTTAAAAACAGAACGAGACCCACTTACCTTAATTTCCTGATTTTTCTTGGTTGCAGGTCTCCTTTTTTCTCTTCTGTTCCACTTCAATCCACTCTCAGTTTCTCCCTTCTTCCATTCTTTCCTTCTGTTTTCTCTCCTAACTCAACACACACGTCCGTGTATATGCACAAAAACACAACCGACTCTTTTCTCTCTCCTCTCTTTCTCTCTCTATTCCTCTCCACTTGCAGCCGTCCTTGACCTGACTTTCTCTCTGTTCAGCCTCCTTGCTTCTCCCCAAATGCAGCTTTGCATTAAATGCAAAGCTGCCTATATAAGCCTATATATATATATATCACTCATCACACACTAGCCACACATACTAAACACACACACCCCTCACCGACACCACACACAGTGTACACACTGTCCTGCCATATATACATACATATACATATTCACTTACACATATATATACATTAGTCTACACCTATACATCTCTCATATACCCCACACATACATGCTA
The DNA here is from genome assembly GCA_008638375.1 of Nyssa sinensis. Taxonomy (NCBI): domain Eukaryota; kingdom Viridiplantae; phylum Streptophyta; class Magnoliopsida; order Cornales; family Nyssaceae; genus Nyssa; species Nyssa sinensis. The sequence goes on from CM018046.1 coordinate 14,103,720, forward strand.
CACATACATACCATACATATATATATAATCCTCATGCATCAAAATTTAATAATAATAATAATAATAAAATTTTTAATAACTAAGGAAAATTTTCATATATAAAAAAATTTTTTTTCGGGTTATTACAGAATATTAGCCTAGGGTATTGAAGGGTTAGGGGTTGCACCGATGGCGGATCAACAATCATCTTGTTCTTCATTTTGTCATTTTGACTCTCTAGTTGTATGGGTATGGGAGGGGTAGTAGTGTTGCATATAGGATTATCAGGAATGGATTCAATTAAAGTGGGTTGAGCTTGGGAATTGGACTTTTGGAACTATATTTTATTTATTGCTAATTTAGGGCAACTCTTCTTGCTATGCCCAAAAATCTTGCAATCCTCACATCTTCTAAACACCCATTCGTAACCATCTTCTGTCCAAAAGGTCTCTTTATCCCTACTACAAATAGGAATTTATGAAGGCAAGTCTTTGGTAGCCTCAATATCAATATTGTTAGGAATATTAGTTTATGTGTTGGCTAATATGTGTTGACAAAACTATATCGAGTTGTAATGTACCCAAGTCCTGTGAGTAGTGTTCTCAAGTCTTGTGTTCACTCAAGGATCCGAGCATCGTGGCCAACTTCAACAAATCCAATCTTTGCAATGATAAGCAAAAGTAACGATTTATATGTATTGGATTTGGTTCACACACTCACATTATGCATAAAATGTTTTTAATTTAGATTTGACTCGAAAACATCTTTATAAAGCTTAGAACTTTTTTTCTGAATGTTTTTCAACATTTAAACACAGTCTCATTACTTTTTGGAAGAAGGTCAATCAAAATGAATTTCAAAAACATTTTCAAGAGTGACCTATCATTAGTGTTTTGATCATAAATAAAAAATACAATGAATTTTAAGGTGAGACCAATTTCATATGAAAGTAGACTTTAATATCTTTGAAACAATAGGCAAAACGCTTCAATCAAAGTTTGTATGAGTGAGATATCGCTATTTGAAGTTGGGGCGTTGTGTTAGCGAAAAAGTTCGTTCGAATGACAATTCCAGTAGGTTTTCGTTTGATATGGGTGCCCACAAATTTTTGTTCGTTCGAATGAATTGAAGTTTGTGGGAACGAATTTTGCGTAGATCAGCTTCCTAATTGGATTTAAACAACGCGAGTTGCTTTCCAAAACCTATCCTATATAAGAATTTGATCCCTATTTCTTGGAAAAACTTTTGGTTGCTATAAAAGAAAGTTTCTAAATGTTTCCAAAAGGTTTTCTCCATGTTCATGATGCACACATAAATCAAATCCATTGTATAAGAACCTGAATTTCATCTTCTACATTGTTTTTAGAGTGCAAGCTTATGGAGTTCAAGTTTGTGCAATCGGTGGAGTTCGAGATTGCATGGAGTTCGCAATTTTGCTGTGGTTTGTCATTCATGGATTTTAAAGCGGTGAATATACTTGGAGAGTACTTACGGATTTGAGTTTGAGAAGATTTAGATCGTCAACAGGGCTTGAGGAACTAAGTCGGTGTTTGTACAGAGTTTGTAATCATCAAACCTCTTCTAGTGGATTCACCTCTAGGTCAGTACCCCGGGGTTTTCCAAAGTAGATACGATTGATCTGTGGCAGTTTTCTCATCAACAAATTTGGTGCAGTCTTTAACTTTTACTATTGTTTTATTTATTATTGTTATAATTAATCATTGCATGTCACTGAATTTGATTGCATTCACTAGAACATTAATTCTCACATAATTGAAATGATAATATTATTCTCCTTGAAGCAAAATTAAAATTGGCCAAGATAATTTTAATTTGCTAAATAAACCTATTCACCCCCTTCTAGGTCTAATACTTACTGTATAGACATACATTGAGCCTCTCAAAGTGGTATCAAAGTAAAAATCTTAGGTATTAGATTGATCTTAATTTTTATCTAGATGGATAATCATGGAGGATCCATATCTCGTCCTTCGTTATTTGATGGTACTAATTATGCATGTTGAAAAACTAGGATGAAAGCATTCCTTAGGTAAATTGATGATCGTGTTTAGTTGACTATTGTAAGTGGTTGGACACCTCCTACCACTGTAGCTACTGTTGAAAAACCGTCTGAAGTAAAACCCGTTGGCAATTAGAATGAACTTGAACTTCGAATGAATGGGTCTAATACTAATGGGTTGAATGCCGTTAGTTCTGATGAGTTTAGGCATATCATGACATGTGAGACTTCTAAGGAAGCCTGTGATATTCTTCAGACTACCTATGAGGGTACAACTGTTGTTAAGGGGTTTAAACTCCAAATGTTGACCTCTAAGTTTGAAACACTTAGGATGGAAGAGTTTGTGTCATTTGATGATTTTTATGCCGAACAAATGATGTGGATAATTCTTCCTATAATATAGGGGAAAAGATAGATGAACCAAAAATTATATGAAAAATCTTGAGATCTCTATTTGAGAGGTTTCAAGCCAAAATCACTGCTATAGAAGAGAGCAAGGATGTTGACTCTCTTAAAATGGATGAGTTAGTGGGGTCTCTTTGGACTTATGAGTTGAAATGTAGAAAAACTAAAAACCAAATTAGTCTAGCACTAAAATCAATCCAAGTGGAAGATCAAGAGAGTTCTAACACTGAGTTAAAACCTTTTAATAAGGAAGAGCTTGCTAAATTTGTTACAAGATTTAATAAAATTTTGAAGAATAAAATATCAAGTTCTTCAAATCAAGGAAGCTCATCCAAAAATCCCACATCTAGTACAAACAACTCTGAGGGGAAAAGTCACTAAATCTTCCTCAAATAGTGATAGAAAAATGTCCTCTAATTATCCATTTAATCAAACCTCCAACATTGAGTGCTATAACTGTCACAATTGGGAACACATAATAGTTGATTGACCAAACAAAAGGAACAATAGAAAGAACAATTCTAGGGCAATGAAATCTACCTTGACCAATGATGAAGGTAAGGATGATGAGGATAGTGAAGGCAATGATGATAATGAGGAAAAACAATTCTTAGCCTTCACAGTCACCGCATATATAATAGATAGTTCACTATCCTTTGTTGATAGTGAATAAGATGATGATGGTGATGAGACAGAAGAAAGTGGGAATGAAGAAGAAGAGGGTGAGATATAAATTTTTTACAAGAAATTGTACTTAGAATCATTCAAGATCAAGAAAGAAAATTTGAGTTTAGCTACAAAACTCAAATTGTGCGAAAAAAAGAAGAGTGCAATGCAAGTTGATGAAGCATTCTTAAGTTAGCTCAAGGCCCAACTCTATTTGAGAAGCTCAATTTTGTAGGGCAAGAGCGAAATTCCTTAGTTGGCGAGGTTGAAAATCTAAAGAAGAGTCTAGGCTCTAATGATATTGAAAAGAAGAGCCTCCAAGCAAAAGTTCAACACCTTGAACTCGAGCTAAAGAACGTTAAGAAAGTCAAAGTCACTCTTGAGGACAGATCTAATAAATTGAGTAAAATGTTAAACACTGTCCAAGTTAAGAATGATAAGGTTGGTCTAGGTTATGATTCTTTCCAAGATCCTAAAATGCCTATTGTGACCAATTAAGCCAAACATGTTACTTTCAAGCCTGTGGTGTTTGTCCCTCTGAAGAAAAAGGCCAAGGAGATACCTCAACCAAAGGCATCTTATTGCACATATTGCAGGGTTGATGGTCACCCTAGGAAGCATTGTAGAGCTACTAGGAAGGAACAAACACAAAATGTGCCTAATGAGAAGAAGCTTAAGTTTTCTAACTTAAAGCAACAGTTGAACACATTAGTTTAGAAATCTAAGAGTCTAACTGAGAAGGTCATGAAAATCTCTAATGCACCTATGTCCCAAAAGACTTCTAAGATTGAAACTAATGTAAACAAGACCAAAGCTAAAAAGACTGAATCTAAACCAAGTCCGCCTAAAAGGATTAGGTAATTTTGGGTTAGAAATGATAAATTGAAGGGTCTTGAAATTCATTTTGTTGATAATCCTCACAACACTAATCAATCCAAAGTTGATAGTGGTTATTCTAGGCACATTTCACAATTTGCTTCTTCTTCTAGAGAAGTAAATTCCTCACCTATGTGATTAAGTGGGAGTCTAGTAGTTTAGGGTTCATGTTTTTCATGCTTATCTAGTTTTTCTCTTTGAACTGCTTTGCATCTTTTTGCTTTAAATCTTCTTAGGTTTTATTTTCTTGTATTTCATAAAAAATTGCAAAAAGAGTTGGTCATATATTCATAGTTTAGGTTATATATAATTATCTTATTCTATTCCTAAGTCTATGACTTGTATTTAGGATTTCGTGTTTTTGTTCCTAGATTAGTTTACTTTTCTTTGTTTTCATAAAACAAAAAAATCTAAAAATATTTTTCTTTTAGTTGCGTGGTTAATTTGATATCCCTAAATCTTTAGAAGAAAATTTATGTTTTTATGCACATTGAGTATTAGAGACTATGATACAAGGTTTTTTTTATATTTTTTATTCTTATACTTTACATGTAGTCTTTTATACTTAATTGCAATCAATCTTTCAAGCTGTACTATTTCTCATTACACTTACACATGCACAGTTGTTTCATGAGAAGGACTTGTTAAGATGTTTGAGCATAACAGTTTCATGTTTAACTTAAAATGAGTTCATGGCTAGAAAGATTAACTTAGGTTGATTGTCAAAAAGATAAAAAATTACACAAAAGTGAAAAGTGTGAAATTTTTAGTGTGCAAGAAAAAGGCTACCTATAGGATAGTGTGTGCGCGATCAAAGGAGTTGATACCTTTGAAAAGAGCTGCCTATTTAGTAGTGCAAAAGCCACCTTGAAAAATCCAAAGCATTGAAAAATTCAGAAAATTTTAAAGGTTGGCAACAACTAAGGGGGAGCTTGGTTGGATAAAATAGTCTCACATCACCTAGGTTGATTTACTATAATTGTTTGTGCTTATTGTTTGTCAAATCATCCAATACTGTAGTAAATGCATTGAGATAAGGACAACTCATGGAATGAAATTTAATTTCCAATGTCAAGTCACCATGAGGGAGTGTGTTGAGGAGGAGCTTGAATGTGATTAAGTGTTCCAGAGTTAATTGTGGATATTTAGAAATTCAAAAACAATGATCATTGTCTCTAATACACATGTCCAAATACGTGTTTGAAAATTTTAAATTTTGGGGGATATTAGATTTAACTTTGTAATTAAAGTTTCAGCTTTATCTAATTTTTCTTTACATGAATCATACAATCTTGAAAAGAGGGTTAGAATTACCTTGTTTTTGATAATCTTGATTTACGAAGAAGCTTTCTTGAAGAGATTGATGCAATCTTCCTTGTTCTTGATAATCTTGATTGTTGAAGAACACTTCTTGAAGAGATTGATGTAATCTTCCTTCTCTTACTCCTTTAGGCCTTCTCTTTTTTTTTCTCTCTCTATACAAGCTATACACAAGAGAGGAGAGTGGGCTTCTCCTTTTCTCTCTCGTAGGAAAATAATCTTTTTATTGTTGTGTGACTTTGAGAGATCTAGGGTTCTACCAAATTAGTTGCGATTTAAAGGGGTTTGCAAAATTAGGGCAAAATGAGGGATTTAGGGTCCCACCAAATTAGCTTCAATTAGTTAATTAATTTCTAATTAACTCTTGATTAATTAATAACTAATAAATTCTACTAAATAATTAGAATTGCACTCTAATTTGGTGAAATAGAGAAAAATTCATAATCACTAAACATATTTAGTAGGTTTCTCTATCTGGATATCAATAATTAGGATTTGGGCTTAGACACCGTCAAACAAATTCCTAATTATTTTTATAACTTAATTCACCAATTATTAATCACTATAAAATGGTCAACATCTCAATAAACAATTTATTGAAAATACCGGATCCAAATTTCAATGATTAATCAATTGAACTAATACATTAGTGATATCATTCTCTCTAATTTAGGGAGTGTAGATTCTATCTTGAGAGTATGTGTTCCTATAGTCTAAACAATGATTTTTCAAGTTACTGAGGTGTTGATCTAAAAAACCTCACTCATTGGTAACTTAAAGTCACCATTATTAAGAATTTTAGTTCACTATTCTCTCAAGATTAAAAGCTTATTGCGAATAGTGAATATAAGAATCACATCAAAGATGACAGTTTTATATGACGTGTTTTTTTTTATAGTGATCTAGTTCAGTGTATTCCAAATACACCAGTACAATAACTCAGAGTCTACTACTCTAGTGGTTGAGATAAATCACCCTATCATATAGAGGTCAAGTGTATTACTGTCTTACAGACAAGAAGCCCAGTCTCATCAATGACTGCAAACAATTCTAGAATTACTTGATCATAAGTTCATATCTCTTGTATATAAATCTCATTTATATACATGAACTATTTTCAATAACAGTTCAAGGACTAACCATCTCATGGTATAAAATAACAACATCCACATGCATGATAATATGAAACTCAATAATAATAAATCAAATTTATTAAATAATAACAAAATGTCTTAGATGTGAGAGCATACATCCTAACACCTATGATCCTAGCAATTTTTCTTAGTATTAAGCCAGACCATCATTGCCACTTAAAGCTAGGAAATCTGACCTAAATATAGACTTTTGTTACTTCTTTTCTCAATCTAGAGTAAGGTCTTGAGACCATTGTTTTAAGATACATGTTTTATTGTCTAAGGTCCAAGGCCCCATCTCCATGATATTGAGCTTTTATTTTTCACTAATGGAGTCAAATACATAGACCCCCGTATCCAATAGATACATGTTCACAAAATCTGTGGTCTTCCACCTCTTGTTTATGAAATTTTGCATGATCTTGAAATGAGGCTTGACTCCTAAAACATAGCCAAGGCATTGTGCCACCTATCCATTTTTTGTTGTATATCTTCAGGCCCATACACAACTTTGCTTTCACCATTTTCAGGGGCAATGTATTCCAATTATAGACCACTGGTCTTAACTCTATTGGCCAACAAGACATTCTTCCACACTCTAATACTATTTTGGTTGGTCTTTAGGTTTGTAGCATCAGGGAGAGGGTGGAAGTCTAGGGCAGGGGGTGATTGGGGTCCGTAACCAAATTGGTATTAGGTCGCAAAGGCTTTTCAGCACTCTAGTAAAAGGAGTCGGATTGTGGTCGGGTTTGATTACGTGTGCTTAGAGAGAGTTTGTGTTGTTTAGTTCAATAGACTCTTAATTAATTAATATTTAGCAAGTTAATAATATTTAATAAATTTTTGAAAAATTAATTTTATTCTTTGATAAATAACCAATACTTTTCTTACTTAATAATGTCAGGAAAAAAAATCACCTTATAATATTAATTGTTAGAACAGAAAAATACGCATATAATAATACAAACTATTAGTGACATTAACTTTTAGTAATGAAAAGTTGGTTAAAAGGTTTCTTATAACTTGAGTTGAATATATATATATATATATATATATATATATATATATATATATATATATATTCAACGAGTATTTCTAGCAATAGCACAATAGAAATAACAGTTTAATAATGAGTAAGAGTAGTGCTATATTGCCAAAATTTTCGTTGAAAAAAATATATATATATATATATATATTTTCAACGAGTATTTCTAGCAATAGCACAATAGAAATAACAGTTTTTAATAATGAGTAAGAGTAGTGCTATATTGCCAAAATTTTCGTTGAAAAAATGTTGTGGCTGCGTTTACTCGTCTGACGTGATGGAAAAGTATTCAAATCTTATCATGTTATTTGGACTATTTTTTTTTTTTTGACAATGTAACATTATTATTTAGTTATAAAAAAACAAGAAAGAAAAAAAGAAAGAAAGGACCCTAGCTACAAAGTTATTATCAAAGCTACAAACTTATCAGAGAGAGTAGTTTCATTTCCCTGTTTGGGTGGGTGAGAATGATAAATAAAAAAAAAAAAAGTAATCAATCTGCAAGAGGACCACTTGTAGGTTGAACTAGGGCTGGCCCAAGTTTATTGGAGAGGCAGCCGATAACACTCGTAATAAATATTTTAAGTTTAACTTGTTTTTTTGGAATTTTAAATATAGGCGGTATTATAATCGGTTTGAAAGTTCTTTTTGGTGTAAACAAAAATACTACTTATGAACTATTTTTTTACTTATTTAAGCAAAAAAGTAAATATATATATATATATATATATATTTATATGTTTGAAAAAAATATGTTACCAAATGATATATTAACTTTATGGGTAAATTACATTAACCTCTTATGAGATTTATGACAATTACACTAACCTCTTCTACTTTACAAAATAATATATAGATACCTTTCTTTTGTCATTTTTTTTTAAAACTAATTATACTAACCTCCTCTACTTTACAAAATAATATATAACTCTCTCTCTCTTGTCATTTTTTTAAAATGACGAAACTGCCCATTTTATTTATTTATTTTTGTATTTTTCTAATTTATTCTAACTTTGTTTAAAGATTTTTTTAATTTTTTTAATTAAAAACAAATTTAAGGTAAATAATTTATTTTTATTTTATATAAAAATAAATTTAAGGTTTTTATCAATATTTATTTAAAAAAATGGAAAAGAATTAGTCAAGATTTAAAAAATTGAAAAAAAAAAAACTACAAAATGGGTAATTTTGTCATTTTAAAGAAAAAAAATTGACTGAAGAGAGGTATCTGTATATTAATTTTGTAAAGTAGGGAAGATTAGTATAATTACCATAAATTTCAGAAGAGGTCAATATAATTTACTCTATTATCAAACTTCTAAAACTATTTCTATGTTAATTTTAATATTTCAAATGTATGAAAATACATTTTCAAAAAAGTAACTCTAAACTCCATTTTTTTCCAAATAAATACACTTTTATAGAAGCGAATAACCATCATGTAAAGGAATTAATCCTAGAAAAAATTACATAGGAAATGTGCGTATTCTTCACAATTCTCTTTTCTTTTCTTTTCTTTTTTTAATATCAGCATCAATCATTTCTTCCTTAATTAACTCGGAAGTAGCATTTTGTAGAGATAAATGTTAGACATCTTCGATTTATATTTACACTTCTGTCCCTAATGTGATATGTTACTATATGATATTTTTGGGTTTCACATGATATGATTTCTTAAATTTTCATTAACTGAAACATCACATTAGAAATATAATTAAACATAAATTAAGAATCTCTAACAGTATAGTTGTTGTACCCATGGGTTCCAAAAAGTTATTCTATGAATCCATCATGTGGGTGAAACAAAATATTAAAATCACAAAAATTTTCATATCATGTGAAAGACTCATAAAATAATTTCTATATCTAGAATATGTGCTCAACCCGTATATATATATATATATATATATATATATATATATATAGATAGAGAGAGAGAGAGAGAGAGAGAGAGAGAGAGGAAGGCAAACATATTGTTAGTTGGTACTTGATGCTGCACTTTTTGGCTTGCAAGAAATCTGGGCTCCGCGACCTGAAGAACACTCAAAAAAGGAATCAGAGGGCCACCAGATTGGCTCCGGCGGTAGCCGTTCCGATACTTAAGTCAATAAACTGAATCGAAAAGATTGTAATAAAAGTCAAAGAATAAGCATCCAAATAAAGCGTACCTGTAGGGTTTAATTTATAGACTGTGGCCTTCCTAAGTTGATTAGGATTTGGAGCCATGAAAATAGGGATTTGATCATCGGAGATTGCCGTCACCTTGTCGGACATTGTATCAAAATAGAGATAACCATGTGTGGCAGTTTTCTTGTAAAAGACTGTTTCCGTATTCTCTGCTCGGCAAATGTTAAGGAATAATGAGGTCTGAATCATACGGAATACTCTAAGTGAATATTGTTCAGAGCTTTAGCTCTAGAGGCTAAGTACATGAGAGTGCTCTGAAGGCTTCGCTTGCTCTGGATGACCGAGTTGTATCAGATTTGTAAGCACACGTGTCTCAAGATGATTAGTGTGTCGGTTTGTGGTATATCAGCTACTCCCCCCTTTCGAGCCTTAGTTAAGGCCTAGGGCGTAATTAGGGCTATGAGCTTTATAAAGAGTCACACGTTTTGTCTCTCCACTTTCCAAGACATCCGTTTGATGGGTCATTTATTGCGCAGCCGATGCTTGAGAAGCCATCATTATCCTCAATCGTCATGCCGATTTGGTTTGGGGGGCTCATATTTCGAATATGTATATAAAGATGGGGAAAGGACTTTTTATGCCTTTCTTCTGCACTTGCTCCTACTGTATTAGAAACTCTGCCATTGCTGATTGACGTATTTTGAAGTTTGAAGCATATCCGTTGTTCGTAGCTTTCCTTTCCTTACTTGATTTCAGGTTCGATTTTTAACCCCTTTTACTGTTCTCTCTTCTTTGCTTCGTCATTTTCCTTTTGTCCGCCATGTCTGGCCCTGGGCCACCCTCTAGTTCAGGAAGTTCTTCTAGGACAATTACTCAATCACAACTTGTGAACATTCCTTCTTCTGATAATGCTGAAAATAGGTTGGTAGAGCCCCCCTCCAGTCCGAAGGTTAGGATAGTTAACGCGTTTGTGGAATCCTCAAATAGGGCCGGAGAGACCTCTGGCTGATCCGCCCATAGAGAGGAAGGTGAGAGTGCAATCACCGAGAGGATGCTAGAAGAGTTGTGGGAGAAGTACAACCTCCCTTCGAATGTTACTTTTAGGGTTCTGGACGCTATAAATTGCCCACGTGACGTTAGAGTAGGAGAAATTTGTGTTTATTTGGCTTGGTTTGAAATGGGATTGACACTCCCTCTTCCTGACCTTGTAAAACAATTCTTTTGTTGGTTTAACCTTTGCCCTTCAGACCTCAATCTCAATAGTTGGAGACATTTGTTAAGTTTCATAGTGTTAGGGCATTTGAACGATGTTGACATGTCCCTTGACTTGATCCGTAGCAATATGGATCTAAAATACACGAGATTGGAAAGCTTCTTTTACATGTCTTTTGACAGTGGCTTCAGACCCCTTTCTTCCGTGCCCTCTTCCAACAAGACCTGGAAGAAGTGGTATTTCTTCATAAAAGGAGGATGGGAATATGAAGACTTCCAAGACCATTTCTCAACATTTCCTCGAACCACTAGGCCAAAGGGTGAGACCCAATTTTTCCTGCGACTGCTTTGATTTTGTTTCATGCATTAATTGTCGAGTTGATTAACTTTGTGTTTTTTGTGCAGATAAGAGTGTGTGGAAGAGGTCTAGCTTCACTCCCGTGCCCCAGAAGCAATACAAAAAGCGCTTACAAACCAGCAACCGAGACCATTCCGTCATTGTCACTACCCGAAACCCACCCTCTGCGGATCTCGTATCGCGACCGCCACCCTCAGGCCCGAGGACCCTTGGGCGAAGGCTCACATAGGCAGCGGTATCGAATAGATGTGCAACATACGTTTTTCGGAAGCGTGAAAAACTTTTTCTTTTCTTTTCTCATTTTTAAATTATACACATCCGTCCAATACTGCCGCTCCATACATAGCATACATGGTTACACATTCAGAGTATATCGAAAACTTAAAGACTTAATACATTAATACAATACATATTCGGTTGTCCTGAGGGCTTATTACATATTCTTACATTATCTACTAATACAAAATGTACTACTAAAGTTCATAGGTTCCTGAAAAGAAACTACTTAAACATATCCTCCCAAAAACAGCTAGACTCATCGCCATCGTCCTTAAGACCCTGTCTGCTGTGAATCACCTGAAAGGGGGGGTCCGAACAAAGTCTGGGTAAGCTAATCTAAGCTTGTGAGCAATTCCAGTATTCGTCATGGGGTTTTCAATTAGCAGTGGTTTTTAGTACATAAGAGTTTGTAAAATAATCACCGCCAATTGTTCGTACACTTTGAATACAGAATATATGCATTCTTTAAAACATGTAGCTTTGAAACATTTAAAGTATTCAAGCTAGACTTATACATGTGAACTTCAAAACATATAACATATCATGTATTTCATAAACAGAGTATATAAAACTCAAAACATATGCACATTGAAAGTGAGGGTAAAAACCTGTTTCCAATTTTCAAATCATTTGTCATTTTATCACTTCCATTAGTGGAATCCGTTTCGAACCGGACTCCCATCTTACTTATAAATGGAGATATCTCATTTGCCTGGGGGATTAGATCCTGCTACCGGGCATTTCACATGACAGGTCAATGAGTTACAATAAGAACCCAAAATACTGACTATGTGGTTTTTGACAGGTCAATGAGATCTGAAGAAACCCAAAATGCTGCCTGTGTGCTTATGCACCATTATCTTATAAAATATTTATCATGTGACTTTTCTCATAGATACTTTTCATAACTTAGTAATAAACATTCGTATACGTGAAACAAGCAAATTCAGAATATTTAACAATAATTGCATTTTAACTAGACATGCTGAAAAGTATTTGAAGGAAAAACTGTTGCAGAAACCAATTACTAAGCATGTCACAATGGGGTTATAAAATAGAACAATTAAAAACTGAATCATGTAAACACTGAATTTGGAATTTCAAACATTTCATATCTTTGCATTAAAACCTTTTTAAATCCATGGAGTTAAATCTCCACTTCAAACACAGGGTTACTCACCTCGTGCTCCTGGTTTCGCTCTATTTAGATGCCTTTCTTTTGGCCTCTTTCAACCTATCATAATTTATGAAAGATTACATGAATCTCATATATACTTACTTAACTTAAAATCTTACCCATACCCAGACTGTGGAAGATCAGATTCTTAGCTATATCATAGACTAGTTATTCATGTACTTAATGATAATAGTGTTACCTGTGGAGCCATTCTTGCAGCGTTTCAGTGTCTTCCTATTTCTTAATTTTTTTCTCTGCGAGTTGTTCCTTGGTTATGGTCTTGTACATGAAGGGGCTAACAGAGACCACTTCGTTCGTTTCGGCAATTCGAATGTGTTTCAGAACCTGGAGTTGCTTTTGCAGCTTCTCCCGGAAGACTTGTTGTTTTGGGTCATTTGCTATCTGAGCCCTTGTCATCATTAGAAGAACTTCTTGTTTTTGGTTTATTTTCGTGTCTATTTAATTCTTTGCCTAAAACACAATTTAACGTGTCAGGAAAAATAGATTTCTACAATTATACTCTTCTGGTAACTCCATTAACTTTAAAGTTATTTACTTCATATGTTTACGTGTCGTGTCTTTTCGTATTTCATTTTCTCGTATACGCCTTAGTATTAGTACTTTGGCATTACTTTAATTTATAGTCATCTGACAGATGCTATTCATCAAATTTTATGTCTTTTATTTTAGACATTTCTTTTGGTCGGATAGACTCTACCATTAAGTCCGGAGTGTCGAAGAAAGTCGGTTTAGGCTTTCTTAAAAGTTTATTTGGCCTCTTGCATGTAAAAGGGCAAAATAGTCCTTTTATCGTTTTACGTGTCACATTTTTCTGTACATTGTTTCATAATTTGGACTTCATTATTGAGTCCGGGATGTCAAAGAAAGTCAATTTAGACCTTCTCTGATTTCATTTTAGCTTTAGGGGTACTAGGAGTATTTTGGTCTTTTTACCTCTTTATGTGTCTTTATTTTTCGAGACCCCGTCTTGTGTCGTGGACCTCACCATTAGACTCTAAAGGTCCGAGATAGTATGAATTTACTAATAACTTGTTAATTTTGGACAAGGGGTATTTTGGTCATTTATCCCTTTACGTATCTTTATTTTTTAGGCTCCGTCTCGTAAAACGGACCCCACCATTGGCTTTAAAATATCCGAAATAGTAAGGATACACTATTCATATGTTTAATTTGGACTTTATTTGCCTCATTTATGATTCAGGGGCAAAATAGTCATTCTATTTTATTTATTAAATAATTAAATTTATTATTTAATTATTTAATTATTTTTCTAGGGGCTTAATTGCATAAATTTTTCATTAGTTGGGCCACAGTATAATTTCATAAAACAGTTGGGGTCAAACTGTAAATAGAGGAAGTCTTGGTTTATTTAATTTTAAATAAATTAGAAAACTAATTGGTTCTGTCCAAGTATAAGTGAACCGGTCCGGTTCAGTTGCAAACCAACTGATTTAGCCGGTCTGCCACGTAATGCTGACGTCATGATGATGTCAGCCCTTATGTTTTATATTTTAAAACATAGCTCAAAACGGCGTCGTCCCACTTAATGCGGTGGCCCTTCCGTCTTTTAACACGTGTCCTGAGTCAACTCAACTTGGTTTTTAAAACCGAGTTGACTCACTGTCACCTTCTTCATTCGAGCCCCACTGTTGCCCTAATTTTCGAAACTAAAAACCTCCATTTTCGTGGAGTTTGGCTCGAGAGTTCTTGACTGTTTTTAACCAAGAACGTTTCTAGGATATAAACATTTCATTTGGCGTTCGTTTGAGGAATTAAAACTGGTTCATGTGCTCGGTTTTGGTCGCGATAACCAGACCTGTACATGGGTCGTTCATGCTCGTTTCTTGATGGTTTTTCATGAGGTTTAGTTTGTTTTGATCCCCTCTTCATGGGGATTTAATTTTCGTTCAAAAATATGGATTAGATCATGAGTTTAAAGGTTTGGGGTGTAAACCCGTAACCTGCAACTTGACATTTAAGGGTTGGTTCTTTTGAGTTTTGATCGCGGATTTACGTTTTCATGACCCTCGTGACTTCTTCTTGAAGTCCATATGAACCAAAGATAGTTTGGCTTCCATTGTTTCAGACCTGCTATAGCATGGTTTTCAATGGCGGATGCTTCTGGGTTTCATGTTTTTAGTTGTTTTCTTAGCCAATTTTCATGCTTGATACACGTCTAGACATATATTAAGCATCATATATACATAACAAACTCAAAACAGTTCCTATCATTCTCAAAATTTTAGAGAGAGAAAAATGTAAAAATTTGAAACTTTACTTGTTTACAGTGATTTCTCTCTTGTTCTACTTCCGACTCTTCCTCTATTCTCCTTAGTTCTTCTTCTTTTAGTTTCTGTTGCAAGAAGAAAGCATGATTTGCATGCTTGGCTTTTTAAAGAGAAAGTGACCGACCTTTCTCTCTCCTCCATTCTCTCTCTTCCCTCATGACCTCACCGCCGAAACCCTTGACTTCTCAATTAATTTCCTTACACAAATTAAATTTTACTTTTTCCCATTCAGCTTTCTCTTGGTTTTTTGCAAGATATTTTATATATATATATATATACATATAATATAATACACACACTTACACATGAAGACACACACACACACACACACACACTATATAGCCGACACACACACACTCACACACTGCACTGTTCACACCTTACATATATTTACTTATATATTTTTAATTTAATTATATACATACATGCATACATATTGGATCACATATATATTTATGCATACATGATACACCTTCCATGTTGCTATAAATGTGTGTTAAAATATTTATTTAATTATAATTAAAACTAATTATTTCATATAAATAATTAATTAAAATATTTATTTAATTAATTATTTTCTTTGAGTGTAAATATTTTTACACTAATTTTCTTTAATCTCGAAATACGTGTCATATGACCCGGTATCCCTGGTCGGGATATTACAGTCATCGTCAATCTTGAGAACTTGATGGCTGCTAAGAGCCGTGTAGAGGAGCTGACGAAGGGTATAATGGCTAGGTGGTAGACCGAGCCATCTTCATCTGCAGCAGTGGGGGAGGCTCCTTCTCTAGTAGACCCTTCCCTTCAAACAAAAAGGAGAAGTTTAATCTCGAACTCTCCTGAACCTGCCGAGGGGGAGAGGGAGGAACCTTCCTCTATTTCCATGGTCCCCCCAGCCCCAACCAACCAAACGGGCAAGGGGGTGTCAACTCCAGTGGCCCCTAGTACTGTTAACCAGGTGGCCAAGAAGGTTCTGAGGGACTTTTGGGCCAAAGGCTCCCTCAAACTTAAGCCACAGAAGCCAGAGAAGCTTCTAGCTGATCTGGCTTCTCTTCAAGTTAAAGTAAGTTCTTCGGGTCCCCATTTCTTTTCCCTTTTTCTAAGTGCTTTTGACTGGATACTGACCTGCTTGCTTTGTATATTGAAGACCTTGCACACCCTCTCTGTTTTGACGGAGGTCTCTCCAGCTTCAGAGGAAGTTGGCAAGCTCCAGGCTGAGCTGGACGAGGTTAGGTTCCGACTAGGGTCTGCCCAGTCTACTGCTCATGCTTCGGAGGAGAAGTGGAGGGAGGCATCCAACTCTCTGGTAGTCATGGAGTCCGAGAGGGATCTTCATGTTCTGAAAGTGGAGAGACTTCAGAGGGAGATAGATGGCATGCGGTACCTCTATCACCAAAAGTAGTTGAACGGGCAAAGCTAGAGAATG
The DNA here is from genome assembly GCA_008638375.1 of Nyssa sinensis. Taxonomy (NCBI): domain Eukaryota; kingdom Viridiplantae; phylum Streptophyta; class Magnoliopsida; order Cornales; family Nyssaceae; genus Nyssa; species Nyssa sinensis. Next base: position 14,120,052 of record CM018046.1, read on the forward strand.
AGATGGAAATAAAGATGGAACTTGAAGGGATGGCCAACAACCTGATCATGTTTGGCTTCAACAATTTTCGATCCAAGTTCCTTGCCAAATTTTTTGATTTCGATATATCTTCAATTGTGCCACTTGGAGTTGATCCTCCCGAAGCTGCCGTTTTGAGCGGAGTGGTTGATGTCCCTCCTGTAGATCCTTCCCCAGCTAATGAGCCTGTTCCTGCTGATCAGGCTTAGAATATGTATATTCTACTATTTTTGAACCTGTAATGTACTGGACTATAATTGTTTAATGAAACAGGCTTTTAAATGTTTTTGTCCTTTTCTTTCATTTGGATTCCTGGTTGACCCATCGTAGCCTTGAGTTACACTGCTCTGTAGTATATCAGTCCTTCCAATTTATGGTTGATGTGGAAATTGTTGTAAGTAAAGCTGTTCTAGAGCTCATCAGACCAGCTCTTTTACCATCGGTAGTTGTCTTCCGAGCTGCATTACTTGCAATAAAACAGTGATTGAAGATTAACTCTAACTGCCTCATCATCTTAGAATAAGATAGGAAGGCAATTTTAATCAGATGAGTAGGGATCTGATATTGATCTTGTATCACATATATTGGAAGCAAATTCTGAAGAATTCTGAGGCAGATTGTTCTGAACCAAAGACTTGTAGTAATAACTGGGTGTCTTGTGACCATCACTTTGATGATTGAAACTTCTGCTTCTAAGTCTCCAAGACCAGGATTAAGATACATCAGAGTTGATGGTCTTTTGTTATACACATGGCCTATCAGGGGTCAGTGGAATGGCCAAGACTGGAAGGTTTGTATATCGGATAGAGGGCCTGCATATTAAGATGGACCAGACTCTGCTTGCTTAACTAAGGCTGTATGTTTGGGGAAATCCTGCATCTTGTCTTTTGGCATTCTGAGAGGACAGTTTTATGCGTCATTTATTTATACAACTGTTTTTTGGGTTTTCGAGGCCAACCTTTCCCTTAACCGTTGCGACGGTCCAGATGGATGGCTTTTGGACTTCAAGGGTCTATATATATGAGAGAAGGGCATGCTGTTGTGCCCTAATCTTTTTGCTTGTTGCTTCCAAACTATTTTCCCATTGGAGGGAATCGAATATCTTTAGAAGCTGCTATTTGTTCGGAGATGATTGACGATCTTCAGTCCGAGTTGGGAATGATTAAACTGTGGCCGAGAATTATCCACCCCTTTGATTTAGTCTCCAAGGAAGGATTAAAGGAGGCGAAGATCTCCTTGTCCATCATCCGGTCGAGATCTCTCGGCTTGAAGGTGGGCCCTCTTTGATTCAACCGAGGCCTGGAGTATTGGTGATGAAGATGAAGGTGGGATGCCTCCTCTCTTTTGTGTCTTGGCAGAGACCCTTACTCAAGCCGGCTTGGGTGTCGTGCCAAATTTGAGGAAAATGAAGGTAGAGAATGGAGGTTTCCTGAGACCCAGAGCCCTCATCCTCCATTGGTATTGATGTTAGTGACAGTGATGATGAAATGGCCTGGGTACGATGCAGATTGGGGTTCAGGGTTCCTTCCTCTCAAATGGAAGCCAGTGACGGCGGTAATGGTGGTTTGGAACTCTGGTCCCTTTCCCCTGTACCGGAAAGATTCGAGGAAGAAAGCCATGCTATTGTAAAACAAAATGATGTCTTGCCTAAAATTGTTGTAGCTTCTGTATATTTGTTTCCTTTCTACTTTTCTTGTACCGATGTAACTTTTACGGATTATCAATAAAATTGGATCCCTTTTCTTTAAGTTTGATGTACCTTTTGATTGGATGTGTTCTTTTGGAGTTAAAACACCTTTCCGAGCACTGCTGATAACTATTTTTCACCAATAGTTCTGTTTGTATGCTTTGGGAGTAGACCAAAGAAACACTTGCGCTTTGAACTGAAGCACTTTGAGCTGCTGTAGATGCTAAGCCAATTTAGTGTTGTAGTGTTGTTGCTTGATAGTACATAAGGCAAGTAGTCTAAGAATCAGCTCTGAGGGTCTGTCGATCCAGGAAACTTGTGTAAATAATAGTAGTTGGAAAGTCTGTGCATTTAGAGATGGACCAGACTCGAAAGGTCTGTGCATTTAGAGATGGACCAGACTCGAAAGGTCTGTGCATTTAGAGATAGACCAGACTCGAAAGGTCTGTGCATTTAGAGATGGACCAGACTCTGAAGGTCTGTGCATTTCAAGATGAACATCTTATGGAGGTATTAAAAATGAAGGAAAACCTTTATTGATAATACTTTCGTAAATGTTCTACATTCCATGGTCTAGGAATAGGTTTCCCAGTCATGTCCTCTAGCCAATAAGTGGTAGGCCTAACAATCTTCGTCACTTTGTAGGGGCCTTCCCAGTTGGGTGACAACTTTCCCATAGTGGGATCCTTGGTGTTTGAAAAAGCCCTTCTTAAGACAAGGTCTCCAACTTGAAAGCTGACCGTCTTAAGCCCCACTTTGGAGTTGTTGGCCATTCTCTGCTGATAGGCTTCCATCCTGATCCTGGCTTGATCCCTTTTTTCTTCAAGCAAATCCAAATTTTCTGCAAGCTACTGATCATTGGACTTTTGTTCGAAGGCTTCAGTCCTTAAGGTTGGCATACCGATCTCCACGAGGATTATTGCTTCTGTACCGTAGGCAAGTGAGAAGGGAGTTTCAGAGGTGGGAGTTCTTCTGGTTGTTCTGTAAGCTCAAAGAACCCCAGGAAGTTCTTCCGCCCACCTTCCTTTGGCTTGCTCCAACCTTTCCTTCAATGCATCAAGGATTGTTCGATTGGTGACCTCTGCTTGCCCATTTGCTTATGGATGGCCTGGAGAAGCAAAATGTTGTTTGATGTTGAGATTTTCACAAAATTTCTTGAAGACTTTTCCAGTGAACTGCGTCCCATTATCAGAGATGATTACGCGTGGTATACCGAACCTGCAGACAATGTTCTTCTAGGTGAAGTTTTCAACTTTCTTTTCTGTGATATGTGTTAGAGGTTCAGCTTCAGCCCATTTAGAAAAATAGTCAATGGCTACTAAAAGATATTTCCTGTTTGGTGGGGCTTTAGGTAATGGGCCCACAATGTCCATCCCCCACTGAGCAAAGGGCCAAGGATTGATAATTAGGATGAGCTCGTGATGAGGCGGGTGTTGATATGGAGCAAACCTTTGGCATTTGTCCCACTTCTGGACGTACTCCTTAGCCTGCTTCAGCATACTAGGCCAGTAATAGCCTTGTGTTAGAGCTCGGTGAGCTATTGTTCTGCCCCCATTATGGTTCCCACAAATTCCTTCATGTATTTCTGCCAAGACATATTGAGATTCTTCTGGGGTTAAACATTTCAATAGGGGCTGAGAGTAAGACCTTTAGTAAAGCTTATTGTTCAGGATTAGGTACCGAGCTGCTCTAATTCGGATTCTCCTCTCTTTGTTTTTATCTTCTGGGAGGAGCCCTGATTCCAGGTACTGGAGGATTGGGGTCATCCAGTTCTTGGGCTGTTCGACGATTTGGGCAACTTAGGCTTTCTTTACGCTAGGTCTTGGTTGGTAGAAAATTTTTACTGCAGAATTTCCTTCTGTCTTTAGGTGGGATACCATCTTTGCCAAAGCATATGCTTTGTAGTTCTGGCTTCTTTCTATTTTTTGAATAAAGAACGTCCGGAAGGAGTGCTTCAAGAAGTTCACTAGTTTAGAATACCGAAGCATCCTATCATCTTTAATGGAGAATTTTCCCAGGACTTAGCTTACCACCAACTGGGAATCTGAGAACACCTCAAGGTTTTAAACCTCGCATTCCAGAGCCAACTTCATGCCTAGGATTAGGGTTTCGTATTCTGCTTCATTGTTGGAAGCTCTGAATCCCAGGCTAACTACTTTTTCTGATAAGAGTCTGTTAGGGGACTGCAATACCAGGTCCACTCCAGAACCCTGATCGGTTGATGACCCATCAATATAGAGCTTCCATGTTCCTGAAGCTTCAAAGAGTTGTGCCTTGTCCTGAAGTGCTGGGGTGAATTCAGCAACGAAATCTGCCAAGGCTCGCCCCTTGATGGAATTTCGTGGTACATATGATATGTCAAATTATCTCAATTCCACAAACCACTTTACTAATATTCCTGAAACCTCGGGCTTCCTCAATATTGACCTCAGGGGATAGGCGGTTGGGATTTCAATTGGATGGACTTGGAAATAGGGTCGGAGTTTCTGAGCTGATATTACCAAAGCGAAGGCCAACTTTTCGACCTCTGGGTATCTCTTTTCTGTGTCGAGCAATGCCCTACTGACGTAGAATATGGGCCTCTAGACTCCCATGTCCTGTTTGACTAATACGGAGCTGATCGCGTTCTCAAAGACTACAAGGTAGAGGAGTAGCTTTTCCCCTTGGACTAGTTTTGACAAGAGCTCTGGAGATAAACCTGCTTAGTGCTGCAATTCTGCCATTCAGTGCCTAAATGTCTTTCTTGGTTTTTGGTGATTCCAGTCCAATCAGAGCTCGGATCTGAGTGGGCTCTGCCTCGATACCCCTCTAAGAGACAATATATCCCAAAAATTTCCCCTTCGTCACCCCGAAGGTGCATTTTGAGGGGTTGAGGTTCATTTTGTGTTGTCTTAGGATATCGAAAGTTGGGATAAGTGCTGGAGGTGGCTACCTTTCTGTAGACTTTTGACCAGCATGTCGTCAATGTAAACTTCCATGGTATTGTCGATCAGTGGGCTGAACATCTTGTTGACCAGACGCTGGTATATGGCCCTAGCATTCTTCAAACTAAACGGCATTAATCTGTAGTAATAGAGACCTCGTTCGGTTATGAATGCCGTCTTCTCTTGGTCTGGAGCGTACATCTGGATTTGGTTATACCTAGAATAGGCATCCATAAAACTCATAAATTCATGCCCTGCAGTAGCATCAACCAGCTGGTCAATCCTAAGTAGTGGAAAGCTATCTTTTGGGCACGCTTTGTTAAGGTCTGTGTAGTCAACGCAGACCCTCCACTTGCCATTTTTCTTTTTGACCAGAACGGTATTAGCCAGCCAGTCTGGGTAGAATACTTCAAGTATCATCTTGGCTCCCAGCAGCCTCTGAACCTCCTCGTTTATGATCTAATGCCGCTCTAGAGCTAGCGGCCTTCTTTTTTGTCTTACTGGTGGGTGGTTTGGATCTACCATTAATTTGTGAGTTATGAGGTTCAGATCTATACTCTCCATGTCTTTGGTTTCCCATGCAAACACAGAGAGGTTGTCTCTCAGAAATCTTATCATCTCCTCTTGTTCGGCAGGTGTCGAGTCTGGACCAATATACAAATGGCACCCCTCTGATTCTGAGCTGACTAATACTTTGAGGGGTTCCCCGATTGGTCTAGCCCTGTTATCCCAACCTCTTGGGCTCAGGGGTTCCTCAATTCTGGAAGGGCAACCTTTCTCCTCGGGATTGTAGGAGGAATTGGATCTGCACAGTCCCGAGCATACTGTAATTGCTATTTAGTAGCCTTCTCATTGAGTGCAATGGCATGGCATTCCCGAGAAGTCGGCTGGCACCCCTTGACAGAATAAACATTCTGATTGTGGACATACTTCAAACATTGGTAGAAGGTCGAGGTGACAACTCCTATCTGGTGTAGCCACGGTCTCCCAATTATGACATTATAGGGAGATTTCATATTCAACACCATGTATTCTGAGATGGTGGTTTTTTGTCCTTCACCTTTCCCTACAGTAGTAGGCAGGTCAATCCTTCCTAATGGGGTGTTGAGATTACCATCAAATCCTGCCATTACGGCGGTGGTAGGCTTGATGCTGTTGTGATCAATCTTCATCTGTTTGAGTGGCTCATAGAACAGTATATTAACTGAACTGCCGGTGTCAACCAGAACTTTTTTGATCTCGAAGTTAGCAATCTTAAGAGTGATGACGAGGGCATCACTGTGAGGGCAGTGTACCTCGGCCAGATCCCGTTCTGTGAACTGAATCTCTGATTCTGGTTTGAGCCTTTTCTCAACGTTGGTGATCTGCAATACATCTAGGGCAGCCCTAGCCTCTCGAGCATACCTCTTCCTTGCTTTGTTTGACATTCTTGTAATAGGGGTATCTACATGGGGGACATAAATGACATGGTTGTTCTGCCTTTGAGGCTCATTCCGTCCTTCCCTCTACTCCTGTCTCTGCTCAGGCCTTTGGTCTGTCCTGTGTTGAGGCTTGTCTTCGTGGGGGTTCTGCCTCTCGTCCTGCTTAATGAACTCTCGAAGACGTCCTCTCTTTATGAGCTGCTCAACCTCATATCTAAGGGACCTGCATGAGTTAGTCGTATGCCTGTGATCTTTGTGAAAATTGTAATATTTACTTTGGTCCCGAAGGCTGGGATCTCATTTTATCAGTTCTGGCCATCTTAGGTTTTCCCGATCTCGGATCTGCCGAAGTACTTGAGCTAGTAGAGTGTTCAAAGGGGTAAAGTTAGTGAATTCCCTTGGTCCGGAATTATAAACAGCCCTGGGTGCTGTTCTCTTTTCTGGACTCCTGGCTCTCTTCTTGCTAAGGTCCGTTTTATGGTCGTCCTTCTTATGTTCTTCCCTTTTCGGATTGTCCCTTTGGTTTTGCTCTTTGCCTTTTTAGGACGTGCGGTTAGCTTCCTCCAAGTTGATATATTTCCTGGCCCGGTCCATTAATGCCGCCATGTCGGTAGGAGGGCTCTTTGTCAAGGAATCCCTAAAGCCTCCGTGAGCAAGACCAAAAGTTAGGGCAGCTACGAGAAAACCTGGGCTGCAGTCGGTTATTTCTGTGAGTTCAGCATTAAAGCGTGTAATGTAAGCTCTGAGGGACTCTTCCTTAGTCTGTTTGACATTCAGCAAGAACTCTGGTTTTCTTCTAAGTCTTCTGCTAGTCATGAACCTGTCCAGGAATTGCCTACCGAGCTCATAAAAGCCGGTAACTGAGTTCGGTGGGAGGTGGTGGAACCATTTTAGGGCGGTACCTTTTAAGTTGGTAATGAAAGTTCGGCACATAAAGGCATCAGAGGCCCCGTGAAAGGCCATTGTATGTTGATAATGTGATAGATGATCTCTTGGGTCTCCAGTCCCATCACATAGGGTGAATTTTGGCACAACGAACTCCTTGGTCTTTTTTCTAACATGATGGCAAGGGTGAATGGGGTGGCGAGTCTTCCGAGCAGTCTGGCCAACTCATCTTGCTCTGGAAAGTTCTGGGCACCTCTCACAGCTACTGTTCGGTCCATAGATTCTGCAATTTCTTCGACCCTCTGTGGGTCTCTAGGCCGGACTTCTTGTGAACCTTGCCTTACAGCCTCTGCTTCAGTGTGGTCGGGCTGAGCATGTCCCACGGACTAAGGAGGGTTCCGAGGGTCTCGAGTTGGAGGGATTGGTGCCGCTTCAGGCTGAGGCTCCTATGGTGCCAGCTGTGCTCCCGAAGCTCTTGGAGTTGAGGCTCTAGTAATGCTTCGATAATGGATGTCAGGGACAAAGGCTGGCGTTCCCCAGCTCGGGGCTGCTGATGGCTGTGGATCTCCGCCGACGTGAGCAGCACCTTAGGGGTGCCCGAGCTAGTTGTTTGGAGCATCCTCATGGGGCTCTTTATTCGCAATGATAATAGGGGGTTGTGTTCCCTCAGTAACATTGACCGGCTGATTTGGAGGACTCGTCCCTTGATTTCGTGTAAGCATTGCCAGAGTTCTAGATATGGCTAGTAGCTGTTCTTGCACTAGTTCGTTGTGTCGTTTGATTGACTCAATCTCTTGTCACATGGGATCAACCGTCGGCCCTCTTGTTCGGAAGGCAGGCGGCCGACGTTGAGAGTTTTGAGGATTTTGAGTGTTTTGCCTTGGTTGGAGATTGGGGGCCATGGTTCTCCGATAAGAAGGAGATTAAGTTTGCGAATAGAGCACTTGGAGATTTGTCGTTTCCATAGACGACGCCAAACTGATGCTACACTTTTTGGCTCGTAAGAAATCTGGGCTCCGCGACCTGAAGAACACTCAAAAAAGGAATCAAAGTGTAATATCCTAACCCATATGTAATCGAGCCGATAAGTTTTACGTATTAGAATGAAGTAAACAATGGGATTTTCAATCGCCTGAATATATGAAAAAGAAATAAATAAGTAAATAAATACAAAAGAAAAAAAGTAGTGATAAAAATAAAATTTGAAAGAGAAATAAAATAAAATAAAATAGAATTTAAAAATAAATTAAATAATTAGTAAGAAATAAACAAATGAGAATTTGTATACATGTATAAATACATAGGAACATATGGACATAGATATATGTATATATATATGTAAATAAATTCAAGGAAGCATTATATATATATATATATATATATATATACACACATGTGAGTCTAGTGTACTAAAGAAGAAAAGAAGAGAAACGGATGGGGAAATGAGGGGGCTTGAAATGGATGGGAGAGGAAGAGAAAGAGAGAAGGAGAAATAAAGAAGGGAGTCTCCATTTAAATCCCTACTGTGCGTTAGAATCAGAGGAAGAAGAGAAGGAAAAAAAAAACAGAGGAACGGCTGGACGCTAGAACAGGGGGAAGAAAAAGGAAGAAAAAATAGAGGAGGAAGAAGGAAGAGGCAGGTCGGCATTTTGCGTGAGTTGTGCAAGAAGAGGAGGCGGAAACGAGCCAAGAAAATCAGATTGGGCAGTGGATTCGGAAGAGAAACCAGTAACAGCCGTGTACGCGCGATTGGGTGAGTGCTTTTAATTTTCTGTGTTTGATTCTGTTCAAAGCATGAATTATTGTTTGATATAGATTTTGTGAAGCATGGGAATTTATTTGATTTATGCATGGATATAGTTGGTGGTGGAATTGAATCAAGAAAAAAAAAAAAAAAAGAAAACCGAACAGAACCCAACGTGTGAAACGGTGGAAAACAGAGGTGAAAAATCGATCGGATGGGGTGATTTTGTTGCGATCAATTGGGCTAGATCATGGGTAATTGATTCTCTTGGGTGTAGGGAAATTTTAGAATCAAAATGGGATTGAAACCGTAGGAGAAAACGGGAAAAAAATGGAAGGGAAAGGGGCTGCCAGAAAATCGCACAGCCCTTGGTGCGCTGCTGTTCTTGCTATTTTGGGAGTGCTCCGGCACTCCGATTTGAAATCCGACAGTAGATTTGAGTTGCCCATAACTCTTAGGTGTTAACCCCGCTGAAAAAAGCAAGAAACCCGTCACCAGCGAGTCGCCGTTGACAAAGAAGACAACCTGTACGCTGGAAAAGGCTGCTGCGTAGCTGCTATTTCGTGATTTTATTTTGGCCAAACCGGGTCGGGTCCGACCCGGCCCACCCATTCAGATGACTACCCGACACCAATACTTTATGGGTAAATTTTTAAATTGGTGTTTGGAGGGTGTTTGGTTAGAAAGAAGAAGCGAGCCAATGAGTGGCGTGCAAAGTTCTCATAAATAGAAAAAAAAAAAAAAAGAATATCATAGTTCTAAAATTTATTTGGCCAATAAATTGAACCCATGACCAAGGGGAAAGGGCAAGAGACTTAGCCAATGTGCCACCAAGGCATATGAGGTCAGTTTGGGCTCGAAAATTTTACGGATGTGCGGACTTAAGTAATTAAATAAATTCATTTTAATTAACGAATTTCAAATTATATTCTGACGCAGGAATTAGTCGAGTGAATAGTGAAAACTTACTATTTTAGATCTTTTGGATTTAATGGTAAGGTCCGTTTCATGAGACAGAGTCTCAAAAAATAAAGTACCCGTAGAAAATTCAAAATGACCAAAATAACCCTACGTCGAAAGTGAGTCAAAAGGATTCCGATTAAGTTAAGTAAATTTTAGATTTTTATTATTTCAAACCTATTGGACTCAACGGTGAAGTCCAAATGATGAAAACGGAACCCAAAAATAAGGACACATAATGACTATTTTGCCTTTGGGCAAATTAAGTCCAAACTGGAAACCGTAGAAACGTAAATGAGTAAAAGAGATATTTAGAGTAGTGAAATGTATAATTGATAAATGAAAGTAAAACTGAGATGTGTTTATTGATGTATAGGCCAGTCAACGGGAAAGGAGAAAGTCCCGGAGTACTAAGACACAGATAAGGTAAGTAATATCTGAGCTCTGCATGTTGTACACTCAGCCATGTCACAGTTCTTGCTATACGCATTTGTATTCTATTTATCATATCAGATCCTTTATGATTCCACTTGTGTGATTTTACTTTTCCGTGGAATAGCTTAGTTATGATGCGTAGTATGTCCCGAGTATAGGGACCAGCCTTATATTATTGACCCGAGTATGGGGTCCTGTCCCGAGTATGGGGACCAGATTTACATGATTGAGCTCAGTGCTATGCACACAGGGGGTAGCCGGGCCCCATAGTTTATAACATCCATCAGTTTTGACATCACCATCTATCTATTGAGATTCATAGTGAAATCATGTTCCAGTTTTGTTCGAGTACTTTCTATGATCTTGTATGTGACACTTTGTTCTATAGCTTGTGATGTCATCATTCAAACTAGATGTTCCTTTATTGTGATGTTCACTGACGAGTTTTGATTATTGTTATGATATTGACTGGCTATCATATCTTTATTATTATTCAGTTCTTTCCAAATCTTATACACATGACAGAGTAGGGGACTTACTTATTGGGCTTTGTTTAGCTCACCCCCCTTTACCACATTTCAGGGACTGACGTAGAGGACGGACAGTAAGAGGCTTGTGGCTATAGGATGGACATTTTGACAAATATTGGTAATAGTAGTACAGTCTTGTAGAACTCCCGTGTATTCATGTCCTGGGGACGAGATGATATATTAGAGATATTACAGGCTGTGTGTTTTTTTTAATTGCAGAACGATTTGTATTTAGAACAATCCAGTTAATGTTTTCCGCTATGTTTGCATATGATGATTCATGTGGTTATCTATTAGTACACTGATGTGAATGAACAGGATGATCAGGTCCGATTCGGCCAAAGGGTCGGGTCGGATGGTCGCGGTCGGCTAATCCGTAGAGGGTGGGTTACGGGTCGTGACACAAAGGGCCATCGGATTGGCTCCGGTGGTAGCCGCTCCGATGCTTAAGTCAATAAACTAAATCGAAAAGACTGTAATGAAAGCCAAAGAATGAGCATCCAAATAAAGCGTACCTGTAGGGTTTAATTTATAGACTGTGGCCTTCCTCAGTTGATTAGGATTTGGAGCCATGAAAATAGTGATTTGATCATCAGAGATTGCCGTTACCTTGTTGAACATTGTATCAAAACAGAGATAACCATGTGTGGCAGTTTCCTTGTAAAAGACTGTTTCCTTATTCTCTGCTCGACAGATGTTAAGGAAATAACGAGGTTTGAATCATACGGAATACTCTGAGTGAATATTGTTCAGAGCTTTAGTTCTGGAGGCTAAGTGCATGAGAGTGCTCTGAAGGCTTCGCTTGCTCTGGATGATCGAGTTTTATCAGATTTGTAAGCACATGTGTTTCGAGATGACTGGTGTGTCGATTTGTGGTATATTAGTACTAATTTAATTAAAAGCGGATTAGTAGGTTGCTCATTGATCAGGAAGTAAGCTTTAAGCATCACACACCATTCTTAGGAAAAACAAACAACACTAGTAGGAAGAATTTTTTGTGGCTGTCATTGCATGCATTATAGTCATGAAAATATTATAGCCATTCAAAGAAGAAAACTTGGCTCATCTTTTTTTTAGAATATTATTCATGAAAATAAAGTAGTGGGTCCTTTTAGTACTTAACCCATTATAGTTTAATTAATACCCATTATTTAGTATCTTTTGTCCACTTTTGTGGTTAACATGAAGAAATATATGGCTTTAGCCTTCATCAATTTGGAAACAAAACATTGTACCAAATAATAAAGATTGATGTTAAACTTGTGGACCACATGCTTTTAATATGAAACCAACATTACAGGAACCTTTACATCAGTACAATAATTAGGTCTCACCATTGCATTGGGGCATTTTCAAAGCATGTAGATCTGTTTGATACATTTTTCCAATATTCGAAAATAAAAAATAAAATATTAAAATTGTGTTTGGTATGGCATTTTTGGGAATTTGTTTTTTCTGAAAACAGTTTATTAAAAGTAATTTTATATTTTAAAAAATTTGGATTCTTTATGATAATTAAAACAATCCTAAAACACATGTACATATTTTCAAAATTTTATCATTTTCATGTTCAAAAACATCAAAAATGAAAATAACAACAAATACCTCTGAAAATTAAGAAATAGTTCGAAAACTTGTTTTGAAATTAAATAATTCAAAATCCATGTTGATAAGGTCCGGATACGTGGACACTAAGGTATATGTCACCGTGGTTATGGACTTGAAACTATTATGTCAGAAGTTCTCAGGTCTGTATGACAGATCCGTAGTTCTCCCGAGCAAATCACTTGCAACGCCGGATAACCAACTTTGGGGTATCTCAAAATTTTGCCAAACAGGCATATTAGTTCAACTATTTTTACAAATTTCAAGTTCTCGACTATAGTCATAGACTTCAATAAGAAAACTGCTACCCTAAGCTCATCCAATGGATATGGAAATTTTTTAATTTTCTCCACAAGAAATTCTATCAAGAACGGCAACCAATTTACTATATACAGTACTATAAAGGCAAGCTACACATACAAGCATAAGTTCAATTAGTTCAATCAATTCCTGGCAAGCTTATTCCTCTCTCTTTCTATGACTTGATCATTGGAGTGGTAGTCAATAGGGTCTCTTTGATGACCTTTTTACTTCTTGTCGCCTTGCAAGAATCTTACAAGCAATGCAAACCATTGATCAAGCCAAGTCATTTTTTTACCACAACAATAATTATACTTCATGGAGCAGCATGTGTTTGGCCATAAGCCTTTAAAGTCATTGTGATAATGTAAGAACTTTGAAGATGTTAGTAGTCATATTTCATAAAGAGGAAATTACTCCATCGAAAATACAAGCATGACAAATGCTCTCATTTTTAAAATGACAAACCCTAATGGAAAATGTGAATTTTGAGTCATTTTGGTTATGACAGATGAAGCAATTTGTTTTGTTTTGTTTTTTTTTTTTATGGATCGGTTAAGAGGTATTCTGGGCCAATTTACGTGGACAAGACTAAATCTCCCTCTCTATAACAGTCAGACTCATCTTTTAAACTCCAGTTGTTAAGGACCGACGTAGAGAAGACTCGAACTCGAAATACTTGAATTTTATCCTTAACCTTAACGTCTTTACCGTTCAACCACACTTCCGGATGGTGATGAAGCACTTTGTTCTACAAATGCTTAGCAATAGTTTTTTTTTTTTTTTTAAATGAAATAAAATTGTATGTAGAAAAAATAATTGATTATTATGCTTTATGCTTAAGAAGACAATGCAAGTCATTGGTGGACCCAACGGGGCTAAGGCCCAAGGGCATTGCGTCCCAAAATTTTCAAATTTTGATTTTTTACTAATCATTTGTACGCAGTTTTCTCAAAAAGTTTAAAGTTGGCCTTCCAAAAGTTTTGTATCTTTATAGCAATTCTTTTTAAATTTTACTTTTGCCCTCTGAGTGGTATTTCTAGACCTGTGGCTAATGTAAGTGATGAATATTATTATCATTAGAATGATATGGTTAAGATTTTCAAAACCTGATTTCAAAAAGGAATAAAAAAGAAAGGATAATTACAAAACACGCAATGACTCAAACATAGAATAGATCAAAGAGAAAGATCTTAATATAGTGCATACAATAGTTTCATTTGGTACATGGATTCGATGACAAAAAGGAAAGAAAAAAAGAAGCTAATTTCTCTCATATTTTTCCATGTGCCGAAATAAAATTAGAAATTAATGCTCCAAATAGTTTGTGAATTTTGTAAAAAAACAAAGAAAAAACAATATGAACTAAATTTTTTATTTTTCAGTTTTATTTGAGTAAGAAAAAATATACAAAAATATATTTTTCTTTATTTTTTTCCTTCTCCTCAATAAAATCCCCGAACTAAACATTACCTGAGGATTTCTGGAAAATCTTCAATCTATCAATAGTATTTATTATTATTTCTATTATTATTAAATGAGACAATCTATTATGTAGGCTATTATTGGCACTAGGCCTCGTGATAAGCAATTTTGCATGTGTACGTGTGTGCTCTTCGACCAAAAGTTCACAAATATGTTGTTAATTAAAATAGGTCTAAATTCATTCTTTTTAATTTAAAAAATCTCTTAATCTTTTTGTGATTAAAATACCACTTAATTGTATAACACTTCCATCTCCTTAACAAGTGGGATTTGCTAACCTTTTGCATAATAATTCTTATAGGTGATGATTGTATTTCAATAGTGTGTGTGCAAATACCTTATTTTATGACCCTTGATTAAGTGGTAAAAATTAATGATTATGTTAAGAAACCTACTTCAAGTATGGACTCTTCCCAATTGAGTCCTATTCCTATTAGGACTCCTCCTGACAGAGTCCTATTCTTGTTAGGACTCTTGTTAGAGTCTTGGTCTAAGTAGGACTCTTCTCGATAGAGTCTCACACCCATTAGGACTCTCTTGCCAAAGTCCTAATTTAAGTAGTACTCTTTCCGATAGAGTCCCACTCTCTTTAGGATTCTCATGTCAGAGTACTAGTCTAAGTAGGACTCTTCCCGATAGAGTCCCACTTTCGTTAGGACTCTCCTATCAAAGTCCCAATCCAAATAGGATTCTTCCTGACAGAGTCACACTCCCGTTAGGACTCTTCTACCTATCGGAGGGCGTTTCGATAATTTCGGTACCTTTTTGCCCATTAAAGAAATTTTGGTAATTTTGGCATAATCCTACCCTTAGTAGGACTTCTTACTCACTTGAGGATCATTTTCGTAATTTCTATATCATTTGACCCCTCTGGGGGTATTTTGGTAACTTTAGCCCTTTAGTGGCGAATTAGGGGTAATTTGGTCATTTTACATGTCTTGTGGTAATCTAGAGATTCTCCACCAAATTAGGGAAAATTTGGTAATCTTGAGTGATAGTAGTTTATTTAGGCTTAATTAGAACTTTTCACTTTTAAAGTTTCCATAAATCTAGTTGCTTGATATTTCTTTAAATAGAAATACATTGGACTTAGACATTTCTATTTTAGAATTTATTTTTTAATTAAATTCTATTTCTTTTTATCTCATTGGCTCTTGCATGTAGACACCAATTTTATTGGTTCATGCATTGTCATTTATTAATTCATTTAGTTAGGATAATCATTCTTATTTAATATTTTATTTATTTAATTAGATAATTATCACTTAAGACATAATCCTAGCCTTCCGTTTTAGGATTTTATCTTAGGCCCTTGGATCAAATCTCTATTTTTCCCTATAAATAGAGCCCCCAGAGTATTAGTTTTAGAAAAGGAAATACACGATTTTCATAGGCTTACGCTACTAGCATAATTTTAGAGTTCTCTCTATAAGAACTCTCCCTCTCCCGAAGCTGAAGCCCTGTCGAAGTGACAGCCTCCCTTCATGAAGCAAGTAGAAGCGACGCTTTCCAAATTGAAGACCAAGCCTCTGATCTAGATTCTCCTAGCCGAAGTGTTACCTGACTACTACGACTGAATAAGGTATGCTCTTAAACCCTTAACAGTTTTCTTTAGATCCAGCTGATCTCATCTCTTTTATCACTATTAATAAAAGAGGATAAACCGAATAAGTACGTGACTCTGATTCCGTTTTCTAAACGGAATTCAGGCCTGAGTTAGATCTATCTTCTGTCTTTTTTTTTTTCTATTTTATTTCTTTAGAATAGATCTTGTGTTATTTATCTCTTCTGGACTCACATTTCTTTTTTTAGTTTTTTCTCATGAAAAAATAGCCTTGCAAGTTAATATTTGAGGCCGATCCATTCGGATCGGGAGGGTGGGTGCCTAATACCTTCCCATTTCATACTTTAGCCCCTGAGCCTATTTCTCTGATGTTTCTATTTCTCAGTGCTTTGTCTTTATTTTGATCTATGTCAAGGGATAATTTAGTATGCATTTAGGATTAAAGTGATATAATTTTCATTCCATTGCTTTTACTTTCCTTTATATGTATTACTCAATCTGTAATGAATTTGCTTGTTTCTTGCCCAAAAACAAAGTGGGCGGCTCCTTAACTTCTCTATCTTTTATAAGAGGCGTTCCTTCCCACTTTAAGAGAATGAGCCAACTGGGATCCTTCTAAATCCACAAAACAGATGATGCACTTTTTATTTTTTTTCGGGTGCTAACACTTATAGTGGCGACTCTACAAGGGACTAAAGAGGCCTAGACTCGATAAAGTATTCGCTTCAAGGCTATTTTGTTTACTCCCCTTACATTCGTTTATTTTATGCTTTATGATGGATGAATGGATGTATGCTTGAATGTATGGATGGATGAATAAAAAATGGACTAAAATATGAATACCTTGCACACATATCACTTTCATACATTTGCAGTTGCACTACATTCCCTCTAGACCTCGGATAGTTAGTAGCCCTCGACCTATATGCTCTCTCAGCTTGACGGGTGTCACTGGTGAAATCCCTTCACTCCTTGATCAAATGCCGCTTGATCGGGAATACTATATTCTAGTGGTCTTGGGATGGTATGCAAAAAGGCGATGCAGGTACTATTTGACCATAGTCATTACAATCTGATGACTGTGGGAGGTATATGACACATTTTTTCAGAAGGAGGATGTAGAGATCTGAAAAAAATGAGGAAAATTTTTTCGTTTTGCTGGTAGGGCATTGGTCCTTGCACGGTTTGCTGGTAGGACATATCTCATGCACGGTTTTGCCGGTAAAACATTTTCATGCATTGTTTTCACCATATGACATGTTTAGAGGCACATTTGGAGGGTGTCATAAAAGAGAAATATGCTTATAATATTGTAAGGTAACCACTGTACAAATTTGAGCCAAAACGGAAATAGTTTTCGGAACTGGACAAAAGGGGCGTTCGGGTGGCCCGGGTGGAAAGGGATGATCCTGACCTCAAATGAAAGTGTTTTATTCTAAGAGTTTTCATTTAAAATAATTTTATGAATATTGAATAAAACGGAATCTCAAATTGAAGCGTTTAGGAATGAGCTGTAGAGTAACGGGTTTCGGGCCCATTAAGGGCAAAATGGTCATTTTCCCTTTCCCCCTTTGACCCTTCACTATAAATAGAAGCCTCAGTGAGCTAGAGATATAGAAATCATTCTATATCTCCAGCCTTTCACGTTCTTATAGAGAGAGAGTGAGAAAAGCCCTAGAAATTCAGGAATTCAAGCTGCCGAAACACATATTTCGAGTGGGATTTTGGCCAAAATTCCTTCTGAGAAGTTTTTTATCTCCAAGAGTACTATATCCTCACCAAACAGTTTGGTATTCTAGAAAACACAGCCACTGAATTTCAAGAAAAACTGATTTTAGGTATGATGTAGTGCTAAGCTAGTAATAGATTCAAGTTTCCTTTGTGTTTTTACATGTATTTGAACTACTGTAAATGTATATCTAAGGTTAGGAGATCACCTAGGAAATAGCTCCTTTGAAAAGCCTAGAGTTGGTAGTTTTGGAGTCTTTTTGTTCTTGTTGATTTTGGGTTATTTCTTGCGTTGTTTGGTGTGTATTTGATAGATAGAATTGTGCCATAAGATTGTCAATTCATGTAATTATTGACACACCTTTTGGTTGGGCCATGTAATGATTTGATGCTTTTATATTTAATAGAATTCTATGCCCTTATGAATTTGTTGAAAGTGTGAGACTTGTGCTTTACATATGTATGGATATATTCAATTATGATGAATACATGTGGTGAGGGTGATGCCTTGAAGTTTAAATTTAACTTTCGTGAAATAAGTTATATGATTTGGGATAAGGGATACCATGTGTTTGATGCATTGCTACATTGAACTTGCATGATGAAATCATGGCATCTTGGCATAATGTAATCCCTCGGACACATGGTGTGAATTGAGCACGAGGTGCTATGCATTATGAGGGTGTAGATCCTGTGGTGAAAAACCCAAAATTGGCCATTAGGTACTCGTATGCCTACGGGGTCCGGACTGTAAAGCGAGGCATATATTGGTACTTGCATGCCAACGCGGAAGAACCGTGAAGCGAGACATGGGTGGCATAGAGTTGCAAATGAGTCACGCATATAGACATTGCATAGCATTGGGAAAAAATGGAATTATAATCTTGAACTGCACATGCCACGCCCTTGAATTTGTTTCTAGTCTTAGTGCTATATTATACCAGCAGTTGAGTTGACCCATTCATGGGAATTATATTTCAGATGAGGTCCCGGACATTTGAGACTTGTTTAAGTCTTGAAGAGTGGGAAGAAATGGATAGTGTTGAAGATTTAGCCCTTAGGGGCATATGTTTTCTTTTCTTTTTGGAATGTATGGGCATAAGCCCAATTTGTTATATTTACTTTTGAGAAGTGTATGAACGGTAGGCCTTGGACTTTTCTTTTAAAATGTATGGGTTGGGACCCAATGAAAGCATGATGGTTATGGTTTAAAGGTGTATTCCATGGAAGTATTAGAACTAGTGAATGCATGATGTTTTATTTAAATGTATACTACATTGATGTATGTTGGATTATGAGGATTGTGACCCTCAAGCGAGGGTGGATATTTATGAATTTATAACCATTTATATTGTGGAAATTAGGCGTGGGAAAGCACTTAGAGAAACAAATGAAACTATGTCCAAATTTTTGAAAAACTAAAGTGGGAAAATAAATAGTAAAACACCATTTAAATGGTTGGGAAAAGTGTCCAAATTAGGAGTATAATGTCCTTGGGAAATGGGCTAAAAATGGGTGAAAAAGGGGCTTGAGAAACTTGGAAAAAAATTCAAAAATAGGAAAAATAGGTTACAACCATGAATAGTAATGTTGCAGAAATCAGAAATTTCACTCTGTTGCTACAGTGAAAAAAATCAGAAATTGGCCCTGAACTGCCCCAGTTGTGCGCACGCCAGCCCTGCGCCCTACGCCTACTGCTCGTCGCCCGCGCCAGCCCCCTCGAGCGGGCGTGTGTCCTGCCTCTGCGCGCCCTTGTCGCGTGCTGCCTGCTTGGCCACTGCCTTGGCCTACTGTCCCACCTGCTGTCCCGTCCTTGTTTGGCCACCTTTTGAGCTACTTTTTGGCCACCTTTTGAACTATTTTTGGGACACCTTTTAGACACTATTTTGGGCCATGTTTGGGTCCCATTTTGGGCTGTTTTAGGGACCTTTGTGGGCCATGTTTTGGCCATGTTGTGACCTAGATTTCAAGGTCATATTTGGCCATCCACTAGGGCCAACTTTGGGCTGATATTTGAGTATCTTTTGACCATGTCCCAGGACATTTTAGGGTCATTTGAGACAGCACTTTAGGGGGAATTTTTGGAGATACTTTAAGGCTATTTAAAGGGTCATTTTTAAACATGATTTAAACTGATTGGAGTATTAATTGGGACAAGCATTTAATTTTAATCTTGGGGAAAATTTTTTGAAGAATAATAAGGGATATTTCAATTAAATTTACTGGGTTGTCATTTCTTTTCTTTTCTTTTATTTCGTTCAGTCGCTCCTCAGGTGCGCAGAAATCTGGGGCGTGATAGAGAAACTTGAAACCTTTACCCTGATCGAAGCGTCATGCATATAATCTGGATAGATTCATGATTCAGGAATTTAAACCCAATTCTGGTAAGACACATGTGGAATTTTTCGCACAATTTTGCCAAGTCAGAAAAATTCAGAAAGTAAAGAAAAATACCCCTTTCTGTTGGTTGATCGGCACGCAGAGAGTAGTCCCTCCGCTTTGCAAAATTTTGTGTAGTTTTCTAGATTTTTTGGATAAACTCTAATTTTTTCATAAAAAACCAATTTTTCAAGCTGCAATGGGACTACGAATAAGACTTTTCTAAGTTTTCCTTGACACCAAACATGTTAAATGACAGAAGTGTTTTCCGAAAGCAGGTACCCATAACTGACTTGGAAACGAACTAACCAAGGCCAACAAAATGTTTTTCAAAAGGGAACCTTTTGGGTTTGTTCTAATCACATAAATCAACTCATGTTCTAATCATGTTTGGCCTTAACAAAGGTCCAGATCAATTTCAAATATTTTCTCGATCTTTTGGGAACCTTTCCCTCAAAATTTAGAAATGACTTTCATTCAAGTCTCCCAGTATGCCAAAATTTAGGGGCTAGGTATGACTACCGAGATTTCATAATATGGATTCTTTAGTAGTCTTAAGAATCAAGTCGGGCTCTAATTTGTGGCTTTTCTCTTAATTCTTCCTATCATGCCAACCACTTGAGATAGGTTCACTACATGAGAAGGCACTTTTAGCGATGCAAATTATTAGCGACACACACTAAAGCATCGCTAAAAGTGCCTTTTAGCAATGCACAAAAGTGTCACTAAAAGTAGTAAAAAGTAATAAAAAATTAGTTTTTAGGGCAAAAAAATAGGCGCGAACCTATTAGCGACGCACGACGCACATGTGTCACTAATAGTTAATGTTTTTAGCGACGCGCGTTTGTGAGTCACTAATAGTATGCATAAATGAAACGCTGTCGTTTTACTTAAAGTTAGCGATGCTCAAAGACTTATTATGCATTGCTAATAAGTCTTGTTATATTTTTAGAACCTGATCGCTCTCTCTCTGTCACACACACATACACACACACTCTTAGTCAATCGCCGTCGCTGTCCACAGTGCTCGCCGCTGCCATAGCCGTCCATAGTGCTCAATCCGTCTCGTTTTCTCTCTTTCTCTTTCAAGTAAGCAATGTCGTTGTGGTTTATCATTGATTTCAATAATATGCTTTTAATTTTTGTTTCTTATACTATTGTTAATGTTAAATTATTGTTCAGTGATATTGATTTTATTTCTTCCATTGATTTTTTTTGGTTAAGAAATTCAATGGCATCTAGTTTTTTTTGCCGAATATTTAATTTATATATTTATGGTAATGCTTGTTGGACTGTTGGGTTTAAGCTATTGTGCGGAGAACATATATATATATATATTAATGCTGATTTCTTACATACATATATATATATATATTAAGATGTAATCTCTGAAGAAAAAAAACTCATTTAATATTATTTTAAATATTTTCTAAGAAAAAAAGAAATCTTAGGACAATTAAGAAAAGTAGTTTTCAAACATCTATTATTATTATTATTATTATTTTTGGTATTCTATTGAACTAATTCCAACTTTCCTAAACATGCCATTAAGTTCCAATTTGTACAATAAAAGAATTAATTTTTTTCTTATTAGAAACCCAAAAAAAATAATATTTATGTTCCAATCAACATTCAATGCACCTAAAAAGTGTATTGTTTTTTCTTATTAAAAAAACTATGTTTTATGTCCACTTTATAATTCTACACACACATATAGTGATAATCATTCATGTAATATCCATAATATTTATTCAAGAAAAAAGAAAAAAAAAAAGAAATGAAGTCAACGTCGTGGATAACAAGTAGCTAGCTTAGGAGGAAAGAAAATGAAAAAGAAGAACAAAAAAATAGAAATAGAAGTTAGTGGTGTGCTTAACACACCATATGTGAATATATATATATATATATATGTATAGGTGCAGGCCTCTATAAAAAGAGGTGGCTAAAGAGATTAATTGTATATGGGTGTTGTATACATGTGAGGTAAGTATAAGGTGGTGGATTTTTTAAGCGTAAAGGGTCAGCCATGTAGATCAAGTCCTTAGATACCAAGGGATAGAAAAGAGAAAGAAGAAATTTAAGGCATTTTTTTTTGGAGTTGAGACTTTTAAATCTTTTATTATTCTTAAGTTTTTGGAGAAGGGTAGTTTTTGTAACTAAATGATCATGTATAATTGTATTCATGTAAGCCTAGTTCCGTTCGGAAGTCATTTTCATCATTTGTGAATCTTGACATGTAATTTATTCGCAATTGGGCTCGTGTGTATGAAAATCGATTCTTGAATTTTTCAGAGTAGGATAGTTTGGGAATGCATAAATCTGCATTGCAATCAATAGCGCATGCTTGAATATTCCACTATGAGAAAATTTTAGCACGATCTCTTATTGTTCTCTAGGTATACATTTAGGCGTGGTAACGTCTATCTCGTGCACTTGGAGAACCGTGCAGAGATGCTGCCAAAATTTTCTCCGAGTGGAATCAAGCATTTGATTTGCTGCTAATTGCAATATAGATTATGCATTCACGAATAGAATAAGACCACCTTACCCTTTAGAGAGAATTTGGAGGTGCTAGGATTCATGTTTCATATTTATAATGAGCAAAATTTTTTACTTGTATTAGGTAGACGAAAATGGATAAGAGTTGGATGGACTTAAGGAGTAGTATTTGCCAGGGTATGTGAAGGGGATCAAAGATTTTATTGAGTTTGTTCGTTCATTTGTAGATGGGAGAAATAGGATAAGATCTCCATGTAGGAGGTTCAATAATAAGGATTATATACACATAGATGAGGCCAAAGAGCACCTACTCCTACACGAGATGGACAAGATGCATACGTGTTTGGAATTTCATAGGGAACACGGTGACGTACGAATGGTAAGTGAGGATAAAGAAGAAAACAACGATGATGACTTAGGTGATAATGTTGGGGTTGGTTACGAAGGCTTACCACAAATGCTGACAGACTTGTAGGGGGCTACAATTGGGGCTCATAGTCACATGAGTGACACAGAACAATCGGAAGCGTTGGATTCCTTGTTGAGGGAAGCAAGGCAGCTGTTATATCCGGGCTGTGAGAAGTTTTTGAAACTAGATTTTCTCGTGAAACTTCTCATATTAAGACTATCAACCAATGGAGTAACAAATAATTTAATATGATCATTGAATTGATTAAAGCATCACTTTCTATTGGGGAGACCCTTCCAAAATCATATTACGAGGCAAAAAGAATATTAAGAAATTTGTGCCTCCGGTATATTCTCATATATGCTTGAAAAAATGATTGCATGTTATTTTGGAAGGAGACTGAATAATGTATGGAGTGTACGATGTGCCACGAACTCAAGTACAAGGTGAATGAAGGAAAGAGCAAGACAATTCCGCATAAGGTTTTGAGATATTTTTCCTTAAAACCAAGGCTAAAAAGGTTATACATGTCTCAAAAGAGGCAGAAGAGATGCGATGGCATAAGGAGAAGCATGTTGCTAAAGAAAATGTATGTAAACATCTGACAGATTCTCAAACTTGGGTTGAGTTTGATAGAAATCACGAATGGTTTGCAAATGAGCCACGTAATGTATGACTTGGACTGGCTAGCGATGGTTTTAATCCATTCAGTGACATAAGTAATGCCTACAACATGTGGCCGATGTTGCTTATGCCGTATAACTTGCAATCGTGGAAATGTATGAAAGAACCATTTATCTTCATGTCATTGCTTATTCTAGGGTCGATGTTTCTAAGAATGAGACATTTCAATTGCATGCAGCAGTACTATGGACTATAAATGACTTTCCTTCATACGGGAACTTGTTTAGGTGGAGCACTAAGGGGTATCTGGCATGTCCGATTTGTAATAAGGATGCATGCTCCCTAAATTTGTCTAATGGAAAGAAGATATACTACATGTGCCATCTTCATTTTTTACCTCCATCACATGGCTGGCGAAATCGGCAGAAACATCTGTTTGATGGTAAAATTGAGCAGATTATCACCTCTATTGTTGTCTAGGAAAGACTTGTTGGCGCAATTGGCACTTATCCAACCAGTGAGGTTTGGTAAGATATTGGGTACTAAGAAGAGGAAGCGTACTAATGTGGAGTTAAATTGGATGAAATAAGAGCATATTTTTTGAGTTACCGTATTGGGAAACGCTTAAGTTGAGGCACAATTTGGATGTTATGCACATCGAGAAGAACATCTGTGATAATGTGCTGGGAACTTTAATGAACATTGAAGGGAAGGCAAATGACACTGTTAAAGCCCGGTTGGACTTGTATGAGCTGGGAATATAGAAAAAGTTGCACCTAATATGTAGCGGTGATACATATATCATGCCTCCTGCATGCTATACGTTATCATCCGACGAGAAAATGAGGATTTGCGAGTGGTTTAAATTGGTGAAGTTCCCAGATAGATATTTATCGAATATATCTCAGTGTGTAAATGTTAAAGATAAGAAAATATCTAGATTGAAGAGCCATGACTATCATGTCCTTTTACAATGACTTCTTCTGGTTGCAATACGTGGATATCTCATTGATGACATATTAACGACATTGATTGAGTTGGGCTGCTTCTTTAGAGAATTAAGTGCTAAAACGTTGAGGTTAGAAGTACTAGAAAAGCTTGAAAGGGACGTTGTCATGATCCTCTGTAAGTTAGAAAGGATTTTTCCTCCAGCTTTCTTTGATGTAATGGTCCACTTAGTTGTGCATTTGCCACATGAGGCAAAAATTGATGAACCTGTTTAATACTATTGGATGTATCCAATAGAAAGGTACATTAAATTTTAATTTTTATCTTATCTATCGATTCTAACTATTTTAATTTATAATTGATTAATTATTAAAACAACTATGGGCATACATTGAAGCAATATGTGTGTAACAAAGCACGACTGGAAGGGTTAATTGCTCAGGCATACATTGATGCTAAATGTCTCATGTTTTGCTTTATACATCTTGAAGATATTGAGACAAGGTTTAATCATGAAGAACAAAATTCTAATAGATGTCCAAGGTAACAACGAACTGGCCTTGCGGTGTTTACTCAGAATATGCGACCAATAGGCGCCCGTATATATGAATGGTATCATTTTGAAGACTTGAAAAAAGTCCACTATACCGTGCTCAACAACTACGATGAGACATTACCATATTTTAACTAAGTTTATCAAAATCATTGCAATACTACGTTAGTACTTAATGTAAGTTACATAAAACATATCTCATCTTATGTAGTGAGCATACGACTGAGCTTCAAAGAAAACATGTTACTGATACTGATTTAGAGCAAAGACAAAAATTTTTTTTCCAAAGTGGTTCAGAGAACGTGTAAGTATAGGTTTCAATTAATTGTAATTGAATTAGTTAATGCATTTGTATTCAATTAATTTTGTACTTGTATTGAATTAATAGATGAAGTTATTACACCACCAAAAATCTCCTAAGGCGTACGATCAATTATATTCCTTGGCATGTGGCCCTGATCAAAGGATTTCTCGCTAAACCAGTTTAATTGTTAATGGTGTTCGATTTCACAAGAAGGAACGTGAGGTGAGTCGGCGAACACAAAATAGCGGAGTCCTTGTTTAGGGAGGTTATGAAGCAAGACAAAGTGTAGAGTATTATAGCATTTTACAAGATATTATACAATTACATTGCTGCTTCGGTCATTTTGTGTATCTATTTAAATATGATTAGTGGGATGTAAGTAACAAGAAGATTGGAATACAGATCGATAAGCACTTCATAAGTGTTAATACGTTACGTACAACATTTAAAGATGATCCGTATGTATTGGCATCTCAAGCAAAACAAGTTTTTTATTTGAAGGACACAAAAATTAGAGGTGATTGGCATGTTGTCCAAAAAATAAAGTCTAAAAATGTTTATGATGTAGTAAAAGTTGAAGAGGGAGAGGAAGATTTGGAGAGGATTAAGGAGGCACTATAAGAAGAGTCTCAATCTGCCTACGATGGTTTTGTCTGCCATGATCAAGAAGATGTTGCTTCATATCAGTTGAATAGAACTGATGTAGAACCATATCATGTCGTAGCTTCCGACGTCACCAATACCAAACAGTTAGATCCGAGGGATGCAACTTTCATTAATGATGATAACGACGAGGAAAGTGATTTTGATGATGATACATTGTTAGAGTATTGTACTGAGAATGAAGAAATTTTAAGAATAGATTATGATACAGACTTAGATGAATAATTGTAATAGGTGTTACATGTGTTAGGATTAAGTGTAATAGATTTTTAATTTTATGATGTAATGGATATTCATTTTTATGATGTAATGGTTTTTTATTTTTATGATGTAATGAAATTTTATTTTTAAACTTCCTTTTAGATATGGTTGGACCAGGATCATGTAGACGCACAATAAGGTCAGACCTGTTGACTTCTTCCCCTTCATTTGTCGGGTCGGCCGCTCCTACCACCACCTCTAGACAAGGACACTGTAGGTCGAAGAACCACAGGTTGCAGGTTCAGATAGAGGCATCAAGGGGCGTCCAACTTTAGATTGAGATACCTTCGGGCTTGCCGAAGCCCGTCGGTGGGTGGCACAGCAGTTCACCATAGAGGTCGGTATCATTTGTCGACTATGCACCCCACTTCATATTAGTGACTAGAGTCTCATCATTGACGAGGAGTGACGGGACATTCATACAAATATCTTAGCATGTATTTTATTATTGTATTCAATTTAATTTTAACATATCTAATGAAGTAATGTTTTGATAATGAAATGCTTTACAGGAGAAGTTTGAAATCGATCTCCACCTACCTCATGTCGTGAAGGCAGTGGACCATTACTTAGGAGTCCATTTCAGGGACTATTGACACAAGCTCCACATGCATTACAAGGCAAAGGTGATGGCAGATAGAGATCCTCACTGCAAACCCTATAAGGGGGTGACGGTAGAGGATTGGATGTTATTATGCGACCGGTTCTCTAGTAATGCATTTCAGGTAAAAACTGTCAAAATTAATTTTGTTGTATGATAAATCATTGTCATTTATACTAACCTTATTTGTTTTATCCAAGTGTAGGAACTTAGTAAGAAAAACAGAGAAAGCAGAAGCAAGCAAAAGGTGACCTACTGTGGTGGGTCACGATCTTTTATACGGTATAGGCATGAGATGGTAAGTTAATAAATGTATGAAGTTGTTATTGTATTATCTTTTAATGAAATCAATCTTCACAAGCTATTGTTAATTTTCTGCAGCGAGAAAAGGAGACTGGTGCACCACCAAGCCCGATTGATTTGTGGCACATGACGCACTACAACCTTGAGAAGGGTTGGGTTGGGCCCGAAGCTCAGCGGCTTTATGTAAGTTATTTACGTATATATACCAGTATTATTAATTTAATATTAATCCAAAGTTATAAAAGTAGTAATATATATTTATGTTTTTATAGGAGGATATGGTCCAACTACATGCTCAACCAATGCTTGAGGGTGAGGATCCGCCGATCGATGACTAGATACAGGAGACTTTTTTGGGCAAGAGGCGCGGATATATGCGTGGTTTAAGGAGTGGGATGCAGTTGACGTCATCGTCCTTTACCGTCGAGAGCGATGCTAGGTTTCACGAAGCCACCCAAAGAGCTGAGGCATCTGAAAGACGCAATGCAGAGATGGAGCAGATGGTGACATACCTCAGTGCTCGCATGACCTATCTAGAGTCTCTTATGCAGACATTCCTCAGCCAGCAGAGAGGCTCTGTTCAGCCTTAGTAAGTTTTTAAAATTACTTTGGTGGCTTTATAATTTATAAAAAATTTTATGAAAAAAAAAATTGGATATTGGCCTAACGGCCAAGAAACCCCATCACACACTTCAAATATAAAAAAATAGACCTACACGAACTTACTTAATTTCATTAATTTTTGTGACGGATCAAAATGCTGGATATCGGCCTAACCACCCCAAAACCCCATCACACACCTCACAAATGATAAAATAGACTTGCATGAACTTACGACACTCAGTTCGGATCACCAGTTTCAAACTTATACAACTTTTTGCTCTAAAAAGGCCCATTTTTCAGGTTTTGATGAACCAAAATGCCAGATATCAACCTAACAGCCTAGAAATTTCATCACACACCTTAAAAATGATAAAATAGACTTTTACGAACTTACGACACTTGGTTCGGATTACCAGTTTGAAACTTATGTAACTTTCTGTTATAAAAAGACCAATTTTGGAGTTTTGACGGACCAAAATATCTTATATCAACCTAAATGCCTCGAAACCCCATCACATACCTAAAAATGACAAAATAGACTTGTACGAACTTATGGCACTCGGTTTAGATCACCAGTTTGAAACTTATGCAACTTTCTGCTCCAAAAAAGGCCTATTTTGAGGTTTTGACGGACCAAAACACCAGATATCAGCTTAACGAACCCGAAACCCCATCACACAACTCACAAATGAAAAAATAGACTTGCACAAAATTACGGCACTCAGTTCGGATCACTGGTTTGCAACTTATGCTACTTTATGCTGTTCTTACTATTCATGCATGCAAAAAAAAAAAAAAAAAAAATTCACATTTTATGTTCATATATATATTTAATAAGTGTTCTAATATCCATCATTTGATTTTTATTTCAGATTGATCAGGATTATTGTGCCGTCGTCTTTCTATTATGCATCGGGACTTACTTTTCTCCTTTGTTTTTTTTTTTTTTTTCTTTTTGTAAACATCTGTAGTTACATTTTTGAGACAATTTTTTTATTTTTGTATTTATTGAGAAATTCTACTTTTACAATTGTAAGTAATTACTAATTTATATATATATATATAAATATATTTCTCTTTTAATATATTCATTTCATAATGTTTGAAATTATTTTATATCAGGATGATTGAAACAGGTTTTAAACAGGAAAAAACACAAAAAAAAAAAAAAAAAAAAATTTAGGTCCAAAGTAACCCAAAAAAAAAAAAAAAAACCTTTTAGCGATGCACACAAAGGCATAGCTAAAAGTCTCAAATATTAGTTTTAGCAGTGCTTTACAGTCGTCGCTAAAAATATACTATTAACAACAAACAGAGGTCGTCGCTAAATAATTCTAATAACAAACTATTAACGATGCATTCTGAGCGTTGCAAATAATATACTATTAGCGACGCCCATTGTGTTTTCTACAGCATTAGCGACGCCACACCTGATTATTAGTGACACACACTGTGCGTTGCTAATAGTGACTTTTAGCGATGCCTATTCGTGTGCATGTCGCTAATAATATTAGCAACATGATTATTAACGATGCACCTGGCGATACACACTTGTGCATTGCTAATACTATTTAGCGACACAAATGAGTATTATTTGCATCGCTAAAAGTGGCTTTTCCTGTAGTGGTTTCAATTTCTTTTTAAGAGTCGCCTCTCTTTAGGATCTTCATCTTATTAATCAAGGTTCATCTTGACCACTCTGTTAGAGTCTAATCAATTCCATTGGGATTGCATCTTCCCAAACATTAGGAATTCTTTCCTTATTCAAGAAAATCATTCCATCCTCTAATGGGCTACCTAGACATTATGCCCCTACCCTTTTTTTTTTTTTAAGAAAAAAATCAAAAATTTCAAAAATTCAAATTCATTTTTCTACTAAGGAATGATCTTTTTCTCCATTTAGATTGGATCTTATCTTAATCAAAGTTTTGAAATCAAAAAACTCTTTGTACTATTGGCTTGGATTCAAACTCTTCTATGCTCATTTGGTGATCGAAAAAAAAAATCATTGAGGTTTCTTACCCCATTACAACTCTTATTCCCTCAATTGAGCCCAAAAACCATGGCATCAAAATCAAGTCAATCACTAAACCTTGTCATTGTAGATCAGCATCAATCACTCCAGATTTTGGCTGAAATCAGAAAAGACATGGCCGATTATAGGGATGAAACACAGAGGCTCTCACAGACAGTCCAAGAACTACTACAACAAGGGTTACCACCACCTCCACTAGTCCAGTAGGGCTTAACAATGCTCCCAATAACCAACCACCTATACCTCATCAAGATCATCTCCCACAGAATCAGCAGGCCCAAGATGCAGCCACACATGATCAGTTTAATCAAGTCGAATAAAATGGGCCGCAAAATTAAGTCAAACCTCAAGAAAAGCCCAACACCAATGAAGAGGCCCTTCTCAAAAGGCTTGAAAAGATGGAAGCCCCTTATATGCAAATAAAACCGTGGAGATGACATGATTGATATCTACAAACTCTCTCTATATCTAGAGGTTCGTTTGCCTTACAAGTTTAAAATGCCAAACTTAGACAACTTCAAAGGGACCACATGCCCAAAGACCCATCTCAAGCTTTATGTTCGGGCCATGCAACCAATAGGAGCTACAACTAAAATAATGGCTCAAATGTTCCACCAAACACTAATTGAGGTAGCTCTCTGTTGGCTCTTAGACTTGGAAAAGCCTATATTCGAAGAGTGGGAACAACTATGCAATGCCTTTGTCAAGCAGTATAATTACAACAATGAGTTAGACATCACACTCAAGGACTTTGAGACCACCAAGAAAGAACCCAAGGAGACTCTTTCCACTATCATCACCCGATGGAGGGCCAAGGCGGCCCAAATGGTCAATAGGCCGAGTGAAGCCAAACAGGTACAAATGGTAAAGAAGAAGTTGCTTCTTGTCTGTCGTGAATCATTGTTTGCCCATTTCTTTATGACTTTCAAAGCTCTTATAGGGGCTGAAATTCAAATCAAGGATGCAATTAATGATGGAACATTGAGGAAGCCCATATAAAACATCAAGCCCAATAACTCAAAGATTGCAATCAATGTTTTAACTCCACAATAGTCATTCTCTTAGTCTGTTAGTTCCATTGCCTCCCTGCCGCCAAATTCATCTCGAAGACGCCCATCAAGATCATTCTTAGAACTCTCTGCATCATGGACCAAAGTTTTTCAAAAGATTTGTAAAAAGAAGATAGGCATCTCCAAGCTTTGGATCCTCAGCCCACTCCAAACCCAATACCTAAGAGCTATGATTTGAGCAAGCATTATGCCTACCATCAATATGCGGGCCATTCCACTCATCATTGTACCATGTTGAGACATGCTATCCAAGATTTGATTGATAAACAAGCCATTGGGCCTCCTCCTTTAAGGATCAACCAAGATTAGCCCACAACCAAGAATAACGAATTTTTCAAGCCAAAGATTATTCTTTTATTCTTGATGGATAATTTCTATCTGTCTTTCCTCATGTTTCAATAAAGATTCTCTTAGGAAACTTTCAACAAAATTTTTGCATGATTCATCTTGATTCTTTAAGAAAATAAATGTCATCGAATTCACAATAACATTGAATGCGTTGAATCTGAGCATCATTAAACTTCATCTATCATCTAGATTTTCTCATTATTCACCAATTCATTCATTTGCCTCAAAGGCACCTTGTTTGATTCAATCACCATCTAAAGAAGATAATCATGACCCTAAGCAAACATCAACATTGTGAGTCTTAATAATGTGACTGTTTCCTAAAAGCAAACATATCCAATGAGAGGAGGCCATAATTTGGAAAACTAGATATATCCAATATCAAGATATCTACTTGTAAACCCATTAAGCCTACTTGTTTGGCCTTTCTTTCTTAAACCCATCTACTTAACCTTAGGGGGGAAAAGCCTACTATGTGTGCACTCTCACAATGCCATCATAGAAGAATGAAAAATCAAATAGAAGAAACATTTTTGTCCTGTATGAAAACATTTCCAAGCAAGGAAGTGAGAATCATCAGAGAAGAATAAAAAACAAAGAGAAGAAACATCCTTGTCTTATGAAGGAAAAAATTTCCAAACAAGGAAGTGACAAAACAACCATCAAGGAAGGGTCATATTGTAAAGAAAACAAAACCTTTGCCTAATCAAAAGAAGCATTTTTTAAGTAAGGATGCAAGAAATTAATCAATCAAGCCTTGTATGGCTCAAAGATCTTCAAACGGGCAATGAACTATGTTAGACCTGATTCTAGAAAACAAAAAAAAATATACATAGGTAGCTTAAGAAGTCACTTTAGGCTTGGTTAGGAAGGTCATGCTAAGAATGGACATGCATATCGAGGTCCTACAAATGAACGACATGCACATCAAAAAGATATGCACACAAGGGGCTTGGTACTATGAATACAGGATTTTGCACCTTATATACCTTTTATTTGATAAATCTTACCCTAGCCTATCTTTCATCCCTAATACTAAGACTACCTTGAGGTCTTGCTTGCTTAAGAGAATTATCACATTTTAACTGAGAGCTCTTTCAAAGGGTAGATCATGTAACAAGCAATTTTAGATAAGGGGTTTCCTCCTTACCTATTTGCACCACATTGTTCTTCATTTTTCACCAACTTTTTGAAGGAACTTATCAAGGAACTCCTTACCTACCTATTTGCACCAAATTCTTTCTTACTTTTTGAAGTAATTCGTCATTGCTTCACAAAGGGCTTCTTTATGTTTTGTTCATTCCAAGTGTAACTCATACTCTTAATTATACAATTTTTTCTAATCAAGGAGCTCCTTTATGCCAATATAAGAACCTTTTTTTTCCATTTAAAGGGTTCCATTTCACATTTTTTCATGCCTTAACAACTTTGCCCACATCTTGGGTAAAGTCTCCATCACTTTGGTTCACCCAAAATTTCTTTCATTTAATGATTTCATCCAATATGCTCAGTTAAATGCACAATCTGTTGTGAAAATCAATGATTCTAATTTTCTCAACTGATTAGACTAAATCATGCTCAAAATAATTACTTTGAAATTTTCAAAGGAATCTCCCAAAAAAAATTTATCTATGAACTTGAAGATAAGTTTTTAGCTGATCAAGTTTCCTAAGCCTTTATATCCTCATTTCACAGCTCGAGCATATTTTTCCAAATCATCTTCAAAGATGGAAAACCTCACCATTCAAAACTAAACGATGGCTCTTTGGCCTGAATAACCAACTTGATTGCCAATGATCTAGGGGATAGTAGAGTTTAAGCCAAAGTCAAAATTTTCTCTAAATGAAAAAGATTTTTCAAAAATAGAAAAAACATGTTTCACAACATTTTCGCTTATTCAATGAGAACATTTCTTTACTTCTCTCTAAGTTTAGTACATCCCCTTCACTCATATCTAAGTTGAGTACATTCTCCTTACTACTTTCTAAGTTGAGTAAATTTCATATTCCTTTGGTTGAGGCAAGAATTTCTTCATCAATATGATTTTTTTCATACCTTTCCACACTCCTATCTAAGTTGAGTTTTACCTCCTTCTGTCTAGGTCAAGGTTGTTTTTTTCATATCTTGTCTCTCCTCTATCCGAGGCAAGTATTATCATAAACTCTTATCATTAGTTGAGTGTATCGCTTTGAGTGTAAATCCTTTCAAAGTTGATTACACTTCTTGTTCTCCTATCCTAAGAAAGAATTAAGCATGGTCTCAAACTTGATCAAATCCTTCCCCATGAAGTCACACTGAATTCCATCATTCTAGTGGAGTTAACCTAATTCATCTCCTCGACGATTCATAATCAAGCATTCCCCATAGAGTCTTCACTTTCCACATAAGTCGTCCGATGACGCATTTTATCAACCTATTAGGATAGAATTCCCTTTTAGGTAAGTCGTCTGAGAACGTAATCCATCTAGGTAAACCGTTTGAGAACATAATCCATCTAGGCAAAAATGTCTGAGGACATAATGTAACTTGGCAAACCATCTAAGAATGTAATTCATCTAGGCAAAAATCATATAAGGACATATTCCATTTCGAAAAAATGTTTAATGATGTAATCCATCTAGGAAAAAAATTTTGAGGACGTAATCCATCGTGGCAAAATGTTTGAGGACTTATTGCATCTCGACAAAACCATCTAAGGATGTAATCCATCTCGGCAAACATCTGAAGATGTAATCCATCTTAGTAAGCATCTGAAGACATAATCCATCTAGGGAAAAATGTCTTAGGATGTAATCCATCTTGGTAAACCGTCTGAAGATGTAATCTATCTTGGTAAAAATTGTCTAAATACATAAGTCGTCTTGACAATCCGTTCATTAAGGATATAATCGCATAAAAGTTCTATTAGGATAGCATTCCTTTTAGAAGCATCCTGTTATGATAGCATTCATTTTAGGTAAGCCATCCATCGCGTCACCATCTTGTTATGATAGCATTCATTTTAGGTAAGCCATCTATCGTATTATTATCATGTTAGGATAGCATTCCATTCAAGAAAGTAGTTTGAAGACTCATTTTATCAACCTACTAGGATAGCATTCCTTTTAGGAAAGTTGTTTAAGAATGCAAATTTATTATCTTGTTAGGATAACATTCTTTTCAAGAAAGTTGTTTGAGGAAGCAAATTCATTATCCTGTTAGGATAGCATTCCTTTTAAGTAATTCATCCGAGGACGTATTTTATCAGCCTATTAAGATAACATTCATTTTATGAAAGTTATATGAGGACGTAAATTCATTATCATGTTAAGAAAACATCCCTTTTAGGTAAGTTTTCTGGGGACGTATTTTATCAGCCTATTAGGATAGTGTTCCTTTTAAGAAAGTCATATAAGGACAAAAATTCACCATCTTTTTAGGATAGCATTCCTTTCGAGTAAGCTGTCTATTGCATCACATTTTATCATTCTATTAGGATATTGTTCCTTCCGAGTAAGTTGTCTATCACAATCTTTCTTAGCAGCCTACTATGATGAAACTTCCTTGTAGGTAAAATGTCTGAAGATGTGAGATCATCTCATGAGAACACAACCTCATGAAAGACTTGTTAAAATCATATAATTATCAAGTAAGACTCTGATGAGTCATTTTCAAGGGCATAATCCCACAACAATCCTATCGAGACAAATTTCTTTAGAGAAAATTCGGTAAAGACAACACTCATTTTCGCTAGTCATGAACTATGAACGGTCTGATTCGCTTGAGGGTGATACATAGGAATCTAATAAAGGAATGAGTCTAACCATGTCAAAATCACAATCAAGGTCAAAATGGTTTTCTTTTTTTGTTTCTTCTTGCATTGACGTTCACTTGCTTGCAAGTTCCGTCAACGAAAGGCTTTCTGTAAACACCTCATTTTGTGACTTGATTAAGTAGTAAAAATTGATGATTATGCTAAGAAACCTACTTCAAGTAAGAACTCTTCCCAATTGAGTCATATTCACATTAGGACTCCTTTTGACAGAGTCTTATTCCTATTAAAAATCTCTTGTCAGAGTCCTAGTCTAAGTAGAACTCTTCCCGATAGAGTCCCACTCCCATTAGGACTCTTTTACCAAATTCCGAGTCCAAGTTGGTCTCTTTTAGATAGAGTTTCACTGCTGTTAGGACTCTTCTGTCTGAGTCCCAGTCTAAGTAGGACTTTTTTCGATAGAGTCTCATTCCCGTTAGGACTCTCCTAATAGAGTTCCAGTCCAAGTAGGACTCTTCCTAATAGAGTCTCACTCCTATTAGGACTCTCCGGACAGAGTCCTAGTCTAAGTAGGACTCTTTCTGATATAGTCCTACTCTCGTTAGGCCTCTTCTATTAGAGTCCCAATCTAAGTAGGATTCTTCTTGATAGAGTCCCACTCCCATTAGGACTATTCTGCCTATCGGAGAACGTTTCGATAATTTCAGCACCTTTTTCCCCCTAAGGGTATTTTTGGTATAATCCTACCCTTAATAGGACTTCTTAGTCAGTTGAGGGGTATTTTTATAATTTCTATAGCATTTTTTACCTCTGAGAGTATTTTGGTAACTTTAGCTATTTGGTGACGAATTGGGGGTAATTTAGTAATTTCATAGTCTTATGGCAATCTAGAGATTCTCTACCAAATTGGGGGCAATTTGGTAGCCTTGAGTGATAGTAGTCTATTTAGGCTTAATTAGGACCTTCCACTTTTGAGTTTTCATAAATCTGGTTGCTTGATATTTCCTTAAATGGAGATACATTAAACCTAAACATTTTTTATTTTAGAGTTTATTTTTCGATTAAATTATATTTATCTTTTATCTCATTGGCTTTTGCATGTTGACACCAATTCTATTAGTTTGTGCATTGTCATTTATTAATTCATGTAGTTAGGATAATCATTTTTATTTACTTCTTTATTTATTTAATTAAATAATTATCACTCAAGTTATGATCTTAGTCCTCCGTTTTAGGGTTTTATCTTAGGCCCTTGGATCAAATATCTATATTTCTTTATAAATAAAGCCCACAAGCCATCAGTTTTGGAGAAAGAAATACACGATTTCCATAGCTTTACACTGGTAGCATAATTCTAGAGTTCTTTTTACAAGAACTCTCTTTCTCCTAAGGTCGAAGCCTTGCCAAAGTGACAATCTCTCTTCACGAAGCAAGCCGAAACGACACTTTCCAAACCAAAGAACAAGTTGGAGATTTGCTGCATTAAAGCCTCCGATCCAGATTTTCCTAGCCGAAGTGCTGCCCGACTACCACAACTGAATAAAGTACGCTCTGTGTCACGCCCCGAATTCCAGCGAACCTGAGGCGCGAGTAACGAGACAAAAAGGAAATAAAATAATAAGGAAATAAAGGACAACCAAGTATAGTTCGGCACTTAACTTAATCCACTATTCTGATATAATACATAAAGTCTTGTCCATTAGGTCACGACATACAAAAATAGGAAATAGCCTCGGGCTTATGCCTTTGTACAATATTAAGTGCGCCCCTCGGGCCAAACATAATCCATAATCAAATCATCTCTAAGTCTCGCACAGCTGGGGCGTCATCTGAAATGTTTGTCCCATGAATGGGTCAGCTCAACTGCTGGTATAATATAATGTTAATGCAAGAAACAAAATTAAGGGTGTGGCATATGCAAGTGTACAGTTATATCTACATGACATTTAATATTATCAATGCAGCATTTGAACAGTATGCGTGACGCACCCATGCAACTCTATGCCACCATGTCTCTTCTTACGGTCCTTCCCCAATAGCCCGAGCACTAATATATGTCTCGCTTCACGATCCGGAACCCGTCAAGCATGCGAGTACCTAATGGCCGATTTTGGGTTTTTCACCACAGGATCTGCACCCTCATAATGCACAGCACCACGTGCTCAACTCACACCATGCCCAAGGAATCACACTATGCCAATATGCTCTGATTCATTCATGACACAATGTAATCTCAATGATGCATCTCATTCACACATGAAGCGTGCTTTCAATCACACATTTCATAGTCTCAACAGTTCTCAAATAATATAATCCACACATTATACTAACACATGCGATATACACATAATCATCATCCACATTATCACCCAACTTTCAGCAAGATAGCATGAATCACATAAGCATGTGAACAATCAAACAAGCATGTGAATCATCAAGTCAACAGAGCAGTTATTCCTAAACTCAATTCTATTTCTTACTTAGCACAATATATAGTACCTGGTGAGTCAGTCTCAACTCAAAAAAATGTAATCGTAAGGTAGTGGAACTAGAAGGTAAATGCAAAAGGTTAGATCACCTTCTCCTTGCCCTTCCGTGTCCCTAAAATCATAACATGTGACTCAGTCCATTTGTTACTTGAATTATGCTATTCAACAAATTTTATGTCTTTATTTTATAAGTTTCTATTTTGTTAAATTAAACCCTACTATTGAATCCGGAACGTCGAAGAAAATAAGTTTAGGTTTTCGTGGAATTCAATTCGGACATCTGAGCTAAAAAGGACAAAACAATCATTTTGCACTTTTCACGGGTCCTTACATCCCGAGACATCTTTTCATAAATCGGACCCCACGATTGAGTCCAGAATGTTCGAAATAATAAAGTTTCACTAATTGTTTACTTAATTTGAAGTTCGTTTGACTGTGTTTCAATTTAGGGGTATTTTGGTAATTTTAAATCTTATTACGGGTCTTTTATTTTTTGGGACCCCGTCTTGTAAAACGGACCTCATCGTTGGCCTCAGAATGGTCGAGATAGTCAAAATACACTAATGACTTGTCCCAAAATACACTAATGACTTGTCCCATTTGGACTCTGGATTATTTTAGAATATTTAAATAATTAAATTAAATAATTATTTAATTAATATTTTATTCTAGTGGGGTCAGATCATAATTTCTCAAAATTTTAGAGGTCAAAGTGTAATTTCTTAAAGTTTTAGGGTAAAACTTAATTTCTAAAAAGTCTAGGGGCAAATTTGTAAATTCTAAATCTCTTATTCTTAATTCGGATAGCCAAACAGTGGCTAATCCAAAACAGGGATCGGATATCCCTACTTCCCAATTTAATTCCAATTTCTAATTTTATAACCCTGTAGCCAAACAGCCCCTAACCCATTTTTAATTTAAAACATAAGGCCGACACATGGCAGTGGTGGGTCGGCCTTGGCCCGACCCAAACCCGGACCCGACCCGAGATCCGAACCGAACCCGAGTGCACAGTGCTTTCTTCCCCGTCTTTCCGGTAAGGCTCTGGCGAGGTTCCGGCGCCTTCTCCGACGCCGACGACAATTTTTCGGTGGATTTTCACTGTTTCAAAAATGTAGTTCTCTTCATTTTCTCCCAAGGATTTCATATTTTTGTTCGGTTTTGGATTTAGACTATTGGATCATCACGAATAAAGGGTCAAACCTCTCGGTCAACTCTCCGGCCGACCCTTCTTCTTCATTTTCGTGACTGGTTGGTCACTGTTTGGACTCCCCTTTTAACCTAATGTGTTTCTGCACTCATGGGAATCATTTTCCCAACATCCAAACAAGGTTTTAAACAAGTTTTCCTAACCAACCAATTATTCACCCTCACCTGAAACTCACTATTTCTACTTCATTTCCTAATCATTTTGGTTGGTTTCTTTTGCAAAATGATCCATATTTTTTACACTATAAGGCCCTAGAATTAAACCAATTTAATATGCAAGGAAATGGAAAATCAGAAATGAACCACTTACCACTTTTCTGGGTTTCTCTCTCTAGCCGTGTGTCTCCTTCACCTTCTTGGCTCCAAGCTTGATTCAAGCTCCAAGATCTCCTTCCCCTTTCCAGAACTTTCTCTATCGCTCTCTGTCTCTCTTTTCTTTCTTTCTTTCCAACCGACCAAGGTATATACATATACACAGCCACTCTCTCACGTAACCACCTGCATAGCCACTATTCTTGACCTTTCCTCTCTGTTCAAGCCACCCTAGTTTCCCTACAAGGCAGCTTTTCATTTAATGCAAAGCTGACCTATATATATATATGTATGTATATATATTTCCACTCATGCACACATCCGTAGACACACACAC
Source organism: Nyssa sinensis (assembly GCA_008638375.1). NCBI lineage: Eukaryota > Viridiplantae > Streptophyta > Magnoliopsida > Cornales > Nyssaceae > Nyssa > Nyssa sinensis. Next base: position 14,159,036 of record CM018046.1, read on the forward strand.
ACTTACACGATCTGGCACATATATATATGCATATAATTACATATATATATATATACATATACACATTATTTATAATACACTTGTATAATACACACACATATTCCCACAATTTTTAAATATATACACATCTATATACACACATTGCATCCATGTATTAACATTAATAATAATAATAACAACAATTATAAAAACTGAAAATTTTTCATAAAAAAAAAAAAAAAAAAAATTCAAGTTTTTACACTCTCAAACCTTTAACAGTTTTTTTTAGATCCGGTTGATCTCGCCTCTTTTATCACTCTTGTTAAAAAAGGGTAAACTGGAGAATTTCGTGACTCTGATTTCATTTTCTGAATGGATACGTAAGAAGCCTTTAGGCCTGAGTCAGATTTATCTTTTGTCTTTTTTGTTCTGTTTTATTTCTTTAGATTAGATCTTGTGTTATTTATCTCTTCCGGACTCACATCTCTTTTTTCAATTTTTCTCATGACAAAATAGCCTTGCAAGTGAATACTCGAGGCCGATCCATTCGGATCGGGCGGGGTAGGTGCCTAACACCTTCTCACTCTGTACTTTAGCTCCTGAGCCTGTTTCTTTAGTGTTTCTATTTCTTAATACTTTATTTTTATTTTGATCCATGTCAAGGTATCCTTTAGTATGTATTTAGGATTAAAGTGATGTAATTTTCATTCCATTTCCTTCATAAGAGATGTTTCATCCCACCTTAAAAAAAAAAAAGACAACTAGGATCCCTCTAAATTTACCAAAAGAGATTAACACACTTTCTTTTTTTCGGTGCTAACGCCCACATAGTGGGTATAAAAATGTTCAAGTCATGGATATAACTTGTAGATGAGGTCATGGAATCAGGTTTCAAATTCTAACTACAACTACTTTGTCACCAATTAACTTTTTTGAAAAGGAAAGACGTGTGTGTGTGTGTATATATATGTGTGTGTGTGTGTGTGTGTGTGTATGCATGCATGCATGTATGTATTTCATATTTTCATGTTGCTTGAATTCCAGCATTGGAAGCTTAAGAGCAGGAAATTCAGAAGCCTATGTTTCAAATGTAGTAGTCATCAGACCAAAACTTTAATATACCACTAATGGAGTGAGAATAAAGACTTGGCAGGTAAAACTCCATTTTCAATGTATTAAAAAAATGATAATCACACCTAAATAGAATCACATTATACCATTAAAGTAGGATTAAATTTATATGATATATGTATGTACCTCACTGAATTATGCCTCCAAGTGGAACAATTTTGTACCTTGTTTTATAAGTTGTGAATTATGCCTTAATTGCTTTATGCTTTCCAAATACTATTTTTTAGCCTATGATTTTTTGTGAAACTTCTATGCTTTATAATTATTTTTAATTGTTTTATATATTTTTTATTGTTTTAAAAATTATATGTATATTTGTTAAGCATGCCTTGAAATCAGAACTCATATTTAAAAGTTATGATTTTACACTTATACAATTTAAATATGAAAATGGAATCATTTTAATGAAACCTTGGGGTGATGGTGAATTCTCATCCCATTTTATTATTGCATTTGATAACACTAAAGAGCGTCAGAATAGACACCAGTAATATTATTCCCACATGGTATAGAATTGGCATTCTTTCTTATCAAAACCTGATATACCACAAACAGACGCACCAATCACCTTGAGAGACGTGTGCTTATAGAGTTAATAATCTCGATCATACAGAGCTGATACTTTCGATCATACAGAGCAGCCACAAGCCTTCAGGGCATTCTCATATATATATATATATATATATATATATATATATATCATACAGAGCCGATAAACTCGATCATACAGAGCATTCACAGCCTTCAGGGCATTCTCATATATACATATCCTACAGAGCCGACAAACTCAGTTATACAGTGCAGGCGGAGCCTCCAAGGCGTTCTCATGTACATATCTTCCAGACCTTATGCTCTGGATAATATTCATTCAACATTTCATATGGTTATGACCTTATGGCTTCCTTAACAACTGCCAAACAGAGAATAAGGAAACAGTCTTCAACACGGAAACAGTCTTCAACAAGGAAACTACTGTCTATGATTATCTCCATCTACGACTCAATACTCCACAAGGTAACTGCAATCTTCGATGATCAAATCCCTATATTCATGGCATCGAATCCTAATCAACTTAGGAAGCCCACGACCTATAAATTAAACCCTAAAGGTACGCTTTATTTTTTATGCTCATTCATTGGCTTTCAATATAGTTTTTCAATTCCATTTACTTACTTAAGCATCGGAGCGGCTACCGTCAGAGCCAATCCAGTGGTCCTCTGATCATCTTTCTGAATGTTCTACAGGTCACGGAGCCCATACTTATTGCGAGTTGAAAAGTGCAGCATCAGTTTGGCGCCGTCTGTGGAAACAACTAATCTCCAAGTACTCTATTCACAAACTCGACTCTTTCCTCACCGGAAAACTATGGCCCCAAATCTCCGACCGTGACAGAATACTCAGATTCTGCAAAGCTCTCAACGTCGGCCGCCTGTTCCACAAGCAAGGGGGCCAACGGTTAATCCCATGAGAGAAGAGATCGAATCGATCAAACAACACAATGAACTGGTGCAGGAACAGTTGCTTGCCATCACTAGAATGCTGGCAACGCTCACACAGAATCAAGGGACGAACCCTCCTAACCCACCGGTCAACGTTGCTACGGGAACTCAACCCCCTGTTACCACGGAGAATGAAGAGCCCCATGAGCAGGCTCCAAATAACCAGCACGGGCACCCCTAGGGTGTTGCCAGCATTAGCAGAGATCCACAGCCGTCAGTAGCTCCAGGCTGGGGAACATCAGCCTTCGTCCCTAACATCCATTACCGAAGCACTACTCGAACCCCAACTCTAAGAGCTTCGGGAGCACATCCGGCACCACAGGAGCCTCATCCCCATGTAACACCAATCCTTCCAGTTCGTAACCCTCCTCCGTCCAAGGGACGTACTCAACCCTACTACCTTGAAGCCGAGGCTGTCAGGCAGGGTTCGCAAGATGTTAGACTCAGAAACCCACGGAGGGTAGAGGAAATTGCCGAGTCTATGGACCGAACAATTGCCTTGAGAGGACCTCAGAACTCTCCAGAGCAAGACGAGTTGGCCAGGCTGCTCGGAAGACTAGCCACCCCGTTCACTCACGTCATCATGTCAGAAGAAAGGCCCAGAAAGTTCATGGTGCCAAAGTTCACCCTGTACGACAGGTCTGGAGACCCAGGAGATCATCTCTCGCATTACCAGCATACAATGACCCTCCACGAGGCCTCTGATGCTTTTATGTGCCGAACTTTCATCACCAGCTTGAAGAGAACTGCTCTAAAATGGTTCCACAACCTCCCTCCGAACTCAATTACCAACTTCTATGAGCTCGGTAGACAATTTTTGGACAGTTTTATGACCAGCAGAAGGCTCAAAAGGGGACCAGAGTTCCTATTAAATGTCAAGCAAACTAAGGAGGAGTCCCTCAGAGCTTACATTGCACACTTCAATGCCGAACTCACGGAGATCACTAACTGCAGCCCAAAATTCCTTGTAGCTGCCTTAATTGCTGGGCTTGCCCACGGTGGCTTTAGAGACTCCTTGACAAAGAGCCCTCCAGCTGACATGGCGGCACTAATGGATCGGGCCAGAAAATACATCAACCTAAAAGAGGCCAACCGCACATCCCAGAAGGGCAAAGACCAGACCTAGAGGGATAATCCAAAGAAGGAGGATCACAAAAAAGAGGACCACAGAAGAGACTCCAACAAGAAGAGGGCCAGGAGCCCAGAGAAAAGAACAACACCCAGAGCTGTGTATAATTCTAGACCAAGGGAGTGCACTAACTTCACTCTTTTGAACACTACACCGAACCAGGTACTCCGACAGATTCGAGATCGGGAGAACCTGAGGTGGCCAGAACCAATCAAAGGGGATCCCAGTCTACGGGACCAAAGTAAGTATTGTAATTTCCACAAAGATCATAGACATACGACTAACTCATGCAGGACCCTCTGGTATGAGATAGAGCAGCTCATAAAGAAGGGGCGTCTTTGGGAGTTTATCAAGCAAGACGAAAGGCAGAACCCCTAAGAAGATAAGCCTCAACAACGGCCAGACCAGAGGCCCGAGCAGAGGCAAGAGTAGAGGGAAGGACGAAACAAGCCTCAGAGGCAGAACAACCATGTCATCTACGTCCTCCATGCTGACTCCCCTATCACAGGAATGTCCAACAGGGCAAGAAAGAGATATGCTCAGGAGGCCAGAGCTGCCCCGAACGTATTACAGATCTCCAACGTGGAAAAGAGGCTCAAGCCAACACCAGAGATCCAATTCACTGAACAAGATCTAGTAGGGGTACACTACCCTCACAATGATGCCCTCGTCATCACTCTCAAAATTGCCAACTTCGAGATCAGGAGAGTCCTAGTCGATACTGGCAGCTCAATCAACATACTGTTCCATGAGCCACTTAAACAGATGGGAATGGACCACGACAACGTCAAGCCCATTATTGCCGCGATGGCAGCTTTTGATGGCCATCTCAGCACCCCATTGGAAAAAATTGACCTTCCTACTACAGTAGGAGAAGGAAAAGGGAAGAAGACCACCATCTCGGAGTACATGGTGTTGAATATGAAATCTCCCTACAACGTCATAATCGGGAGACCTTGGTTGCACCAAATAGGGGCGGTCACCTCGACCCTCCATCAATGTCTGAAGTACCTCCACAACCAAAACGCTCACTCTGTCAGAGGGTGTCAGCCAACCTCCCGGGAGTGCCATGCTATTGCCCTCAAGGAGAAGGCCCCCAAATAGCAATTACAGTACACTCGGGACTGTGCAGATCTAGTTCTCACCAACACTCCCGAGGTGGAAGGTTGCCCATCCAGCATTAAAGAACCCCTGAGCCCAAGGGGACGTGACAGTTGAGCCAAACCTGTTGGCGAGCCCATCAAAGTGTTGGTCAGTTCAGAAGCAGAGGGGCGTTATTTGTATATCGACCCAGATCTGACGCACACCGAGTAGGAGAACATAGTCAGGTTTCTGAAAGACAACCTTTCTATATTTGCTTGGGAGACCAGAGACATGGAGGGTATAGACCATAGCCTCATAACTCACAAGCTGATGGTAGATCTAGATCATCCATCAGTCAGACAGAAGAGAAGACCGATTGCTCCTGAACGACGTCGGATTATAAATGAAGAAGTCTAGAGGCTGCTTGAAGCCAGGATGATACGAGAAGTGTTCTATCCCGAGTGGCTAGCCAACACCGTGCTGGTGAAGAAGAAAAATGGCAAGTGGAGAGTCTGCGTTGATTATATGGACCTCAATAAGGCGTGCCCCAAAGACAGCTTTCCACTACCAAGGATAGACCAACTGGTTGACGCCACTGCGGGGCATGAGCTCATGAGCTTCATGGATGCCTACTCTGGGTACAACCAGATCCAGATGTACCCTCCAGACCAAGAGAAGACAGCTTTCATAATCGAACGAGGGCTCTACTGCTACAAAGTAATGCCTTTCGGTTTAAAGAACGCTGGAGCCACTTATCAACAGTTGGTGAACAAGATGTTCAACCCACTGCTCGGCAGTACCATGGAGGTATACATCGGCGACATGCTGGTTAAGAGTCTGCAGAAAGGTAGTCACCTCCAGCACTTAGCCCAGACCTTCGATATCCTTAGACAACATAAGATGAAGCTCAACCCTTCGAAATGTACGTTCGGGGTTACGAAGGGAAAATTCTTAGGATACATTGTCTCTTAGAGGGGTATTGAAGCAGACCCCACTCAGATCCAAGCTCTGATTGGACTGAAGTCACCAAGAACCAGAAAGGAGATTCAGGCACTGAATGGCAAAATCGCGGCACTAAGCAGATTCATCTCCAAATCCATTGATCGCTGCCTACCTTTCTTTAAAGCTCTGAAGGCCAACAAAGTTTTGTAGTGGACGGAAGAATGCGAGAAAGCTTTTCAAGAACTAAAGGAGTATCTAACCTCTCCAGAGCTTCTGTCAAAACTAGTGCAGGGAGAAAAGCTACTCTTGTACCTTACAGTTTCTGAAAACGCGGTCAGCTCCGCATTAGTCAGACAGGACAGAGGAGTACAGAGGCCCATATTCTACCTCAGTAGAGCACTACTTGACACAAAAAAAAAGATATCCAGAAGTAGAAAAGCTAGCCTAGGCCTTGGTCATATCAGCTCAAAAGCTCCGACCTGTTTTTCCAAGCCCATCCAATTGAAATCCCAACTGCCTATCCTCTAAAGTCAATACTGAGGAAACCTGAGGTATCGGGGAGATTAGTGAAGTAGTCTGTAGAGCTAGGGGAATTCGACATATCATATATACCCCAAAACTCCATCAAATGGCAGGCCTTGGCTAATTTTGTTGCCGAGTTCACCCTGGCACTCCAAGACAAAACACAACTCATCGAAACTTCAGGAACCTGGCTGCTCTACATCGATGGATCGTCAATCGATCAAGGCTCGGGAGTAGGCCTGGTACTACAGTCCCCTGATGGGCTCACGTCAGAAAAAACAATCAGCCTGGGATTCAAAGCTTCCAACAACGAAGCAGAATATGAAGCTCTAATCTTAGGCATGAAGCTTGCCTTGGAATGTGAGGCTCAGAACCTCAAAGTCTTCTCAGACTCCCAACTGGTGGTAAGCCAAGTCATGGGAGAATTCGCCATTAAAGATGATAGGATGCTCCGGTACTCCGAATTGGTGAACCACTTGAAGCATTCCTTCCAGGCATTCACTATCCAGAAAATTGAAAGAAGTCAGAACTGCAGAGCAGATGCGGTCATGACCCCAAACCCACCCTGCGCGGATTACCGGATCGCGACCGCCACCCTCAAGCCCGAGGACCCTTGGGCAAAGGCTCACATAGGCAGCGGTATCAGATAGATGTGTTTCAAGTGGTTGTGGAAGCGTGAAAAACTTTTTTTTTCTTTCTTTTTTTAAAATTCGCACATCTGTCTGATACTGTCGCTATTCACAATGGTACACATGTTCACACATTCAGAGCATAACTAAAACTCACAAGACTTCATAATTACAATCTTAATTCAACTGCCCCGTGGGGCTTAATACATATCCTTAAATTGTCTGGTAATACAAAATACACTAAATAGAGTCATGTGATTTCCCAAAAACTACTTAGGCAGTCTCCCAAAAAGCTAGACTCATCCTCATCGTCTTTTAAAAATCAAACTGCTATTAGTCACCTGAAAAGGGGGCGGATAAAATCCGGGTAAGCTAATCAAAGCTTGTGAGTAATTCCTGCATTCGTCATGGGGTTTTCAACTGGTAGTAGTTTAGCACATGGAGGTTTATAAAATATGCACTACCAATTGTTCGTACATTTTAGAACACAGAATATATGCATTCTTAAGACAAATAGCTTTAAAACAATTTAAAGTATTCAAGCTAAATACACATTTCTTCAAATAGAGCATATGCAATTTAAAAGCATATAAACACGTGAAATAGAATAGGGGTAAAACCTACTTCTATTTTCAAAATCACTTGTCATCTTTTTTCTTTTATTAGATGGAATCTGTTTTGAACCAGACTCCCATTTTACTGCAATGCTACAATGGAGATATCTCATTTGCCTGGGGGATTAGATCCTTCTACCGGGTATGTACTGTTAAATCCCGAAGGATTTCAACCATCATAGGGGGTGGTACTTAGTACCGTTTATCTTGTAAAACATCTATCACATGACTTCTTCGATAGATACGTTCATGAGTATTTAAAACATGAAGGGTATAACTTCTACAATGAAGCTTCAAATACATGTGATAATCAAATTCAGAATCTTAAAGAGATTTTCATTTGATTTAGACATGCTAATTATTTTCAAGAAAAGAGCTGAATTTAAAGCATTTATAAAGCATGCCGTAACAGAATATTTTGAAAGAACAAAATCATATAAAGACTGAATTTAATATCCAAAGGCTGCAATTACTTGAACTTAAAACTTCTTCAAATATATGGAGTTAAATCTCCAGTTCAAATACAGGGTTACTCACCTCGGTCCTTTAGGTTTAGCTCTACAGAGGCGCCTTCCCTTTACTCTTCTCCCTCCTTAGCCTATCAAGATTTATGAAGATTCCATAAATTCTATATGTGCTTAATCAACTTCATAACTTACCAATTGTAGACTGTGAAAAGCCTAAATTCTTATACTGGTCTGACTTATAGCTATATTATAGGTCTAGCAACTTATGTACTAAATGATAATAATATTACCTGTGACGCCATTCGGCTAAGGTTTCCGTGTTCTCTCTTTCCTTTTCCATTTTCCTTTTTTCCTCCTTCTTTTTCTTGGCCTCTGCCACCATTGCCTTGGTGGGTGATTTGTGAATGAAGGGGCTCACCGAGATGACTTCCGTCACCTTGGCTATCCTGACGAACCGGTCAATCACCCTTTGACGATGTAACAGTTCTTGCATGAAAGCTTGTTGTTTTGGGTCCTTGGCCCTTTGAGCCTTGGTCATAATCGTGAACTTAGGTCGTTGTTCTTCCATAATTTTCACCTAAGATCAATTTAAGAGTTAGAAATTTTATTCTAAGGTTGATGTGTTGTCGTGTCTTTTCGTAATTCATGTTCTCGTACATGCCGTAGTTTAGTACTTTGGCATTACTTTAGTTTATGACATCTGACAGATGCTATTCATCAAATTTTATGTATTTTTATCTTAGACATTTCTTTTGGTCGAATAGACTCTACCATTGAGTCTGGAGCGTCGAAGAAAGTCGGTTTGGGCTTCCCTAGGATTTAATTCGGACTCTAGTATGAAAAAGGGTAAAAGGGTCATTCATCGTTTTACGTGTCATATTTTTTTGTACTTCGTTTCATAATTTAGACTCCATTATTGAGTCCGGGATGTCAAAGAAAGTCAATTTAGACCTTCCTTGGTTTTAAATTTGGCTCTTGAGGTACTAGGGGTAATTTGGTCATTTTACCCCCTTACGTGTCTTTGTGTTCGGGACCTCATCTCGTGTAGTGGACCTCACCATTGGACTCAGAAGGTCCGAGATAGTAAGATTACACTAATAACTTGTTAATTTTTTGGACAAGGGTATTTTGGTCATTTAGCCCTTTACATGTCCTTATTTTTTGGGCTCCATCTCGTAAAACGGACCCTACCATTTGCTTTAGAATATCCGAAATAGTAAGGATACACTATTCATTTATTTAATTTGGACTTCATTTGCCCTATTTATGAGGCAGGGGCATTTTGGTCATTTTGACATTTTTAGGGGTCTTTAATTTTTTCGGGACCTCATTTCATGTCACAGACCTCACCAATGGACTCAGAAGGCCTGAGACAGTAGGAATACATATATAACTCATCTCATTTGGACACCGGGCCATTTTGGAGTATTTAATTTAATTAATTTCATTTAATTAAATTAAATTAATAGGTATGGTATATATATATATATTTTATGTGGGATTAGTGACAGGTTGAATAGGGTGGCACGCTGGCCAGCGTGTCACCTCCCTCCCCATATATCCGAGTTCGAGTCCCACCAGGTGTAATGCACCTTTTTATTTTCGGTTTATTTTATATATATTATATATATAAATATTGCCCCATATGTGACACACGTGCATGCGTGGCCGAGTGGAAAGGACGGGCGCGTGGACACGTGAGGTCAGGGGTTCGAACCCTACTGACCGCGAGTTTCTCCTCTTTTCTTTTAAACTTAAACCGTTATATATATATATATATATATATATATATATATATATATATGTAATAGGCCCAAAACGACATCTTCGTTTTAATTCGGTGGCAGGTCCGTAGCTCGGCACGTGTCCGAGTCTCCCCTGCCCATTTCAAACGAGTCGCGAGTCGACTCGGTTGTCTTCCCCACGATCACCCCCCTGTTGCCCTAGTTGCAGGTTTTCGTTTTTTTCCTATTTCATGATGTTTTACAACTCCGTTTCTTCTGTTTTCTTTTCTAACACATCCCTAATACTTTATAGAACACTTTTACAATGATTTAAAGGTTCGAATATAGCTCAATGACTCAATTTAAGTCGCGATAACCAGATCTGTTCAGGGGTCGTTCATGCTCGTTTGTTGATGGTTTTTCACGAGGTTTTGCTTGTTTTAATCCCCTCTTCATGGGGATTTAGTTTTCATTCATAAGGGTAGGTTTAGAGGCGAGTTTAAAGTTTTGGGTTGAAAACCCGAAACCTGTAAGCCGATATTTTGAGGTCGATCTTTTTGAGTTTTGATCGCAGATATATGTTTTCATGACCCTCATGACTTCTTCTTGAAGTCCCTATGTACCAAAAAGAGTTTGGCTTCCATCATTTCAGACCTGCTATAGCATGGTCTCCAATGGCGGATCACTGTTAGGTCACGTAGTTTTAGGTGTTTTTAAGACCTAATTTCATGTTTGATCATGCCTAAATAAGTTTAAAACATCATATATACGAAATCTAGAACTAAAACAGTCCATGCATGCAAAATTTCCTAAAGAGAGAAAGTGAGAGTTTCTTGTGTTTTACCTCTAACAGTGACTCTCTCTCTCTCCTTCCTCCTTCCACGAGATCTCATTTTTCTTCTTCTGAGTGCCCAGAACTCTCTATCTCTCTCTATATGGCTGATCGGTGGAGATTTTGTGTGTAAACCATGTATGCCCCTTTGTATAAGTGGGAGACTTTAATGGGCATCACCTCACTTAATTGCCCCTCATTTCACTCCCTTACTCCGTCAGATCATGGCCATACTTCCCCCTATTCATCTTCACCAAATGACCATATAATATATACATAAAGTACATGCCACCTTACCTATTTTAATTCCATGTCTCCCTCTCATATATTTATGTATATATATGTATATATATATATATATTACATTTAATATACATATTACACAACACACTCACACACACGGCTGATATATATATATATATATATATATTTACTTAATTTTCCATATTTAACTTCTAATTAAATTATTTATTCAATTTATTACATTTTATTAATTAACCATCATATTTCATATTAATTATAATAAATACTTAATTTCTCATATTAATAAATTAATTTATTATTATCTTAAAAGCATAATATTTACTTCTATTTTTCATATACTCGTAATACGTGTCATATTACCCGACATTCTCGGGTCGGGGTATTACATTCTTCCCTCCTTAAAAGAGTTTTGTCCTCAAAACTCGGGGTCCCTTATTCTTAATTTCTGCTTCCATCGAACGTGTTTACATGTCTAGTAGTCGAATTTCGAATGATAAGTTTATATATTTAACAGAACGAAACACTCGAACGACGTACCTTACTGATCCTCAGAGGCCTGTGCTACTTCTCCGAATATGTTGTACACCCGTCCGTGCCTCATCGGTTCCTTGCCCCCTCCTTGTTTCCCAGCCGTTGTGGCCGGTGCGCGTGGTGTAGCTGATGAAGCCACCGCAGTAGGCTCCTTAGCAGTTGAGCTCCACTTTGGGCAATCCTTGATGAGGTGCCCAGCCTGACCACACTTGTAACAGCCTCCGGTGTCGCGCCAACAGGGTGCATGATGCTTTTTCTTGCAGGTGGGGCATGTCGGAATTTCTCCTGACTTTTTGCTAGTGTCACCCTTCTTGTTAACGCTATTCTCATTTTTATCCCCTATTTTTGTCCTTTTCATTGACTGGGGACCGGGGCCCATCTTTTTCTTGTCTTTCTTTTGAGACAAAGCAACCCCAGCTCTCTAAAAAATTTTGGCACGGTCCACGACGGCATTGTACGTGGAGAGCTTAAAAGGTTCTAATCGGTACCTGATGCCATCCCTAAGTCCAGTTTCAAATTTTTGAGCTTTTAGATCTTCTGTTTGGACCATGTGGGGAGCGAATCGGGCTAACCTCATGAACTTGGTTTCATACTCCGCCATATCATTGCTCCTTGGGTCAAGACGGCAAATTCTGCAACCTTCTGATTTTTAACGACCTTGGAAAATACTTGTTGTAGAATATATCCAAGAACCTAGTCCAGGTCATTGGTGTCACGACCCGAAACCCACCCTAAGCGGATCACCGAATCGCGATCGCCGCCCCGAGACCCGAGGGCCCGAGACAAGGCTCGCATATGCAGCGGTATCGAATAGATGTGCAACATACGTTTTGCGGAAGCGTGAAAAACTTTTTCTTTTCTTTTCTCATTTTTAAATTATGCACATCCGTTCGGTACTGCCGCTCCATACATAGCATACATGGTTACACATTCAGAGTATAACTAAAACTTAAAAACTTAAAACATTAATACAATACATGTTCAATTGCCCTGAGGGCTTAATACATATTCTTACATTATCTACTAATACAAAATGTACTAATAGAGTTCATAGGTTCCTCAAGAGAAACTACTTAAACATATCTTCCCAAAATCAGCAGATTCATCATCAACGTCCTCAAGTCAAGACTGCTGCTAATTACCTGAAAGGGGGGTCCGAACAAAGTCCGGGTAAGCTAATCTAAGCTTGTGAGCAATTCCAGTATTCGTCATGGGGTTTTCAATTAGCAGTGGTTTAGTACATAAGAGTTTGTAAAATAATCATCGCCAATTGTTCGTATACTTTGAATACAGAATATACGCATTCCTTAAATCATGTAGCTTGAAACATTTAAAGTATTCAAGCTAAACTCATACTTTGTCTAATAGAGTATATAACTCAAAACATATGCATTTCGTAAAATAATAGCTTTGAAACATTTAAAGTATTCAAGCTATACTTATACTTCGTCAAATAGAGTGTATAACTCAAACATGTGCATTTCATAAAACAATAGCTTTGAAACATTAAAGTATTCAAGCTAAACTTATACATGTGAACTTTTAAAACATATAACATATCATGTATTTCTTAAATAGAGTATATAAAACTCAAACATGTGCATATTGAAAATGAGAGTAAAAACATGCTTTCATTTTCAAACCATTTGTCATCTTATCACTTCCATTAGTGGAATCCGTTTCGAACCGGAGTCCCATATTACTTATCTATGGAGATATCTCATCTGCCTGAGGGATTAGATCCTGCTACCGGGCGTTTTACAGGGCAATTGAGTTCCGTAAAACCCAAAATCCTGCCTATTTTACAGGGCAACTGAAAACTCAGAATCCTGTCTAAGTGCTTATGCACCATTCATCTTGTAAAACATTTATCATGTGACTTGTCTTATAGATACTTTTCATAATTTCGTAATAAACATTCGTATACTTGAAATAAGCAAATTCAGAATATTTAACAATAATTGCATTTTAACTAGACATGCTAAAAAGTATTTGAAAGAATAACTGTTGCAGAAACCAATCACTAAGCATGTCACAATGAATTTCTAAAACAGAACAATTAAAAACTGAATCATGTAAATACTGAATTTGAAACTTCAAATACTTCATATCTTATACTTAAAACTCTTTTTAAATCATGGAGTTAAATCTCCAATTCAAATACAGGGTTACTCACCTTGATTCTTTAGGGTTAGTGCTAATAATGCGCTTTCCCACTTTCCTGGTAGTTCCTAAGAACAATTCATAAACATCTCATCAACTTCATATTCATCGTAATATCATTTCGATATTCCTTAACTTATGCTTAAATTGTATTTGATTCTACAATGATTTCATAAATTCATATGTACTTGACGTAACTCGTATTCTTAACCTATGATACAATTTAATGTGTTAGAAATTGAATCTACTTCAATTTATACTCTTCTGGAAGTTCCATTAACTTTAATTTAAAGTTATTTATTTGACGTGGTTACGTGTCGTGTCTTTTCGTATTTCCTTTCTTGTACTTGCCTTAGTATTAGTACTTTGGCATCATTTCAATTCATAGTCATCTAACAGATGCTATTCATCAAATTTTATGTCTTTTTATTTTAGACATTTCTTTAGGTCGAATAGACTCTACCATTGAGTCCGGAGTGTCGAAGAAAGTCGGTTTAGGCTTTCGTAACATTTAATTCGGACTGTTATATGAAAAAGGACAAAATGGTCATTTTATCGTTTTACGTGTCATATCTTTCCGTACTTCGTTTCGTAATTTGGACTCCATTTTTGAGTCCGGGATGTCAAAGAAAGTCAATTTAGACCTTCTCTGATTTCATTTTAGCTTTAGGGGTACCAGGGGTATTTTGGTCATTTTACCCCTTTACGTGTCTTTATTTTTCGGGACCCCGTCTCGTGTCGTGGACCTCACCATTGGACTCAAAAGGTCCAAGATAGTAAGAATACACTAATAACTTGTTAATTTTTGGTCAAGGGGTATTTTGGTCATTTACCCCTTACGTGTATTTATTTTTTGGGCTCCGTCTCGTAAAACGGACCCTACCATTGATCTCAGAATGTCCAAAATAGTAAAAATGCACTATTCATATGCTTAATTTGGACTTCGTTTACTCTATTTATGACCCAAGGGCAAAATAGTCATTTTACTTTATTTATTAAATAATTAAATTAATTATTTAATAATTTAATTATTTTTCCAGGGGTCTAAATGCATAAAACTTTCATAATTTGGGCAACAGTAGAATTTCCCAAAACAATTGGGGTCAATCCATAAATAGGTAAAGTGTTGGTTTATTTTATTTTTAATTAATTAAATAAACCAAAGGGTTCGGTCCAAACCAAGTGAACCAGTCCGGTCCAGTCATAAACCAACCGGTTATCCGGTTTATTTACATGTGGCTGACGTCATCATGACGTCAGCCCTATATCTCTTTTTATTTAAACCGACACCCTAAACGGCGTCGTCTCATTTATGCGGTGGCAAGCCCAGAGGCTGCCACCCGTCCCGAGTCCACCCACCGTTTTAAACGGTTTGCGAGTTGACTCGGTCGTCTTCCCCACGAGAACACACTGAAAACCCTAATTCCCGAATTCCTTCTTCTCCTATTTCGTGCAGTTTGGATCCATGGATCCTTACTGTTTTGATCCCAAATCATTCCTAAGAGATAACCCAATGATTTGGCATTCATTTGGGAGTTAAAACTAATTTGTATGTTCGGTTTAAAGGCTTGATAATCCGAACCTGTAAGCTGCTCGTAAATGCTCATTTTTGAGCTAAAACCCTTGGGGTTTGATTCCTTGTGATCCCCTCTTCATGGGGTTTTACTTTCCATTCAAAAAATTGGATTTAAATGAAAGTTCGTGGGATTGGGGTTTTGAACCCGTACCTGCAACTCTATTTTTGGAGGGCTTCCTTTGAGCTTTGTGATCGCGTATATAGGTTTTTAGTACCCTCATAGCCTCATATCGAAGTCTTGACAAGCCAAAAATGGTTTGGTTGCCATGGGTTCAGACCTGCTTCAAGCAAGGTCCTCCCATGGCGGTTCTTCTGGGTTTCATGTTTTTGGAGGTTTTTAACACTCTATTTCATGCTTGACATACTCATATACATATATTAAACATCATACTTGCATATCAAACTTAAAACAGTCCCTATAATGCTCAATTTTCTAGAGAGAGAAAAATACAAGAATTTGAAACTTTACCTTTTTACAGTGTTTTCTCTCTTGTTCTGCTTCCAACTCTCTCTCTATTCTCCTTACTTCTTCTTCTTTTTTGGTTTTCTTCGTGAGAGATCAACATGCTTTGCATGTTTTGGCTTTTAAAACAAGGTAGCCGACCTCTCTCTCTCTTCACTTTCTCTCTCTATCTCTACACGTTTGCAGCCCTCATTCTTAACCTTATCATCCCATCTTACACTCCATAATTTCTACTTTTTCATCTTTGGCAACTTACATTAAATGGCCCTTGATATTTTGGGTGTTATATGTATATTTTATATACACACACAAACTTATCTACACACACTCACACACACAGCCGACACACACACACACCTCTTCACACCTACTTTTAGATATTTCCACTTATATATATTTAATTTAATCATGTACATACATGCATACTTACATGCTTCCATATACATACATGCATACATACATATATATATATATATAATAGTTTATTATATTTTATACTTTATACTTTATACAATGTATCTAGGTATATATATACATAATATATATACATATACCCACTTGTCCACTTATACATGCCTATATATACTTGATAGCATACACACATAATACACATAATGTGTGTATATGTGTGTTCATGTAAAATCAATTTTAATAATAATTTTATTCACATATAATAAATTAATTAATTATTTAATTAATTAATCCTTTTTAATGCAAAATTTCTACATAATTTTTGTTGCTTCGTAAGGCGTGCCATATGACCCGGTATCCCGGGTCGGGATATTACAATTGGCGGCTCTCTTTCTTTTTCCAGAAGCCACCACTCGTGAGCTGCATCCTTGAAAGTGAATGCGGTATAGGAGACCTTTTGCTCCTCTGTGCACGGCATGACCGAAAAGATACGTTCCATTTCCTTTACCCATGATTCCGCATCGATGGTGGCGTCCATTCCATCAAACCTAGGGGGTTTAAAGCCTTGGAATGTTTTATAGCTTGAGGTAATTGCGGCCTCATTGGGTTGTCCAAGGTTAATTGGCTGTCCGGGGTCCTGAACCTGTGGTGGTGCTCTACCCTGGTTTTGGATATCAATCATATTCCGAGCCATAGCCTCCAAGAGATGCTCGACTCGGTCTAGCCTGTCATCTGAATTTCCCGTATCCCTTCTCATGTTCACCATGATTACTGAAAGAAAACACGTATTGGTTAATTTTTCAATCACATACGATTACATTCGTTTCATGTTTCAAAGTTTGATATACTATTATCCTTGATTTCATGGTGTTTTACGATCTACTTTTACTCCTTATTCATCTACGGGTCCCATACCCCGCCATTCTATCAGATATTCATTTCACATACTGCGAGTCCCATATCTCGCCTTCGTACTTCACATATCTATTCATGTACTACGAGTCCCATACCCCGCCTTCCTATCACGTTACTTCAGAATACTAACTTTATTTTACTGTGGGTCCCATACCCCGCCTTCATACTACGTATTTCTCATATCTACTTCCCACAACGCGAGTCCCATACCTCGCCTTTATATCATATCATGTACTTCACGTATCTACTTACACAACGCGAGTCCCATACCTCGCCTTTATATCCTATCATGTAGTTCACGTATCTACTTACACAACGCGAGTCCCATAGCTCGCCTTTATATCATCTCATGTACTTCGTATATCCTAGGTAGTTTAAAACTCTACCTAATCTTATGGTTCGATTCTAATTCTTCTAATGTCACTAAGTTTGTTCAAGTAAACCTAGTGCTCTGATACCACTCTGTCACGACCCGAAACCCACCCTGCGAGGATTACCGGATCGCGACCGCCACCCTCAGGCCCGAGGACCCTTGGGCAAAGGCTCACATAGGCAGCGGTATCGGATAGATGTGTTTCAAGTGGTTGCGGAAGCGTGAAAAACTTTTTTTTTTCTTTCTTATTTTAAAATTTGCACAACCGTCCGATACTACCGCTATTCACAATGGTACACATGTTCACACATTCAGAGCATAACTAAAACTCACAAGACTTCATAATTACAATCTTAATTCAACTGCCCCGTGGGGCTTAATACATATCCTTAAATTGTCTGGTAATACAAAATACACTAAATAGAGTCATGTGATTTCCCAAAAACTACTTAGGCAGTCTCCCCAAAAGCTAGACTCATCCTCATCGTCTTTCAAAAATCAACCTGCCATTAGTCACCTGAAAAGGGGGGCGGATAAAATCCAGGTAAGCTAATCAAAGCTTGTGAGGAATTCCTGCATTCATCATGGGGTTTTCAACTGGTAGTGGTTTAGCACATGGAGGTTTATAAAATACGCACTACCAATTGCTCGTACATTTTAGAACACAGAATATATGCATTCTTAAGACAAATAGCTTTGAAACAATTTAAAGTATTCAAGCTAAATACACATTTCTTCAAATAGAGCATATGCAATTTAAAAGCATATAAACACGTGAAATAGAATAGGGGTAAAACCTACTTCTATTTTCAAAATCACTTGTCATCTTTTCTTTTTTATTAGATGGAATTTGTTTTGAACTAGACTCCCATTTTACTGCAATGCTACAATGGAGATATCTCATTTGTCTGGGGGATTAGATCCTTCTACCGGGCATGTACTGTTAAATCCCGAAGGATTTCAACCATCATAGAGGGTGGTACTTAGTACCGTTTATCTTGTAAAATATCTATCACATGACTTCTTCGATAGATACGTTCATGAGTATTTAAAACATGAAGGGTATAACTTCTACAATGAAGCTTCAAATACATGTGATAATCAAATTCAGAATCTTAAAGAGATTTTCATTTGATTTAGACATGCTAATTATTTTCAAGAAAAGAGTTGAATTTAAAACATTTATAAAGCACGCCGTAACAGAATATTTTGAAAGAACGGAATCATATAAAGACTGAATTTAATATCAAAAGGTGCAATTACTTGAACTTAAAACTTCTTCAAATATATGGAGTTAAATCTCCAGTTCAAATACAGGGTTACTCACCTCGGTCCTTTAGGGTTAGCTCTACAGAGGCGCCTTCCCTTTACTCTTCTCCCTCCTTAGCCTATCAAGATTTATGAAGATTTCATAAATTCTATATGTGCTTAATCAACTTCATAACTTACCAATTGTAGACTGTGAAAAGCCTAAATTCTTATACTGGTCTGACTTATAGCTATATTATAGGTCTAGCAACTTATGTAATAAATGATAATAATATTACCTGCGACGCCATTCGGCTAAGGTTTTCGTGTTCTCTCTTTCCTTTTTCATTTTCCTTTTTTCCTCCTTCTTTTTCTTGGTCTCTGCCACCATTGCCTTGGTGGCTGATTTGTGAATGAAGGGGCTCACCGAGATGACTTCCGTCACCTTGGCTATCCTGACGAACCGGTCAATCACCCTTTGACGATGTAACAGTTCTTGCATGAAGGCTTGTTGTTTTGGGTCCTTGGCCCTTTGGGCCTTGGTCATAGTCGTGAACTTAGGTCGTTGTTCTTCCATAATTTTCACCTAAGATCAATTTAAGAGTTAGAAATTTTATTCTAAGGTTGATGTGTTGTCGTGTCTTTTCGTAATTCATGTTCTCGTACATGCCGTAGTTTAGTACTTTGGCATTACTTTAGTTTATGACATCTGACAGATGCTATTCATCAAATTTTATGTATTTTTATCTTAGACATTTCTTTTGGTCGAATAGACTCTACCATTGAGTCCGGAGTGTCGAAGAAAGTCGGTTTGGGCTTCCCTAGGATTTAATTCGGACTCTAGTATGAAAAAGGGTAAAAGGGTCATTCATCGTTTTACGTGTCATATTTTTCTGTACTTCGTTTCATAATTTGGACTCCATTATTGAGTCCGGGATGTCAAAGAAAGTCAATTTAGACCGTCCTTGGTTTTAAATTTGGCTCTTGAGGTACTAGGGGTAATTTGGTCATTTTACCCCCTTACGTGTCTTTGTGTTCGGGACCTCATCTCGTGCAGTGGACCTCACTATTGGACTCAGAAGGTCCGAGATAGTAAGATTACACTAATAACTTGTTAATTTTTTGGACAAGGGTATTTTGGTCATTTAGCCCTTTACATGTCCTTATTTTTCAGGCTTCATCTAGTAAAACGGACCCTACCATTGGCTTTAGAATATCCGAAATAGTAAGGATACACTATTCATTTATTTAATTTGGACTTCATTTGCCCTATTTATGAGGCATGGGCATTTTGGTCATTTTGACATTTTTAGGGGTCTTTAATTTTTTCGGGACCTCATTTCATGTCACAAACCTCACCAATGGACTCAGAAGGCCTGAGACAGTAGGAATACATATATAACTCATCTCATTTGGACACCGGGCCATTTTGGAGTATTTAATTTAATTAATTTCATTTAATTAAATTAAATTAATAGGTATGGTATATATATATTTTATGTGGGATTAGTGACAGGTTGAATAGGGTGGCACGCTGGCCAGCGTGTCACCTCCCTCCCCATATATCCGAGTTCGAGTCCCACCAGGTGTAATGCACCTTTTTATTTTCGGTTTATTTTATATATTATATATATATAAATATTGCCCCATATGTGACACACGCGCATGCGTGGCCGAGTGGAAAGGACGGGCGCGTGGGCACGTGAGGTCAGGGATTCGAACCCTACTGACCGCGAGTTTCTCCTCTTTTCTTTTAAACTTAAACCGTTATATATATATATATATATATATATATATATATATATATATATATATATTTAATAGGCCCAAAACGACGTCGTCATTTTAATTCGGTGGCAGGTCCGTAGCTCGGCACGTGTCCGAGTCTCCCCTGCCCGTTTCAAACGAGTCGCGAGTCGACTCGGTCATCTTCCCCACGATCACCCCCTGTTGCCCTAGTTGCAGGTTTTCGTTTTTTCCTATTTCGTGATGTTTTACAACTCCGTTTCTTTTGCTTTCTTTTCTAACACATCCCTAATACTTTATAGAACACTTTTACATTGATTTGGAGGTTCGAATGTAGCTCAATGACTCGATTTAAGTCGCGATAACCAGATCTGTTCAGGGTTCGTTCATGCTCGTTTGTTGATGGTTTTTCACAAGGTTTTGCTTGTTTTAATCCCCTCTTCATGGGGATTTAGTTTTCGTTCATAAGGGTAGGTTTAGAGGCGAGTTTAAAGGTTTGGGTTGAAAACCCGAAACCTGTAATCCGATATTTTGAGGTCGATCTTTTTGAGTTTTGATCGCGGATATATGTTTTCATGACCCTCATGACTTCTTCTTGAAGTCCCTATGTACCAAAAAGAGTTTGGCTTCCATCATTTCAGACCTGCTATAGCATGGTCTCCAATGGCAGATCACTGTTGGGTCACGTAGTTTTAGGTGTTTTTACGACCTAATTTCATGTTTGATCATGCCTAAATAAGTTTAAAACATCATATATACGAAATCTAGAACTAAAACAGTTCATGCATGCAAAATTTCCTAGAGAGAGTAAGTGAGGGTTTCTTGTGTTTTACCTCTAACAGTGACTCTCTCTCTCTCCTTCCTCCTTCCACGAGATCTCCTTTCTCTTCTTCTGAGTGCCCAGAACTCTCTCTCTCTCTCTCTCTCTCTCTCTCCTTCCTCCTTCCACGAGATCTCCTTTCTCTTCTTCTGAGTGCCTAGAACTCTCTCTCTCTCTCTCTTTCTCTCTCTCTCTCTCTCTCTCTCTCTCTCTCTCTCTATGGCTGATCGGTGGAGATTTTGTGTGTAAACCATGTATGCCCTTTTGTATAAGTGGGAGACTTTAATGGCCATCACCTCACTTAATTCATCTTCACCAAATGACCATATAATATATACATAAAGTACATGCCACCATACCTATTTTAATTCCATGTCTCCCTCTTATATATTTATGTATATATATATATATTACATTTAATATACATATTACACAACACACTCACACACACGGTTGATATATATATATATATATATATTTACTTAATTTTTCATATTTAACTTATTATTAAATTATTTATTCAATTTATTACATTTTATTAATTAACCATCAGATTTCATATTAATTATAATAAATACTTAATTTCTCATATTAATAAATTAATTTTATTAAATTAATTTATTATTATCTTAAAAGCATAATATTTACTTCCATTTTCATATCCTCGTAATACGTGTCATATTACCCGACATTCTCGGGTTGGGGTATTACAGATGCTTTGGCTAACATAGCGTCTCGCCTAAAGTCTGAAGCAAACTCCACAGTAAAAATCTCCTATCAGCCAGGGCCTAGCATAGAGGAAGCCCAAGTTGCTCAAATTGCTGAATAGGCCCAGAACTTGATAACTCTAATCCTCCAGTACCTGTAGTCCGGGCTCCTCCTAGAAGACAAAAACAAAGCCAGGAGAATCCGAATCAGAGCGGCTCGGTACCTGATCCTGAACAACAAGCTGTACAAAAGATCGTATTCTCAACCTCTGTTAAAATGCTTAACTCCAGAAGAATCACAATATGTCTTGGCTGAAATACACGAGGGAATTTGTGAGAATCACAATGGGGGCAGAACTATAGCTCTCCGAGCTCTATCTTAGGGCTATTACTGGCCTAGCATGCTAAAGCAGGCTAAGGAGTATGTTCAGAAGTGCGAAAAATGCCAAAGATTTGCCCCATATCAACATCAGCCTTATCACGAGCTCATCCCGATTCCTAGTCTTTGGCCCTTTCCTGAGTGGGGAATGGACATCGTGGGTCCATTACCAAGGGCTTCACCAAACAGGAAGTATCTCTTGGTAGCCATTGACTACTTCTCTAAATGGGTCGAAGCTGAACCTCTAACACATATCACAGAAAAGGAAGTTGACAGCTTCACCTAGAAGAACATTATATGCAGGTTCGGCATACCACGTGTGATTATCTCCGACAGTGGGACACAATTCACTGGTAAAGGCTTCAAGAAATTATGTGAAAATCTCAACATTAGGCAACACTTTGCCTCTCCAGGCCATCCACAAGCAAAGGGGCAAGCAGAGGTCACCAACCGAACGATCCTTAACGGATTAAAGAAAAGGTTGGAGCAAGCCAAAGGAAAGTGGGCAGAGGAACTCCCTGGAGTTCTCAGGGAGTCCTTTGGGCCTACAAAACAACCAAAAGAACTCCCACCTCTGAAACTCCCTTCTCACTAGCTTATGGTACAAAAGCAGTAATTCCGGTTGAGATCGGTATGCCAACCCTAAAGACTGAAGCCTTCGAGCAAGAATCCAATGATCAACAGCTGATGGAAAACTTGGATTTGCTTGAAGAAAGAAGGGATCAAGCCAGCATCAGGATGGAAGCCTATCAACAGAGAATGGTTGACAAATCAAAGGTAGGACTCAAGACAGTCAGCTTTCAAGTCGGAAACTTAGTCTTAAGAAGAGTCTTTCAAAACACCAAGGATCCCACTATGAGAAAACTGTCACCAAACTGGGAAGGCCCCTACAAAGTAACGAAGGTTGTTAGGCCTACCACCTACTAGCTAGAAGACATGACTGGGAAACCTATCCCTAGGCCATGGAACGTAGAACATTTACGGAAGTATTATCAATAGAGATGTTTCTTTCTTTTACTTCCATGGAATGTTCATCCATAAATGCACAGGCCTCCAGAACCTAGTCCATAATGTACAAGTCTTAGTACTTGGTCCATCTATAAATGCACAAGTCTCTAGAGCCTGGTCCATAACGTACAAGTCTTAGTACTTGGTCCATCTATAAATGCACAGGCCTCTAGAGCCTGATCTATAATGTACAAGTCTTAGTACTTGGTCCATTTATAAATGCACAAGCCTCTAGAGCTTGGTCCATAAGGTACAAGTCTTCGGACTTGGTCCATGTATAATGCATAGGTCTTTTCAGCCTGGTCCATCTTTAACACACAGATTTTATGATCCAGTCCATCCAAAGACAGAAGTTTCGAACATCTACAAACTAAAGTTTCCTAGATCGGAACACCTCAAATCTAATGCTCAAATTATTTGGATTATCTATCAACAAGCAACAAGTATGATAATATCGAGCAAGTGTGAAGTACTTTGATTCAAGACTTCTACAAAGTTTCTTTGATCTATTCTTAGAACAGTCATATATTAGAAGTGCACGAAATGGTGTTTTAACTCCAGAAGAGCACATTCAAATACAAAGAACATCATATCTAAGAAGAAAGAACTCAATTTTATTGATGATTCAGAAGATTTACATCAGTACAAGAAGACTGGAAACAGAACAAGTACACAAAAGGCTACAACAAAGGCAAATATTATACGACATCATGGCTTTCTGCCTCGGACGATAAAGGGGCACAGGATCCAAACTTCCATTACCGCCGCCGCTGGCTCCATTTCAAAGGAAAGAATCCTGAACCCCAATTTGCATCAAGAAACACCCAGGTCATTTCATCATCACTATCATTGATCTCAAGACCAACGGATGATGAGGGCTCTGGGTCTCAGGGGACCTCCATTCATCTCCCTCAAAGTAGTTGTCACACCCCAGCCGATTTGAGCAAGGGTCTCTGCTAAGACACAGAAGGAATAAGGCATCCCACCTTCGTCTTCATCACCAATGCTCCAAGCCTCGGTTGAATCAAGGAGGGTCCACCTCCCATCGGAGAGATCTCGACCGGATGCTAAGATGGACAAGAAGATCTTAGCCTCCTCTAATCCTTCCTTGGAGACTGAATCAAAGGGAAGGATAACTCTCGGCCACAGTTTAATCATTCCCAACTCGGACTGAAAATCGTCAATCATCTCCTGGCAAACGGTAAACCTCTGAAAGGCATTCAGATTCTCTCCGATAGGGGAACAATATGGGAATACAAGTAAAAGAGATAGGGGGCAACCTTATGCTTCTCCTCCCTATATATAGACCCTCGAAGCCCAAAAGTCCCCCAAACGAACCGTCGTAACGGTTAAATCAAGGGTTGGTCTCGAAAACCCAAAAGATAGTTGTATAAATGGATGACGTATAGAATCATCCTTTTGGATACTTAGGCGACAAAATACAAGGCTTCCCCAAGCATACTGAACTGATCAAAGCAGATAAAGTCCGATCCACCTTTTACCTTCCGTCTAACATACAGACCTCATAGTCTTTGCCATTTCATTGAACCTTGATGGACCACATGTATGACAAAAAGCCTTCAATTCGGATATATATCAGTCCAGGTCTAAATGATTTAGGAGGCAGAAGTCTCCAATATCAGAGCAACAGACACAAGACACCGTTCTTACTACAGGACTTGGGTTCAGAACAAGCTGCCTCAGAATTCTTCAGAAATTTACTCTCAGTATATATGTGGCACAAAACCATCGTCAAATCCTTATATGTCAGTTTGAAATTGCTTTCCTACCTCATCCAAAGAGGAATAATCAATCAGAACTAGTCTACAATCATTATCTTAACGCAACTGCAGTTCGGAAGATAACTGCCAATTCTTGGAAGCTGATCTGGAGGGGTCTAGAACAGCCTTACTTGCATCAATTTCTCACATCAACAACAAATTCAAAGGAAATACTACATGAGTCAACTAAGCACAAGAGAAGACATTTGATGAAGAAAATTTGTTTCATTGAAGAAGTCTGTTACACTGAAGTTAAAAAAAAAAAAACAACAACAACAACAACAAAAACCTAAGCTAAACATATTTCAAGCCTGGTCGGCAAGCTCAACAGCTGGAAGGGGATCGGCAGGAGCAGCATCAATCGTCTCACTTGGGACGACAACTTCGGTAGGAGCGGCAGAAAGAACCTCGACCATCTCGTTCGGAACTGCAACCTCAGGAGGGGTAACCCCTGGAGGTACAATCGAGGATATGTCAAAGTCGGGAAACTTGGCAATGAACCTATCTCGGAAGTTGTTGAAGCCAAACAAAATCAGGGTGGTGGCCATTCCTTCCAGTTCCACCCTCATCTCCATCTCATTATCCACCTTGGCCTGCTCCACCGCATCGTCAAGCTTCTAGTTGTATTCATATCGTAGGCCGTCCAACTCCCTCTTCAGCCTCTTTTCCCGCTAAATAGCAAGGTCCTTCTCCGACTCTATCACGATCAGAGAATTCTGAAACTCCTTCAGTTTCTCTGCAGAATCGTGGGCCTCCGACTAGGCAGTGCCAAGCTGAAGCCTAAGCACGTCTAGCTCGGTCTTGAGTTGATCAACCTCCTCTGAATGAGGAGAGACCTTCGTCAAGGCAAAAAGGGTGTGCAGAGCCTACAGTGTACGAAGCACACAATTCAGTACCAACCAAAACATTTGGAAAAAAGAGAGAAAAGATAAAAACCCGAAGAACTTACCTTGACTTGAAGAGAAGCCAGGTCAGCAAGAAGCTTCTCCGGCTTCTGAGGCCTAATTTTGCTTGAGCCTTTGGCCCAAAAGTCCTCTAGAATCTTTTTGGCCCCCACAGCATCAGGGGCCACCGAGGATGACGCCCCCTTGCCCGCTTGCTTGGACGGGGCTGGAGGGACCATAGAAATGGGGGCAGGCGTCTCTCTCTCCACCTCAATGGCGTCAAGAGAGATCGAGAGTATCCTCCTCCTCTTCGCTTGGATGGGAGGGTTCACTGAGGAAGAAGCCTCCCCCACTACCACAGATAAAGT
Organism: Nyssa sinensis; assembly: GCA_008638375.1. NCBI lineage: Eukaryota > Viridiplantae > Streptophyta > Magnoliopsida > Cornales > Nyssaceae > Nyssa > Nyssa sinensis. The sequence goes on from CM018046.1 coordinate 14,185,224, forward strand.
TGGCTCAGTCTCTCACCGTGCCATCATGTTCGTTACAAGCTCCTCAACGCTTCTTCTAGCAGCCATCAATTTATCAGGATTGACAATGGAGGAATGGTGTCGATTGCTGGGCTTTAAGAGCTTCTTGTATTGCTTCTGAATCGCAGGGGAGAATTTCGGTCTTCTCCGCACGCTCCTAACTACACAAAAAACACAGAAATTGATCAGTTCAGTAATTGGTGTACAAAAAAAAGTCAACACAGCCACGAAAAAATTGGGCCTCACCTTTTCGCCTAGTGGTTCGAGGGAATGCTGAAGGTTGGCCTTCGAAGTCCTTGAATTCCCATCCTCCTTTTATGAAGAAATACCACTTCTTCCAGGTCTTGTTGGAAGAGGGCACGGAAGTAAGGGGTCTGAACCCACTATCAAAAGACATGTAATAAAGGCCTTCTGCCTTCTGAAGTTTTAGATCCATATTACTACGGATTAAGTCAAGAGGACACATTAACATTATTCATATGCCCCAACACAATGAAGCTCAACAGATGTCTCTAATTATTGAGGTTCAGGTCTGCGGGGCAAAGATTGAACCAACAAAAGAATTGTTTTATAATATCAGGAAAGGGGAATGTCAATCCCATTTCAAACCAGGCCAGATAGGCGCAGATTTTTCCCTCTCTAACATCGCTTGGGCGATCCCAAGAGTCAGGGACCCTGAAAGTAACATTGGAGGGAAGATTGATTTTCTCCCACAACTCCGTCAACATTTTCTCAGTGATGGCACTCTCACCCTCCTCTCTATAACCGGATAGACCAAAGGTCTCACCAGCCTTATTCGGGGGCTCGTCAAATACATCAACAATCCTAACCCCAGGGCTAGAGGGGGGCTCTACCAATCTATTCTCATCATCATCGATAGAAGGAAGATTCACTGACTGAAGTTGAGGGACGGTCCCAGAAGGACTGCCCGAACCAGAGGGTGACTCAAGACCAGACATGGTGAACAAAAGAAAGAAATGAAGCAAATGAGAAGGAATGTAGAAGGGGACTAAAATCAAACCTGAGATCAAGAAAGGACTATGAACACCGGATATCCTTCAAAATTCAAAATATGTCAAATGGCGGTGGCAACCTCTGGTACTGTAGAAGCAAGTGCAGAAGAAAGGTATACAAGACCTTTCCCTCTCTTTATATACACATTCGAAATATAAGCCTCCCAAGACGAGCTGACACAACGGTTAAAGATAATGATGGCTTCTCAAGTATCGGCTGTGCAATAAATGACTCATTAAACCGACGTCTCGAGAAATAGAGAGACAAAACGTATGACTCTTCACAAAGCCCATAACCCTAGTTAAGCCCTAACTTCTAACTAGGGCTCGGGGGGGGGGGGGAGTAGCTGATATACCACAAACAGACGCACCAATCACCTTGAGACACGTGTGCTTACAAAGTTAATAATCTCGATCATACGGAGCTGATACTTTCGATCATACAGAGCAGCCACAAGCCTTCAGGGCATTCTCATATATATATATATATATATATATATATATATATTATACAGAGCCGATAAACTCGGTCATACAGAGCATTCACAGCCTTCAGGGCATTCTCATATATACATATCCTACAAAGACGACAAACTCGGTCATACAGTGCAGGTGAAGCCTCCAAGGCGTTCTTATGCACATATCTTCCAGACCTTATGCTCTGGATAATATTCATTCAGCATTTCATATGGTTCCGACCTTATGGCTTCCTTAACAACTGCCAAGCAGAGAATAAGGAAATAGTCTTCAACACGAAAACAGTCTTCAACAAGGAAACTACTGTCTATGATTATCTCCATCTACGACTCAATACACCACAAGGTAACTGCAATCTCCAATGATCAAATCCCTATATTCATGGCATCGAATCCTAATCAACTTAGGAAGGCCATGACCTATAAATTAAACCCTAAAGGTACGCTTTATTTTCTATGCTCATTCTTTGGCTTTCAATACAGTCTTTCAATTCCATTTACTTACTTAAGCATCGGAGCAGCTACCGCCAGAGCCAATCCGGTGGTCCTCTGATCATCTTTCTGAGTGTTCTACAGGTCACGGAGCCCATACTTATTGCGAGTCGAAAAGTGCAACATCAAAACCTAAGGACGGTCATTCTATTTCTGTAGGAATGAAATAAAAAAAAATATTACACATCATTTATATATCCACTCACACACATATACAATATACATATACATATAACATGTACGTATATATACACATACAAACACACTCACACACACACATATATATAATATACATATACACAATATATATACACATACACATACACACATATATAGATATCATATATGTGCATATAAATATACATATTCACATAACATGTATATATATACACACATGTGTATACGTGTATACACACATGGTATATACACATAAATTATCATTTATTATCATATATATATATATATATGATGTAGATGATCTCTTTAAAAATAGATTAATAAATATATAAAAGTATTTTTAATTGTTTCAAATAATTGAAGTATTTAAACTATCTTATTTTATTTTATTCCAATAATTATATTATTTTAATCTAATATTAAAATGCAATGACTATCTTATTGCAGAGTATCCAATCAAATAAATGAATGAAATAATCATTCCTATTACATTTCATTTCTGAACCATTTCATTCCATTCTGAAATCCATTCCTGTGTACTAAACTTATCGGAGTTTTCAAGTTAATAATGTAGCATCTCATTACTCAAGTTGATTTAATTTGTAACTTTGGTTGTAATTATTGTTGGTTGCTTTATAATGGACTCTTAAATAATTGATATTCAATAAGTTGATTATATCTAATAATTAATATTTTTTTAAGAATTAACTTCTTTTTTTGATAAGTAGTCAACAATTTTATGAATTAATTAGTGGGAGATCCCTCAAAATAAGTTTCTAGAGTAATAAGATCTAACAAAAAATACTTTAACTTCAAAAGTCCTTAATTTTTAAATTATGTGATCCCAAGTCCAATAGTGATGAGGTAGCACTATCGTTTTATTTTTAATGACAAAATTAACCCACTTTCTCACTTACCAAAACAATAGCTTCTTTCCCTGTTTCTTTCTACCAAACTTGCACCCCAACCTGCCATGTCATCACTTTTTATTTTTGAAACTTCAAAATTAAATAACTTACAATATATAAGTCCATTTTTCATTAAAAAAAACTATATATTTGGACTTTAAAAATCGAGATCTATCAAACAAGATCCATATTGCATAAGAAATTCTGTTAAAAAAATTTATGTTTTTTTAAGTAGTTGCCAAGGAATTGTTGAAGTCTAATAGCCCAAGCCATGCAGAGAAAATTTGAAAAATACTCTAGGTATAGTGTTTTCTTCCATTTAAAATTTTATGTTGTCGTAGTAATACACATTATGTAATATAACGGTAGTTTATTGTGATAAAAAGATAATGGTTGTTAAATCCATGTGTTTTTGTTTTCATTGACTCCCACATGAATTTAAAATTTTCTATTCAGTATGGTTTGGAAATTGAAAACTAGATGATGAAAACATTAAGAGAATGTAGATGTTGAATGTGAATAGGAGAATATTTTCACTTTTACACAAAAAAAAAAATGGTGCGTGATTTCAACATTGGTGGAGGAAGATATTGCCAATTTACTAAAGAGTGTTCTGGCCACTTTACAGTGAAACCTGATTTCACTCCGAAGGTTCTAGGCTGCATGCCATATATCATTGGAAAGGTCTACGAGTCTACTTTCTAGCAAAAAAGGCGGTTCGTAATTTGACTCATGCGAAAGGCGATATTGTCGTTTTACTAAAATGTGTTTGATTTGTCTCAAACATAGACATTCTTGGAAATGTCACTTTACAGTGAAACCTGATTTCACTCTGAAGGTTTCATGTTGTATGTCATACATCGTTGGAAAGGTCTATGAGTCTAATGTTCACAAAAAAAGTGGTTTATGATTTCGAATCCTATGGAAGGAGATATTGTCGTTTTACTAAAACGTGTTTGAGCTGTCTTAAACATTCTTGGAAAGGTCACTTTATAGTGAAACCTGGTTTCACTCCCAAAGGTTCAATGCTGCATGCCATACATTGTTTGAAAGATCTATGAGTCTAATTTCAAAAAAAAAGGTAGTTTATGATTTTGACTCATGTGAAAGAAGATATTTCTGTTTTACTAAAACGTGTTTAAGCTGCCTCAGATAGAGACATTCTTGGAAATGTCACTTTACAATGAAACCTAATTTCATTCTGAAGGTTTCCATGTTTCATGCCATTCATCGTTGGAAAGGTGTACGAGTCTACTTTCCAAAAGAAGAAGAAAAGACGGTTCATGATTTTGACTCCTATAGAAGGAGATATTGCCATTTTACTAAAATGTGTTTGAGCCATCTCGGACAAAAAAATTCTTAGAAAGCTCTCTTTATAGTGAAACCTAATTTCACTCTAAAGGTTCCATTTCGCAAGTCATACATCATTGGAAAATTCTACAAGTCTACTTTTCAAAAGCCAAAAAAAAGGTCATTCATGATTTTGACTCTTGTGAAAGGATCTATTGCCGTTTTACTAAAACGTGTTTGAACTGTCTCAAACAGAGACACTCTTGGAAAGCTCAATTTACACTGAAACCTAATTTCACTTCGATGGTTCCATGCTACACACCATACATTTTTGGAAAGGAATGCGAGTCTCCTTTCCAACAAAAAAGGTAGGCTCATGATTTCGACTTCTGTGGAAAGAGATATTGCCATTTTACTATAACGTGTTTGAGTTGTCTCGCACAAAAACATTCTTGGAAAGCTCATTTTACAGTGAAACCTGATTTAACTCCAAAGGTTTCATGTTGCAAGTCATACATCATTAGAAAGGTCTACGAGTCTACTTTTTATCTAAACAGGCGGTTTGTGATTTCGATTCCTGTAGAAGGAGATATTGTAGTTTTACTAAAACGTGTTTGAGTTGTCCTCAAACATAGACACTCTTAGAAAGCTCACTTTACAGTGAAACCTAATTTCACTTCGAAGGTTCCATATTGCATGCCATATATAGTTGGAGAGGTCTATGAGTTTACTTTCGAGTGAAAAAGGCAATTTATGATTTCGATATTTAGCTAGAGAAAATCTATGGCCTACTCCGAAGGTTCCATGTTGCACGCCACACTTTCCATATCAAAGTCCTTTTTTTTTGGGCCAAATGGCCTACTTGACCATAAAACAAAGAATTGATAATTTTTGGACTGACAATTTTTTGATAGTGAGTTTTTCAAAAATGCTATATTTTTTTAGTTGTGTATTCTTTTCTATATCTATTTTTTATTTTATTTTATCAATGTTGGAGTATTACCACTTTCCTAAGTAATAAAGATTATTTGATTCATTGTTAAAAACATGTGTAATATCTTTCTTTTTTTTTTGTTGAAGGAATTCTCAAATTTCTCTATTTCGGGACAGAGACATTTCTCTATTCTGGTATAGAGAATATTTTTTGTCTTAGTTCTGTGGACAGAGAATTTTTGACAAAAATTCTCTATCAAAAAATATAAATTTTTGACAGAATTTCCTATATAATATGATTCTTATTTGATAGATCTCAATTTTGAATCCAAATATATAATTTTTTTATCTGCAAAATGGACTTATATGTTGTAAGTTATTTAATTTTAAAGTTTCAAAAATGAAAAAGGTGATGACATGGTATTGCTAGAGCAAGTTGGAGTAGAAAGAAATTATTCTCTCTGTGTTTTTACAAGGAATGACATTTTTGTTAACAAACTTTCTAGAAACTTTTTGAGTTGAGTTATTTTAGGTTGGATCTTATGTTAATTAAGTACTTTATGAGAACCTATGATTGAATCACCCTAATTTTATGAATGAATTGTTTCAAAAAAATAACATTTTATAGTATTAATTGTTAGAATAGAAAATTTCACATGTAATAATAAATATTATTAGTGACATTAATTCTTAGTAATGAAAAGTAGATTAAAAGATTTCGTATAACTTTGAGTTTGCTATATATACATATTTTGTATGGAAAAATTATTATCCTTGAAAATATATATGCATATCTTATTTTTATGCCAAAAAAATGCATACTTGTTAGAAAATTTTTACGAATAAAATTATAAATAAACTTGATAGCTAATAATCATATTAATTAATAATTCTTAAAATGTTTATTTATTATATAGTTGACGGTAATTTACTTAAAATTTATTTTTTAAAAAAATATTGTTTATTGCGTTTCCCAACGAGCATTTCTAGCAATTTCCACAATTGACAGCTAAGCCCAGTTTGGAGGGAAAACCATGAGTGTTATCTATAAACAGTTCAAGTTAAGCCCAGTTTAAAACTATGCAATACTTTTGGGTTCTATATGATATAAATTTTCAAATAAATACACTCTTTTACAGAAGCCAACGACTATCCTATAAAAATTACATAGGAAATATGCATATTGTTCACCATTCTCTTTTTATTTTTATTTTTATTTTTAATATCAACATCAATCCATTCTTCTTCTTTTTTTTGTTTTATATATATATAGACACACACACACACACACATATATATAGATCTGTCAATTAATTACGGGACTAAATGAAAAAAAGAGTACTGAAGGCCATATTATTTCAAGGCCCATCTTTAAATGATAATTGAAAAAAATCTTTAGGCCTCGCATTCATTTTAGACATTATGTTTATTATATATGGTGTTAGGTTGCAGAAGAAAGAGAGTAGCCCTCTAAGATGTATTTATAAGGTCCAAATTTAATGACGTTTATTAGCATTTGTCGGTGGGCCGGGTTTTCTTCTTATTGGTCAAACATTTTGATGGCGTACCCACTTAATACAATATATATATATATATATATATATATATTTATATAATCTCTTGTGAATTATATATCCTCCAACATCATCTAAACATGTATTTTTCCATCACTTGTACAGATGCATATGCAGATAGAAAGTTACGGATGATAATTTAATTCGGTCTCCTGAAACTATATTGCCTGTTTTTTTTTTTTTTTGGTTTCTTTTTTTGGATGGGTTTAAAGTGAAGGTATTTTATTACATTTCATTTGGATTATATAAAATAAAATAGAGATAATTATATGAACATCTCCAGTGATATGACAATTATAGGAACTTTGTCTATGAGTTCTTATATTATACTGACCTTTCTTATTTTAATTGTCTGAAAATAGTGAGTTTACTGTTTTATCCTTAAATATAATTACACTAACCTCTCATTTGATATCTAATAATTATAAATCTCTCTTGAAATTTTTGAAAAAATAAGAGATGTCAACATAATATAAAAAGATATTTTGATCATATAAAATTTTTTAATTGAAGCTCTAATACCATTAACAACAGACTTTATACAAAGAAAGGTTAGTACATTTTCAACGTAACCGATGGGAGGTTAGACAGATTGTTAGTTGGCACTAATCTAATTAAAAGCCGATTAAAAGGATGCCCAATCAAGAAGTAAGCTGTAAGCATCACACACCATTCTTAAGAAAAACAGACCACACTTGTACGAAGAACTTTTTGTGGCTCTCCCTTCTTGTTCCCTAATCCACGGATTGCCATAGCTTGCTTGCATGCATGCATGCATGCATTCATGTCCTACCATTAAAAGAAGAAAACTTGGCTACAAGGTTTTCAAAACCGGACCGGACCGGACGGTTCGACCGATTGAACCGTCGACCGGTCCAAGGAACGGTCCAGTCGAACCCTAGAAACCGTTTCAACCTCAAAATCGGGCTTAAAAGGCAAAACCGTCCGAATCGGGCGGTTCAACCGGTGAACCGGTCGACCCGTCACTAGGTCACCGGTTCGGACCAGTTCGCCTCTACCTATATATATAAAAAAAAAAAACCCTACGTAATGAGACAGGAAGCCCTCATTTCTCATTCTCAGATCTGAGATTTTCCCTTTCCCATTTTCCCATTTTCCCTACGTTATCAAGGTAACTCAGCGACGGCGACGCAAGGGAGGATTGAGCCATTGAGGCACTGGTGCGTCGGGGACGGAGATGGAGGTGCTGGTGGTATGGTCGGTGGTTGGTGGTGATACAGTCGAGCGGATGAAAGAGAGAGAGAGAGATGGGTGTGGTCGGATGAGGGGGCACGACTGTGGTCGGCGGTGCTGGTAGAGGGTTAAGGGTCGGCGTTTGCTGGTGGAGTTATGGACGAGATGAGGGTAGGGGTTCGGGTGATGATGGTGGCGGTGCAATGGAACGATGGAAGCGACGGGCGGTGGTGATTGTGGGAGAGGATGGTTACAGTAGAGGTGCGGTGGCTGTGGGTTCGGCTGGGGTCGTGGTGAAGGAGTGGGGGTTATGGACTGTGGTGATGGTGCGGCTGGGGTTCTGTTGGTTAGGAAGATGATAGTCGACGGTGGTGGTGATGGTTATGGACTGTGGTTTTATTTTTTTCCTTGAAGTTTTGTATATTAAAAAAATTCATATTTTGTAAAAAAATTTTATATAATTTTTAGTAATTTTTGTGTAATTTTTTAAATTTAAAATATTAATAACATATATTATTAAATTTATTAATTACATAATTATGACATCACGATTTGATTCCGGTTGACCCGACAGTTGAACCGGTAACCCGTAACCCGGACAATTTTTCGGTTCGATGAACGGTCCGGTTTTGAAAACATTGCTTGGCTCATAGTTTTTTTTTGGAATATTATTATTCATGAAAGTAAAAGTAATGGGTCCTATTAGACTTAACCCATTAATATTAAGCATCTTTTGTCCCCTTTGTGTTTAACATGAATAAATATATGGTTCGAGTCTTCATCAATTGGAAGCAAAACTTTGTACCAATCAATAAAGATTGATGTTAAACTTGTGGACCACACTCTTTTCATATAGTGATGTTACTTTCTGTTTTTGATAGTTGATGTCCAAAATTCTTTCTTTGAGGTATCTGCACAGGAGATATTAGAAAATCATCGGTGGAGGTCTGGCGAAAAGTCCTCCGACGATCAAGTTAGTAGCTTGTACAAGGAATTACTAAGAGTGATTGTAAAGTTTGAAGAAAGTGTACCCCTTCTGGTTGAGGTCTTATCCCTTTTATAGATGATGAATATCTTGTTGTTGAGATCTTCCCAAGGAAGTAGAGATTTGATTTGATTCTTTTGATTTGGTCAACTACTGCATATTTCTGAATACTTTATTCCTCAGTACTGGTTCATGAAGTCTGGAGGTTATCTTTTCAAGTATGGCTGTCACGCGTCACTCTTATACTATGAGTTAATTTTGGGTATATCAGTTACTCCCCCCTCAAGCCCCTAGATGTTATGATCTGGGTCGAAGTTTCGAGATCTAAGCTCAATCCTCCATTGCCTCCGATCCATCAGTTCATTTTTCGAGACCCCAACCGCCCCCTCGCTTCGTAAAATGTTCAATCATTTATTGCCAAACATCGTTTCAAAATCCCTAAGCAATTATTATGTTCTATAAACGATCATGTCTTCTATATAAACATCATTTTAGTTCATAAAAGAGCTTCTAGTTTATCAAGATCTCTTGCTTAAGCTTTCCGATCAAGTTTTTCGATCAAATTTCTCATTTTCTAACAACAGTTTCCTTTGTTGGCCTGATACACCATGATTAGGTCAGAGTTTTGACCTAATCCTCTCTTTAGTTTTCTCTTTCATTTATCATGTCTGCTCAAGGAGAGGAAAACCCTAGGGTTAGTGTATCTAACTCGATTGAACCTGCGAGGAATGGACAATCTGATGAATCCAATTCTGATGAAGTTGGTGACATCGAGTTTGAAGATACACTAAGAGACCTTGAGATCATCCATGTTACTTCAGAGAGTTTAGATGTTTTGAAAGCTACTTATAACATCCCTTGAGACTGTGGTCTGTAGGGTTCCTGAGTCTTTTGAATGCTTAAACACCCCAGGACCTAGGGAGATATATATATATATATATATATAAGGCGTCGTTTGAATTTGGCTTTCGATTTTCTTTCCACCCCATTCTTGTATAATTTTTTTAATTCTATGGCATTTTCCCTACCAACCTGAATGTTAACGGGTGGAGGCAACTAATGGCTTTTCTAGTACTGTCTTTAAAAAATAAAGTAGAACCTAACCTTGACCTTTTGAAATGCAATATGGACCTTAAAAAGAGCTCTGAGGGACTATATTGCATTTCGTTCCCATCTTGGGTCAAATCTCTTACCTCGGTACCTACTTCTAACAAACTATGGAATAAGCAATAGTACTTCTTTGTAAAGGGAGCTCTAGAGGATGCTGAACATACTGTGTTGGACTCTAAGGTGATACCTCATATCCCGAGCAAGGCTAGTGAGATATATGTCCTTCACTTTTTTCTTTTTTTGTTGTTGTTTTGGTTATTCTCCTCTTTCTCTTAATCTTATATTTTCTATATTTCAGTTCGAATACAAAGAGTCATATCAAGCTAACTGACGAAAGACTAGAAGAGGCTCGAGAGGGTTCTGAAGTCTACATCATGACACCATCCATTCCGTTCTGAGTATGAAAAATTTAGTTAAAGTGGACCTAATTCAATCTCCCGATATGGATCTCTGCAAACAAGCCTTTTCGAGCTTTCGACCTTTGAGGAAGAAGCGAGCAGTAGTTGGGGAACCCATAGCTGTAGTTTTGGCCATGGGAATGGCCATTGGAGAAGGTTCTTCTTCGGAGAGGACCATGAAAAAGGACAACATTCATTGCCATGAAGTTCTACTATCTCGATTTGATCTATCGAACTCCCTACCTATTGGAGGTTCTGATGTGGTTGTGCCCTCTACTCCTCTATCAAAGATGAGAGTAAAAGAGGTAGCGACTCCAAGGTAAAGAGGAGACGCTCGCCTAAAGCGACAAATATCATATCTTAGATCAGAAATGTCTATTGTTGAGACCGCTGCTTTAGAGATAGAAGCTGCCAAAGTTACAACGGTTGATGAAAAAAAATACCAGATTTTGAAGCTTGGGAGGAAGCTCGCCTCTAATGGTTACAATCTTTGTCTCAAGAAAATGACCAAAGCCTTCCCAGAGATCGATATAGTGGTACTAGATCATATAGAGGTTTCTGACGTTGAGAGTGAGAAGTTTGAAGATGATAAAGTTTCTAAAGACCCAATTGCCCCTACTGATCCTTAGTCATGCTACCTTTGTAATAGTCTTTCTGCAATGATGTTTAAACATTTTAATATATATTTATGGTTTCTTAATTTTTTTTGCAATTGAAATTATGGAACACTTGCCACATTTTATGATCGTTTTTACCTCTATACTTGACAACATCTAGAAGAGAGCCTTGTTGACTTTTAGTTTTTATTCAAAGCCTATGTTATCCCGAGCAGATAGCCTTAGTGGAATTTAAAACCAATAAAGTTTACTTAGAGCTATAACATCCCGAGTTTGAATGCTTCGTGGAATTTAGAGTTGGCCAAGGATCTTATTCATAGTTGCAACATCCAGAGCTTAAATGCTTCGTGGAATTTAAAGCTAACAAAGATTTTCTTTAAAGACGTAACATCCAGAGCTTAAATGCTTCATAGAACTTAAAGCTAACAAAGATTTTATTTCAGAGTTGTAACATCCAAAGCTTAAATGCTTCAATGGAATTTAAAGCTAACAAAGATTTACTAATAGTACTTCTTTCAAATGCTCTATGTTACAAGGCCTTGGAGTTTACTTTCCATTGAGTTCTTCCTAACCAATAAGTGGTCGGCCTATATGTCTTTACCACTCGGTAAGGGTCCTTCCAATTGGGAGATAGCTTTCTTGAACCAGGCTCCTTAGTGTTTGAAAAAACAATTCTGAGTATGAGATCCCCAACCTAGGAAATTGACTGACTTAATTTTTTATTAAAACATTTCAACATCCTTTATTTGTAAAAAACCATCCGAATCTAAGCTTGCTCCATTTTTTTTCTTCCAAGATATCCAATTCGTTTAAAAGTAGATTGTCATTCTTATCCGAATAGTACATATTAGTTCTGAGAGAGGGTAGGCCAATTTCCACAGATATTGATGGCCTCGGTTCCCAATGTCGGAAGAGAATGGTGTTTCCTCGGTGGGAGTTCTTTTAGTGGTTCAGTAAGCCCAAAAAACCCTAAGTAACTCTTCGACCATTTTGCTTTTGATTCCTCTAGCCTCTTCTTGAGGGTTTCCAAGACAGACTTGTTGGTAACCTTTGTCTGACCATTGGCTTGAGGGTGCGTTAGAGAGGAAAAATGCTGGAGTATGTTATGGTTAGTGTAAAATTTTGAAGATCCTACCTTGAAACTAAGTTCTATTATCTGAAATCAGTACCTTAGGTATTTCGAACCTACACACTATCTCCTTCCAGGTGAAATTTCTTGCCTCAGACTATGTTATTGTAGCTAAGGGATAAGCCTTACCCATTTTGTGAAGTAGTCTGTAGCTACTAAGAGAAACCTCTTATTCTAAGGTGTCCCTAGAAGTGGTCCAATGATATTCATTCCCTACTAAACAAATGGATATGGACTTGTAGTTGGGACCATCTGTTATTGAGGCTGATGTTAGGTATGGTGCAAATCTTTGACATCTGTCTCATTTCTTGACATGATCCTTAGCATCCTTTTGCATAGTGGGCCAATAATACCCCTACGTAAAAGCTTGGTGGGATAGGCTCCTTGCCCCATTGTGATTTTCACAAATCCCTTCATGTATTTCTCTTAGCATATAATGACCTTCCTCTGAGGTGAGACATAGAAACAAAGGTAAAGTGTATGACCTTCGATAGAGCTTGTTGTTGATAATTAGATATCGAGTTGACCTGATTCATATTTGTTTGGACTGATCTTTTCCTTCGGGTAAGACCCCGTCCTTTAAATATCGGATGATAGGAGTCATCTAGCTATCTTCTTCATGGATTTGTAAGATTTGATCACTCCGGGCTATGCTTGGAACCTCTTGGAATGATACTTTAATATCAGTCCAGGATTTTGAGTTGAGGGACCTTACCGTGACCTCTGAGCTAAGGGAAGCTGTGGTATTCACTAAAATGTTTGCTCTCAAGTTTTTAGCCTGGTCTATTTTCTCAAGAGATAAGTTACTAAGGGACTTGCCCAAAGATCTAAAAATTTCGGCATTGTGTCTCATTCTCTAGTCTCTTATGGTGAATTCTCTAAATATTTGGCTAACAACCAACTGTGAGTCAAGTAACTTTCAAGTCTCGAGCTTCACACTCTAGAGCTACATTGATTCCAATGATTAACGCTTCATATTCTTCCTCGTTATTAGATGCATGAAAACCCAAGATACGGCCTTTTCCAACACATCTCTTTCTGGGGTCTTGTAAGACTATTCCAATACTAGCACCTGTGTCAGTGGAAGATCCATCTACTTGACGTGTCCAGATCTAAGATAGGGGTTGGTTGTTATTTTGCTACAGCACTCCGGAGAACTCAACCAAAAAGTTGGCCATAGCCTATGATTTAATCATAGTTTTGGGCTTATGCTGAATGTCACACTCCCCTAATTCCACTAACCATTTCATCAAACGTCCAGAAAGTTCTAGTCTATAGAGCACGTTCTGAAGAGGGTATGTGATAGACACAACTATAGTATATCCTTGGAAATAAGGTCTGAGCCTTTGAGCTGAGATAATTAATGCGTAGGCCAATTTTTCTAGATCCGGATATCTAGACTCTGCTCCCATGAATGCTTTTGCTGAACGTAAAAGATTGGCCTCTGGACTCTATTGTGCTCCCTTAACAGTACAGAGCTGACTGCATGTTCTGAGACCGCAAGATAAAGATATAATTTTTCTCCCATAATTGGTTTTGACAAGAGTTCTAGGGACCTAAGGTTATCTTTCAATTACTGGAAAGTGTGCTCGTATTGTCTCCCTTGAGTGCTTTGAAGAATGGCAGACATCGATCAGTTAATTTAGAGATAAAACAGTTTAGAATAGCTATCCTTCTATTTAAGCTCTGAACCTTCCTCTTAGGTCCTAGAGGAACTCATTTCTTGTAAGGATCTGATCTAGGAAGGGTCAGCTTCTATCCCACGTTGAGAGACTAGGTACCCTAGGAACTTCCCTTATGTTATGCCAAAGGTGCACTTGGTGGAATTCAATTTCATGCCATTTTTGTTCAAAATCTCGAATGTTTGAGCCTGATATTGAACATGATTATTTCAATTCGTGCTTTTTACGAGCATGTCATCAATGTAAACATCCATGGTGCTACCAATTTGAGGCTGGAGCATTTTGTTGACCAACCTTTAATAGGTTGCTCATGCATTCTTCAATCCAAAATACATTACCTTACAGTAGTAGATTCCTCTTTCAAACATGAAGGTTATCTTCTCTTAGTCTGGGGGTATATTTGTACTTGGTTATACCCCGAGTATGCATCCATAAAACTCAAGAGTTGATGCCCCGTAGTTGCGTCTACTAGTTGGCCTATTCTGGGGACCAGGAAGCTATTCTTGGGGCATGCTTTGTTGAGGTCGGTATAGTCAACACTTTCCATTCTTCTTTTTGGCCAAAATTGTATTGGCCAACTAGTTTGGATAGTAGACTTCCCTAATCATCCTAGCCTCTAGAAGTCGTTCAACTTCTTCATTAATTATTTTGTGTCGTTATGGTGCGAATGTCCTTCTCTTCTGACGAACTGGGAGATAGCATGGATCGACCATAAGTTTATGGCTGATGACATTAGGATCAATGTTATTCATGTCCTTCGCACTTTAAGCAAAGGCTGAGGCATTGTCTTGTAGGAAAGTTATTATCTCTTTTGCTTCCTCTAGGCTTAAAGTTGAGCCTATTTGGACAATGTGGCTAGAGTCTTAGGGATCAATTTAGATCTTTCGAACCTTTTCATTAGGGTTGGAGCGAACTATTTGTTCCTATTGGGTTGAGCAGTTCCCCTAACTCCTCTAGACATGGTTCGTCTGGATCTGAGCTTGGAGTTATAACAGAGTCAGTAAACTTCTGTAGTTGTTATTTCTTCGCTTTTAGGCTTTAAGGCTATGTCTTGGCATTCCCTGGATGTAGGCTGGCAGCCTTTGATGGTTACTACCTTTTCTTCTAGAATAAATTTTAAGCATTGATGCATAGTGGACGTCACGGCATTAAGATCATGGATCCAAGGTCTTCCGAGCATCAGATTATATGGAGAAATTATGTCAATGAGCATGAGTTCGGTCAAGACAGTTTCTTTATGTTGGGACTTTTCGATAGTGATGGGGAGTTTGATAGTCCCGAGTGGAGAGCCTGATATCACCATTAAAACCCGTCATCACTGCTATAGTGGGTTGGAGTTCTTTTGGATCTATCTTTATTTTTTGAAAAAGAAAGGTAAATAGTAAATTTGTCGAACTCCCAGTATCAATAAGCACTCATCTGATATGCAAGTTTGAGATTTGAATAAATATTATGAGCGAGTCATTGTGGGGGAAATGTACCCCTACAAGGTCCAGATCTGAGAACTGGAGTGTGCGGGTTACTTTATGCTTTTTCTTAAATGTGTCAATATTGAAGACCTCTAGCTGTTGCCTGACCTCTCAGGCATACCTCTTTCCGAGACCTATTCGATATCCCACTCTTCTAGCTATCTGCATGGAATACATAGATGGCGTGGGGTTGAGGTTCCACCCCTACCTTTGTCATTTGGTCCGTCTAGGTTGGGACCTTGCTGCCTATAAAGGGGTCTCTATTGGTCCTCTTACGCCCTTATATGATCGACCATCAGTCTTTGAGTATTTTGGGTGAACTTCCACAGCTTCCCTCTCATCCTTTCTAGCCATTTGAGCTCTTCTCATGATTGTATCTAGTGAAGAATATGCCTCAGTGGTGCGTTTAGAGGTGTGTATGCATTACTTTTCCTTGAGGTGCTTAGCAATTCCTTTCATTTGCACCTCTCAGGACTTCAATCTCTCTTCCTCTCATCTCTGGTCGACCTTGCAGAGGGTTGCTCCTCTTTCTTAGTCAATTCTTTAGTTTCCTTTGAGGAGGACCTTAGATCTTTCAGGGTGATGTACTATTGAGCCTTAAGTAGTAGTTCAGGCATGTTAGTCGGATAAATTTTGACGAGAGAATCCCTGAACCTTCTAAGATAAAGACTGGAGGTTAAAGTTACGACTAAAAATCGCTCTTCACATCCTTCCATCGAGGTGAGCTCTTTTTTGAATCTTTCTATGAAGTCCCTTAGAGATCCGCCTTTATTCTACTTGATTGTTGACAAAAACTCAGGGCCCCTCCTAAACCGCCTGTTGGTGATAAACCTGCTCAAGAGCTTGCTACTCAGGTCTGTGAAACTTGAGATCGAGTTTGGAGGTAGATGGTGGAACCATTCTAGTGCTGTTCCTTTAAGGTTCGTAACAAACAATCTGCACATCAGAACATTTGTACCTCCTTGGAGAGCTATAGTATATTGGAAGTGAAAGAGGTGGTCCATAGGGTCAATGCTTCTATCATACAGTTTGATTTTTGGAAGGACGTACTTCCTTGGAGGTACCTCTACCATTATGGCCAGTGTGAAGGGAGTCCCTCACATATTGAACAGATTTTAGAGTTGTTCGGCCGTATATTGGGCGACTCTAGACCTAGCAAGGACTCCTGACTCTGCCTCTTGATCTCGGTTCTGTCGTCAATGATGGTGATTTCTGGATTGTTGAGGTGTCACCCTTGCATTTAATTGATCCAGGTTCTTTGGTTAGTTTATTTGCTGAGGATGTGGCCCCTACCCAAGAGGCGCGTTTTCGTTTTGGCCATTCAGAGGTTATTGATTTTAAGCAGGCTAAGGTGTCGGTTGGTCCTAAACCGGCTGCGACGGCTGCTGGTCTCAAACGTGCTATGGGGTCTGTTAATTCTGAGTCAGTTGTGGCGGCTGGACTGGTTATGGCAATTGTTGAATCTGTGCAATTAAAGCTTGTTGACTTTAAACTAAATTCTCCACGGTTTTGAGCCATGGTATTTATCCTTTGATCAACTGTGTTTGGACGAGGCTAACACATAACAACCCGCCTTAGTGTAAGAGCCGGTGCTCGGACCGGGGCAAGTTGCTTTGGTCGCAAGTTTCAAGCCATTTGGTTGTTTGATAAATTTTATTGAAGAAGAGAACTTTGTCGAATTCCCACAGACAGCGCCAAATTAGTGATGTCGTTTTCTATCTTCGATAGTTGATGCCCAAAAATCATTTCTTTGACTTATCTACATAGGAGATATTAGAAAATCACCGGTGGAGCTCCGGCGAGAAAGTCATCCGACGGTCAAGTTAGTAGCTTGTACAAGGAACTACTGAGAGTGATTGTAAAGTTTGGAGAAAGTGTATCCCTTCTGGTTGAGGTCTTAGCCCTTTTATAGATGATGAATATCTTATTGTTGAGAATCTTCCCAAGGAATCAGGTATTTGATTTGATTCTTTTGACTTGGACAACTACCATATATTTCTGAATACTTTATTCCCCAGTACTAGGTCAGTGAGGTTTGGAGGTTATCTCTTCAGGTATGGCTACCACGCATCACTCTTATACTGTGAGTTAATTTTGGGTATATCATAATATGAAACCAAAATTTTTCAAAAAAATGTTTTATGAATGAAAAATCTCTAGTTTATTCGAAAAATGATCATTTACATCAATATAATCAGGTCTAGATGAAAAATCTCTAGTTTAGCATAGGAATCAAGATGATGAGTTTTTACCTTTTCCCAAGCAGATCACTTGTAGCACTAGATAACCAACTTCAAAGTATCTCAAGAGCTCTACTAAACATGCATGTCGACTCAATTGTTGCTACAGATATGGAATTCTCGATTATAGTCAGACTTTAATAAGGAAATTGATACTTTGAATTTATCCAATGGATATGAAAATTTTGTGATTTGCTCTGCAAGAGTTTCTATCAGAAACGATAGTCGATTTAATATAAAATGAAGGCAAGGTACACACAACCCTAAGTTCAACTCTTCCATTTAATTCTTGGAACCTTATTCCTCTTTCTTTTCTCTGACTTGATTGTCAGAGTGGTCATCACACGAGCCTCTTTGAATGACTTGTCGCCTTATAAGAATCTTACAAACAATCCCAACTGTTGATTAACTCCGATCAAATTTTTTATCACAATAATAATTATACCAACATATGCTTGTTCATAAGACTTGAAAGGCATTGTGATCATGGAATTATTTTAAAGATGTTGGTAGTCATAGTACACGAGGAGGCAATTATTCCAACCAAAATGCAAGTAGGACAGATGTTGTCAATTTTAAAGTGACAAACCCTAATGGAAAATGTGAATTTTGAGTTAGTTTAACTATGACCAATGAATCAACTTGTTTTACATATGCTTTGCAATAGTTTTTCTATTTTTTTTAATTTGTAGGCCAATTAAACAAAGTCCATATATTTTAGGAAATTTGTTTTTTATTTGTTTTTTAAGGAATCGATGGATATTATAATATTTCAATCAACTAAATTAAACTAAACTTAACATAATTATAGATTACTAGCCAACTAAACCACTAAACCCAAAAGCCTCGCAAATATGGGTCTCGCACTAGTAAACTAGCCCAGTCCATTATTGAGTGGAAATAATACTCACAACCTTCTAATGAAGGAAGTGAAACTTGAACCCGCAACCTCCCCCTAATGAGAAGGCCATGGTGGCCAACTGAGCTATCCCCAATTGATTTACTTATTTTTATTTATTGTGACCTACAAATAATTGAAATAATCTTAGGATAGTCTTAATTATATTTAAAGTTAATTGATTTTTTTAGTAAAAATAGAATTAATGTTAGAAGTAGCCACAAAAAAATGGTCCTTTAGCCATGAGTCCTCTAGTAACAATAATACTATACAGTCCACTTTCCGAACAATTAACCCAAGGAGTCCCCCCCTTTTATTTTAGTACCAAAATGACCCTATAACAAAGTGCCATATATTTAGGAAACTATACAAAATTTCGAAAACTATAATGGAATTCCAATATTGAAAAAAGGGTTGGCAATTTGGAACATGCCATAGTTAGTTATCAAAATTTTCAAAATCAACATACTCCAAGATACTCTGCTAAAAACTAGGGCTTTACAAATGAAAAAAATGCGTGATGGGTTTGTGATGGAAGAAGTGTAACAATGAGTTCTTTGATTGCCAGTTACTGCTAAATCTTAGTTTCAGTTCGTTAATCCTCTATTCTATGAATCACAAAATCTTCCTCCATCCGTTAACGAAAATCAAGCTTCGTGAAGGTGTGCAAATGTAAGGACCTGAAAAATCATCAAATGGCAATTCGATAAATTTTCAGCATAGACTAAGTACAAACTAGGGATAAATAAAAGATGTGTCTAAAATAAATTGTAAAACGAGTTCATAAGTCATCAAAATGACACAATGAGGTTAAAAGTAAATTTTGGTGATTTACTCGGGATTGGTGTGAGTCAATGGGCTACACAATCATCTATAGGGCGCAAATAAATATGAAAATCTAAATGAAAGAATTTGGAGAAACGGATTGCATGTTTGGAATTAGGCGTCGAAATTAGCTAGTGTACTAAGTTTGGTGCGATTCTAAAACAATTTCAATTCAAGCTAGTGTGCGTACACAGTTGGCCAACTGGCCACGTGGCACTTTGGGAATTGTGCAAGACTTCTATAAGAAGCTAACAAGATATTTTAGAAAGGGACATGTGTCAATAGGAGGGTGGTGAAGGGTGTGATTGTATGTGAGTGGGTTTAACTTAAGGGGACAAGAAATGGAAGGAAATGACTTGAGGGACATTAGGAAGACCCCTATATTTTCTCTTTTTTCCATTTTCACCCTTATTTTATGAATTTATCCCCCTCTCCCTCATGTAAATTTCCCTCTCACTTGTTTAGACTCTCTCTCTTTCTTTCTTACTCTCCTTCCCATAGCAGAAAATGTATATGTATTGTGAGTGAGAAGAAGAGTGCGGGTGTGTGTTGTGTGTTTGAGAGATTTATAGAATATGTAAGTGTGTGTGTGTGTGTGTGATACATAGTGGGTGTGTGTTTCCGTATGAAGTAGTAGGTGTGTTTGTATGTGTGTTTGTGTGTGTAACACACTAGGAGAACCGAAACAAAAAAGAAAAGAAAATGAAGAAGAAGAGAAGAAAAAGAGGAAAGAAAGGAAAATAAAAGAATGAAAAGAGGAACAAGGGGCTGGACTAGTGGTGCAGGCAACCATGAAAGCTTCAGTGAAGCTTTCTCTCTCCGTCATTTCTCTCTCTAAGCAACTGGTTGAGGTAGGGATTTCTAGAAATTTTAAGTTTATTTTGGTTCCTTAAAGCTTCTATGTACATGTCTATGTGTGGTTTATAGTAATTACGTATATATATATATATATATGTGTGTGTGTGTGTGTGTGTGTGTGTGTGTGTGCACTACAGAGAGAAAATTACCAAAAATGGGTCTATCACTCATTCCGATGAATCGGCCCTTAGATCTAGTTTAAATTGGTTGGACTTAAACCTAGAGGTGATTTGGAAGTGGTTTGGCATGAAGAGGAGGTTGGAATGTCGAAAAATAGGTTGGGGAGGCCATTTCACTGAAAAATTGGGTTTCCTTGAAAAACCATGGAACTTGATCATTGTCAATCCTTGAAATTGGTTTAAAAGGTGTTACAAGATGAAAAAAAAATTGATTAGGAAGAAAAATAGTTGAAAACCGTGCAAGAAAAGCCCAGGAAAAACTTTGAAAAAATTGTAAGTTTCTGGTAGGGTTTCAGGCGAACCCGCTAGAGAAGATGATCGGAAAGAGGTCGCCAGCAGTCAACTCTGGTGTTGACTGGTCAATAGGTCAATGGGTCAATGGTTGACCATTAACCAATCAACCAAGGTCATGGATTGGGTCGAGTCACAGATTCGGGTCTGGCCTAAGTGAGTTTTAAATCTAAGGGTCTATTTGGTCACAAGGAAAATTGGAACCTTCGTTTGAAATTGGAATAGGGATAACCCTATTCCAAAAATTTGGGATTTAATCAAATTCGGACTGTTTGGTTATAAGTTTAAGAAATTGAAATTTCAGAACTTATAAAGGGGTTGAATTGTTTTGATTAATTACAAACTCATAAACATTTTAAAGAAAATTATGAAAAAGCCTGCCAGTTTATTAAATTGAAACTAAAGCCAATTAAAATGCGAGAAGGTATATTCTTAAGGGTTTTGGACATTCCAGACTCAATGACAGAGTTAGTTTGGACATTCAGGGATCTGGGGTGGTTCCACATGAATATAAAAAATTATAAAAATACTCCTAATGATAGTTTAAGCAACTTAAAGGCTAATTAGAATTTAGAAGGGGCTATTCCAAAGTTGTTGATGCCCGAAATTCAAATACATGATCAAACTTGGACAAATTGGGACTCAATAATGGTCCCACCTAAAATGGTAAAAGATTATACCCTTAAACCTATATTAAGTAATTGAAAACAAAATTAAGATCCGAAAGAGACGTTTCCAATGTTTTTGAATGCCAAGGACTCAAATATGATATCAGAATAATAAAATACGAACTCGAGGTAATCCCATAAGAAAATTTAAAATTACTAAAATACTCCTAGGCATGGAACAAATACTGAAAAGTGTTAATAAAATATAAAGAGGACATCTTTAGGATTAGTGGGCCTTCTGGATCTGATTTCAATGTCGGTTTTGAGAGACGGCAGTCTAGGTAGACACATAACTTGTCTGATAAATTACAAAAATACCCTTATAGGTTTAAAAGATAGTCAAATGACTTAAAACAATACGATAGAGCTTCCTTAGGATTTTTGAAGCTCGGGAACATGTTTTCAAATCAGCTTAGGTAAACGGGTACCCAATGTGTAGGCTAATATGTAATTGGCCATAGAAAACCTTAAAAATTAATAAGATACCCTAGTGTTAAGAGTCGGGTGGCTTTGGGAATGGAACAATGAGTGTGTAGAGAATTTAACAACATTATGAAAGACATACGTAGTGTCTCCTAGTAGTGGAGTGATGATTAGGACTAGGGAAATGTCCTGACTTGTTATGTGATCTACATAAGATGTTTGTTATCACTAATGATTATCTTATGCTTGATTTTTTAGTAGAATATGATTATTATGTTGATTGCCATGATGTTGGACATTGCATGATATTACGAGATAAATGTGATCACCATGTTAATGTTGACTGTCATTTCTATTCCAGTCATTGATATATATATATATATATGACCATTATTGCTTCTCTACTTATTGTTAATCAGATATCCTCTCTTATAGTTGTTAGTGATTGTTGTGGATGTGTATGATACTAATATACATATTGTTGACTATACCTGAGCGATGTGAGCGTTGAGAAGATATTGATATTGATGAGCAAAGTTTGTGGTGTGGATTGAGATATTGGGATTGTAGAAAATAACATTATGAGAAAAGGACACTAAGCCATAAATTCGCACAGAAAATCATTTGTCTCCATTGGGTTAGTAGCTTGTTAAGCACTTGGACTTTACCGAGAGCCAAATTAGGTGGATACTTATGGGATTAAGATTATTGAGAGAATGGAATGAGTTGAATAACGCTTTATCCTCTTTTGCTATAGATTGATTTATTTGAGATTATATCCCTTGTCACTCATGTGATATTTCCTTATGATTATTGATGGATTGTATAGTGCCAGTTTGTGATACTGTGGTACTTGTAGATAGGGGTGTCAATTTTTAACACGACATGACAACACGACTCGAACACGATACGAAGTTAACGGGTTTGGGTTTAACATAAATGGGTTTGGGTTATAAACGGGTTGACACGTATAACACGATTAATAAACAGGTCATGTTTGGGTTTTACTAGTGTCAACCCGTTTAACACGACTCAACATGTTTAATTATAAAATATATTATGACTTAAGATAATTCGTCTCACATTAAATATTTATCAAGGTTTTGAGATTTTTTTATTTATAAAAGAGGTTTCTACTTTGATTTGGCCCATATCCAAAGTTACTAAACTTGAAAATTATCTATACATATAAAAGATAGGTACATTTTTTTATTTAAAAATTAAAATAAACGAGTTAAGTGTGTCAACACGTGTAACTTGTTTAATAAATGGGTTGGGTTTAGGTTTTGAAACTTGATACAATTAGTTAATAGTGTCGGGTTAGGGTTCACACATATTTTTGAATATATATGTCTTGACACGAACCGAACACGACACGATAACACGAATTGACACCCTACTTGTAGATGGTTTCTTAGCTGTGAATGTATACGTTGTTCTTGTGGCTTTGAATATAAAATGAAGATGCTTTATAAGGGTTGGTAAGCTTATACTTACATCTTGTGATTGGTTATGTGCATTGTAAACACCTCATTTTGTAACCCTTGATTAAGTAGTAGCAATTTTGTAATTATGCTAAAAAACCTACTTCAGGAAAGACTCATCCCGATTGAGCCTTATTCCTGGTAGGATTCCCTGCCAAAGTCCTAGTTCCATTAAAACTCCTCCTAACAGAGTCTTATTCCGACTAGGACTCTCTTGCCTATAGTCCTAATTCTATTAGGACTCCTCTTGCCAGAGTCTCAGTCTAAGTAAGACTCTTCCCAATAAAATCCTACTCTCGTTAGCACTCTCCTATCAGAGTCTCAATCCAAGTAGGACTCTTTCCGATAGAGTCTTACTCCCATTAGAACTCTCCTAATAGAGTCCCAGTCCAAGTAGGATTCGTCCTAATAGAGTCACACTCTTGTTAGGACTCTTTTACCCATTGAAGGGCGTTTCAAGTAATTTTGGTACCTTTTTCCACAAGGGCATTTTGATAATTTTGGCATAATCTTACCCTTAGTAGGACTTGCTAGTTACTTGAGGGGTATTTTTGTAATTTTCATATCATTTTACTCACATGGGGATATTTTGGTAATTTTAGCCCTTTGGTGAAGAATTAGAGGTAATTTGGTCATTTCACATGTCTTGTGGCAATCTAGAGATTCTATACCGAATTAGGGGACAATTTGGTAATCTTGAGTGATAGTAATCTATTTAGGCTTAATTAGGAATTTTCACTTTTAGAGTTTCAATAAATCTGGTTGCTTGATATTTCCTTAAATAGGAGATACATTGAACTTGGATATTTTTATTCTAGAGTTTATTTTCTAATTAAATTCTATTTCTCTTTTATCCCATTGGCTCTTGCATGTAGATATCAATTCTATTGGTTCGTACATTGTCATAATTATTTATTAATTCATTTAGTTAGCATAATCATTCTTATTTAATTAGATAACTTGACACTCAAGACATGATCCTAGCCCTCCATTTTAGGATTTTATCTTAGATTTTTGGATCAAATCTCTATATTTTCCAATAAATAGAGCCCTCATGCCATTAGTTTTAAGGGATAGATAGATAGACGAACTGACGAACGAAAGACACAATTTTCATAGCCTTACAGCTGTTAGTATAATCTTAAAGTTCTCCTTACAAGAACTCTCTCTCCCAAGGCCAAAACCTTGTCGAAGTGACAACCTCCCTTCAACAAGCAAGTGAAAGCAACACTTTCCAAACCAAAGAACAAATCGGAGATATGCACGATTGAAGCCTCCAATCTAGATTTTCCTAGTCAAAGATCTGCTCGACTTCAACGCCTGAACAAGGTACTGCTCTCAAACCCTTAATAGTTTTATTTAGATATAGTTGATCTCATCTCTTTTATCACTCTTGATAAAAGAGGGTAGACCGGAGAATTACGTGACTCTGATTCCATTTTTGAATAGATACGTAGGAAGCCTTCCGGCCCGAGTTAGATCTTCTTCCAGTCTTTTCTGTTTTATTCTATTTCTTTATGTCAGATTCCTTATTATTTCTCTTCCGGACTCGCATATCTCTTTTCAGTTTTCTCATGACAAAATAACATTACAAGTGAATATTCGAGGTTGATCCATTCGGATCGGGCAAGGTGGGTGCCTAACACCTTCCCACTCCGTACCTTAACCCCTGAGCCTGTTTCTTTGGTATTTTCATTTTATTTCAATGTTTTATCCTTTATTTGATCCATGTCAAGGGATCTTTAGAATGTAATTAGAAGACAAAGCAATGTAATTTCAATCATTTCATTCATTCCTTTCAAGTTTCCTTTTAATTATGTTCTATTGTAACGGGTTTACTTATTTTTCGCCCAAAAATAAGCTAACGACTGCTCAATTTCTCTATCTTTCATAAGAGACATTCCTTCTCACTTTTAAGGAAAGAGACAACCGGGATCCCTTTAAATCCATACAAAAAGGATGACACACGTTTTCTTTTTTCCGGTGTTTGTGCCCACAATGGCAACTCCATTAGGGACTAAAGAGGGTTAGACTCAGGTAAAGTATTCACTTCAAGAATATTTTTGTTTACTTTTTTTACATTCGTTTATTTTACACTATATGATGAATGAATGGATGTATGGATGGATGAATAAAAAAAGGGACTAAAATCTAAATGCCTTGCGCACACATCATTTCATACATTACATTTGCACTACATACCCTCTAAACTTTGGACAGTTAATATCCCTCACCTCGTATGCTCATTTAGCTTGACAGGATGTCGCCGATGAAAGCCCTTCATTCCTTGATCAAATATCGCTTAGCCAGGGACAATACATTCTAATGGCCTTAGGATGGTATGCAAAAAGGCGAGGCGGTACCATTTGACCATAGTCATTACAATCTAATGATTTTGGAAGTTATATGGCACGTCCTGTCAAAAGGGGAGCCTTAAAACCTTTATGCGATCGAAGTGTCATGCATATAATCTACCCTAGATTCATGATTTAGGATAATACACTCAGCTCTGGTAAGACACTCACAGACTTTTTGTGTAGTTTGTCACAATCAGAAAAAGCCTAGAAAAAAAAAAAAAAAAACCCTCTTTCAACCGATTGGCACAAGGGGTTGACTACTGATCGGCACACAGAGAGGGCATTTTCTGATTTTGCAAATTTTTCAAGTTTTTAATTTTTTTTGGAAAAACTGTGACTTTTTCACTAATGGGCCAATAAAATGACTTTCAAAATGAACTTTTTGGGCTTGTACTCATCACCTAATCCTTGTAAATTGACTCGAGTTCTAATCATGTTCAATTCTAGTAAAGGTCCGGATCAATTTCAAATATTTTCTCGATTTTTTAGAAATCTTTCCCTCAAAGTCTATAATTCATTCCATTATCATTCAAGTCTCCCACTATGTTGGAATTTAGGATCTAGATATGATTTTTGAGATTTCATAATTCGGATTCTTTAATTATCTTAAGAATCAAGTCGGGCTCCAATCTGTGGGCCTCTCTCAATTCTTTCTATCATTCAACTCTTTTCCATGAGTCTTCTCATTTCTCAATTTGTCAAAAGAAAAACAAAATCCAAATATTTTGGGAAAAACATTTCTCGTTGGCTAAAAAAAAGAAAAAAAAATGGAGGGAGTCTAAACTTTTCTTTTAATTCTTTTTCTCTCTCTTTCCCAAATTAATTTTGAAAAGGGCGCATTTCGGATAGATTCTAGTGCCCAATAATAATAATAATAATAATAATAATAATAATAATAATAATAATAATAATAATAAAATTCCTTCCTTAAAATATTCTTCTTTTCAAAAAAAATCATTCAAAAAATAAAATAATTTTTTTTCTTCTTTTCAAAAAAAAAAAGTCATCAAATAAAAATAAAAAACCACTGTCTACTGATCGGCAGACAGTGCCGATCTTGGTACGGTCTAAGTTTTTTTTTTTTTTCCCTCTCCATCCGCAGTGTGAGGGACCCCGTATTTAGAATGAAAAAAGCAACAATTTTTTTTTTCTTTTTCCTGGACATGAAACAAGCCAACCAAGAATCAAGTTGTAGACTTTTTCAAATGGGACCACATGCCACTTTTGGTTTAAAGTCTCAGGGTTTCCAAAGAGCTTCCATGTGCCAAATTTTTTATAACTTGTCCTGGCCCAGCATACTTACATTTGATCTCTACTACCATGTGGGTTCAAGAGCATTTTTCAATCCTTATTGGTTATGGCTTTTTCTTTTCTCAATTCACATAAGATAAAAATAAATAAATAAATAAATAAAAAAAACAGATGAATGAAATGAAATCCATTCTTTTCAAAGAATAGTCAACTGTTTTTAAAAAGAAAAAAAAAAATCCTTCTTTTTTCAGTGGAAAAGGAGAAGTTTCAACAAAAAAAAAAAAATCAATGTCTTCCAAAAAAAAATTATTTTCCTTGAAAAAAAAACTTTTTGTTTTTTATCTCTCAAATTAAAAAATCATCAAGTTCTTTCGCAGTTTTTGGGATCAAGTCAAGTTCAAATTTTTTGGACCCCCTTTTATCATTCCTTGTCATCCTATTCCATCTAGTTAGGATTTTATTTCATAATCCCATTGGGATTCAATGTCCTCTCTTAGGATTCAATTAGATTCTGTGGCCTTTCATTTTTTTTCTCCATTCTTTTGAAATCTTTTTCTCAAGTCTTAGGGATTATCTTTTCTCACTCCATTAGGGTCTGATCAATTCTATTAGGAGTGCATCTTCCTAATTTTTAGGAATTCCTTCCTCATTCAAGCAAATTTCTTCATCCTTTTAGAGTAAAAGGGTTAGCTAGGCATCATGCCCCTACCTTTTTTCGAAAACAAAAATAAAAAAAGTTTCAAAAATTCAAAATTTACAATCATTTGTGCTTCCTCTTCTACTAATGAATGATCTCCTTTTCCATTTAAATTGGAACTTATCCTATTCAAAGTTTTGAAAATCAAAAAAAATTCTTTGGACTATTGGCTTGGATTCAAATTCCTCTGTACTCATTTGGTGATCAAAAAGTGCACTAAGATTTCCTACACTATTGCAACTCTTATTCCCTCAGTTGAGCTTAAAGACCATGGCATCAAAATCATGTCAATCACAGCACTTTGTCCCTGTGGATCAAGATCAATTACTCCAAATTTTGGCTAAAATTAGAAAAGATATGGCCAATTATAGGGATGAAACATAGAAGTTCTCCCAGATAGTCCAAGAACTGTTACAACAACGGTTACTGTAGACACCTCATTTTGTGACCCTTGATTAAGTGGTAATTCCCGCTAGGACTCTCTTGCCAGAGTCCCAGTTTTATTAGGACTTCTTCTGACAGAGTTCTACTTCCGTTAGGACTCTTTTGCCTATCAGAGGGTGTTTCCGTAACTTCAACACCTTTTTGCCCACTAAGGGCAGTTTGGTAATTTTGGTACAATCCTACTCTCAATAAGACTTCCTAATTACTTGAGAGGCATTTTTGTAATTTTCATATCATTTTACCCACATGGGGGTAATTTGGTCATTTTAGCCATTTGGTGACGAATGGGGTAATTTGGTCATTTCACATGTCTTGTGGCAATCTAGAGATTCTCCACCAAATTTGGGGTGATTTAGTAATCTTGAGTGATAGTAGTCTATTTAGGCTTAATTAGGACTTTCTACTTTTAGAGTTTTCATAAATCTAGGTTGCTTCATATTTCTTTAAATAGGAGATACATTGAACCTAGACATTTTTATTTTAGAGTTTGTTTTTCAATTAAATTCTATTTCTCTTTTATCTCATTGGCTCTTGCATGTAAACATCAATTCTATTGGTGCGTGCATTGTCATAATTATTTATTAATTCATTTAGTTAGGATAATCATTCTTATTTAATTTTATATTTATTTAATTAGATAATTATCACTCAAGATGTGATCTTAGCCCTCCGTTTTAGGATTTTATTTTAGACTCGTCGGATCAAATCTCTATATTTTCCTATAAATAGAACCCCCAGGCCATTAGTTTTGGGGACACGAAAATAACAAGAATGGAAGATGATTTCCATAGTCTTGCGCTTTTAGTTTAATTCTAGAGTTTTATCTACAAGAACTCTCTCTCTCCTGAGGCTGAAACCGTGCCGAAGTGACAATTTCTCTTTGCAAAGCAAGCCGAAGCAACGCATTCCAACCCGAAGAACAAGCTAGAGATTTTTCCGATTAAAGTCTCTGATCCATACTTTCCTAGCTGAAGTACTGCCCGACTACCATGATTGAATAAGGTACGCTCTCAAACCCTTAACAGTTTTCTTTAGATCCGGTTGATCTCGCCACTTTTATCACTCTTAATAAAACAGGGTCAACCAAAGAACGACGTGATTCTGATTCCGTTCTTCTGAACGGATACATAGGAAGCCTTCGGGCCCAAGTCAAATTTATTTCCTTTCTTTTCTATTCTAGTTTTACTTCTTTACACTAGATTCTTTATTATTTAGTTCTTCCATACTCACATCAATTTTTTCAGTTTTCTCATAACAAAATAGCCTCACAAGTGAATATTCAAGGCCGATCCACTCGGATCGGGTAGGGTGGGTGCCTAACACCTTCCCACTTCATACCTTAGCCCCCGGATCCATGTTTTCTTTGGTTTTCACTTTTTATTTCAGTGCTTTATTTTTTGATCCATGTCAAGGGATCTTTAGAATGTAATTAGAAGACAAGGTGATGTAAATTTTAATTATTTCATTCCTTTTCAATTTTCTTTTAATTATTTTCTGTTGTAACGGGTTTGCTTATTTCTTGCCCAAAAATAAGTTGGTGACTCCTCAATCTCTCTATCTCCCATAAGAGATGCTTCTTCCCACCTTAAGGGAAGAAGACAGTCGGGATCTCTCTGAATCCATAAAAATGATGACATGCTTTCCTTTTTTCTGGTGTTGGCACCCATAGTTACCACCACCTCCACCAGTCCCAGTAGGGCCTAACAATGCTTTCGATAACCAACCATCTATACAGCATCAAGATCATCTCCTATAGAACCAACAGGCCCAAGATGCAGCCACATATAATTAGTTTGATCGAGTCGAACAAAATAAGCCCCAAAATGAAAGTCAAACCTCAAGAGAAGCTCAACACCAATGAAGAGGCTCTTCTCAAAAGGCTTGAAAAGATGGAAGCCATTATATGAAAATCCAACCATGGAGATGACATGATTGATATCCATAAACTCTCCCTCTATACCGAGATTCGTTTTCCCTAACGAGTTCAAAATTCCAAACTTAGACAAATTTAATGGGACCACATGCCCAAAGACCTATCTTAAGCTATATGTTCGGGCCATGCAACCACTAGGGACTATAACTAAAATGATGGCTCAAATGTTCCACCAAACACTCATTAGGGCAGCTCTATGTTGGCTTTTAGAGTTGGAAGAGCCCATATCCAAAGATTGGGAACAACTTTACATGCTTTTGTCAAGCAGTATAAGTACAATAATGAGTTGGACATCACACTCAGGGACCTTGAGACCACCAAGCAAGAACCCTAAGGAGACTCTTAAACTTTCATCATCCGATGGAAGGCCAAAGCGTCCCAAATGGTCAATAGGCCGAGTGAAAGCCGAACAAGTGCAAATGGTGAAGAAGAACTTACTTTTCATCTATCGTGAATCATTGTTTGCCCACTACTTTGAGCCTTTCAAAGCTCTTATAAGGGCTAGAATCCAAATCAATGATGCAATCAATGATGGAACATTGACGAAGCCCACACAAAACATTAAGCCCAATAACTTCAGAGATTGCAATAAATACCTTAACTCCATAGTAGTCTTTCTCTTGGTCTATTAGTTTAGCTGCCTCACCGCCGCCAAATTCATCTCGAAGGACAGCCATCAAGGTCATTCTAAAAACTCTTTGCATCATTGAGCGAAGTTTTTCAAAAGTTTTGTAAAGAAGGGCATCTCCAACCTTTAGATTTTCGGCCCACTCCAAACCCAATACCCAAAAGCTATGATTTGAGCAACCATTGTGCCTACCATCAATGTGAGGGCCACTACACTGATCATTGCACAATGTTAAGGCATGCTTTCTAAGATTTGATTGATAAACAAGTCATTGGGCCATTGGGTCTCCTCCTTCAAGGATCAACCAAGATTAGCCCACAATAAGAAAATAAGGAGGTTTCTAAGCCAAAGATCATTCTTTTATTCTTCTTGGATAATTTCTATTTGTCTTTCCTCATGTTTCAATAAAGATTCTCTTAGGAGGACTTTTAACAAAATGTTTGCATGATTCATCTTGATTCTTTAAGAAAATGAATGTCATCAAATTCACAATAAGATTGAATGCGTTGAATCCAAGCATCATCAAACTTCATTAATCATCTTGATTTTCTCATTATTCCCCAATTCATCCATTTATCTCAAAGGCATTTTATTTGATTCAATCACCATCCAAAGAAGATAATCATGACCCTAAGCAAGCATCAACATCATGAGTCTCAACAATGTGAGTGTTTCCTAAAAGCAAGCAATTCCAAAGGATAGGAGGCCATCACTTGGCAAACCAAATTTGTCCTATCACCCATATCAAAGATATCCACTTGCAGACCTTTTGAGCCTGCTAGATTGGATTTTCTTTTTTAAACCCATCTACTAAACCTTGGGGGGGAAAGCCTGCTATACGTGCACTCTCACAATGCCATCGTAGAAGAATCAAAGAGCAAAGAGAAGAAACATCTTTGCCCCTTGTGAAAGAAAACATATCCAAGCAAGGAAATGACAAAACAAATATCAAGGAAGAGTCAAAAAAACAAAGAAAAGAAAGTCTTTGCCTCATCAAAAGAAGCATTTTCCAAGCAAAGAAGCAAAAAATTAGTTAATAAGCTTTGAATGGCTCAAAAAGCTTCAAGCGAGAAATGAACTACGTTAGACCTGATTTTCCAAAAAAAAGATACTTAGGCAGCCTAAAAAGTCACTTTTTTCTTGGTCCTGCTAAGAATGGAGATGCATATCGAGGTCCTACAAATGAACGGCATGCACATCAAAGAGATGCACACAAGGGGCTTGGTACCATGAACACAGGTTTTTGGGCCTTATATACCTTTTGTTTGGTAAACCTTACCCTAGTCTACGTTCTGTCCCTAATAATAAGACCACCTTAAGGTTTTACTTGCTTGAGAGAATTGTCACATTTCAGCTGAGA
Source organism: Nyssa sinensis (assembly GCA_008638375.1). Taxonomy (NCBI): domain Eukaryota; kingdom Viridiplantae; phylum Streptophyta; class Magnoliopsida; order Cornales; family Nyssaceae; genus Nyssa; species Nyssa sinensis. Next base: position 14,217,225 of record CM018046.1, read on the forward strand.
GCTCTTTCAAAGGATCTTACAAATAGATAAATCATGTAACAAACAGTTTCAGACAAGGGGCTTCCTCCTTACTAGTTTGCACCACATTAGTTCTTCATTCTTTACTCATTTTCTGAAAGAACTCATCGAGGGACTCCTTACCTACTTATTTGCACCAAATTGCATTGTTACTTTTTGAAGTAACTCGTCCTTGCTTCATAAGGGGCTCTCTTATGCTTTGACTCATTCTAAAGAGTATTTCATACTTTTACAACTCATATAATTTTTCTAGTCAAGGGCTCCTTCATGCCAACATAATGACCTTTTTTTCATCTAAAGGATTCCATTTCATCCTTTGCTTTGTTAGACCTTGCCCACATCTTGGGTAAATTCTCCATCACTTTGGCTCACCCAAATTTTTTTAATTCAATGATTTCATACCAATATACTCAGTGAAACGCACAATTTGTAGTGAAAATCAATGATCCTCATTTTCTCAAATGATTAGATTGAATCATGCTCAAAACAAATACTTTGAAGTTTTCAAAGGAATATTCCAAGTCATTAGGAAGGGCAAAAAGATTTTATCCTATGAACTTAAAGATAAGTCTTTAGCTGATCAAGTCTCTTAAGCATTCATACCCAGAATTCATAGCTCAATCATATTTTCCCTAAACCATCTTCAAAGATGGACAACCTAACCACTCGAAACTAAGCAATGGTTCTTTTGACCTAAACAACCAACGTGATTGCCAATAATGTAGGGGCTAGCAGAGTCCAAGCCAAAAGTTAGAATTTTCTCTAAATGAAAAATACTTTTCAAAAATGGAAAAAAAAAAAAAACTATTTCACAAGATTCTCTTTCATCCAAATGAGAACATTTCTTCACTCATATCTGAGTTGAGTACATTCTCCTTACTCCTCTCTAAGTTGAGTAAATTTCACATTCCTCTAGTTGAGGTAAGAGCTCTTCATCAAATAATTTTTTCAAACCTTTTCGCACTCTTATCTAAGTTAAGTTATACCTCATTCTATCAGGGTCAAGGTTGTTTCTTGCATATCTTATCTCTCATCTATCTTAGGCAAGCACTTTCATTAACCCTTATCTTTAGTTAAGTGTATCGCTTTGAGTGTATCTCTTTTCAAAGTTGAGTACACTTCTTGTTCTCCTATCCTAAGAAAGAGTTGAGCAACATGAGCTTGTGATCTGAAACTTGATTAAACTCTTACCCATGGAGTCACACTGAATTCTATCATTCTAGTAGAGTTAACAAGTCATGAACAAGCATTCTCCATGGAGTCTTCACTCTCCACACAAGTCATTCGAGGAAGCATTTTATCAACCTATTAGGATGGAATTCTCTTTTAGGTAAGTTGTTTAAGGACGCAAATTATATCAACCTATTAGGATGAAGTTCCCTTTTAGGTAAGTCGTATAAGGACGTAGTTTTATCAAACGTATTAGGATGAAGTTGCCTTTTAGGTAAATCCATCTGAGGACCGTCACCTATCTAGGTAAACCATCTGAGGACGTAATCATCTAAGAAAAAAAAATTTCTAAAGACGTAATCTATCTAGGCAAAAACATCTGAGGACACAATTCGTCTAGGTAAACTATCAAAGGATGTAACCATTTAGGAAAAAAATGTCTGAGGACTTAATCCATCTCGAAAAAACGTCTAAGGACATACTATATCTCGGTAAAACCCTCTGAGGACTGTACTCTATCTTGGCAAACCGTCAGAGGATGTATGTAACATCCTGACCCAATTAAGTGAAGCAATTAACGATAACGATGATTATCATAAGTTAATTTTTCTTATTAACCAAGGACAATTTTAATTAAGACTAGTAGTCCATAAATAGGAAATCAAAAGTATAATGAGAACAACTAACTCTAAAATTGGAGACGACCAATTTTCAGAATGCAAATTAATGCCAAGGGTCATAAATTGACAACGAGTTACAATTAGTGTTAATCAAAGATTAACACACGAATAAATATGGGAAATTAGTGCACAAAGTGCACTTAAGTAAGACTAACGCTATATGTGAATAAAGCATGTTTAATCAAGATTTTTCCAATAATAATAATAGACTTTTCGTGTAATTTAAACGCTATAAAATACACCAAAGCAAAACTAGTAATGCATGGATGAAGTATGCAAAATCAAAAAGTCTTGCAGGAATTCCAAGAGACTTTTATGAGAATTAAAATACAATTTTGCGCATTCAAAAAATACACTAAGTATGCAATGTAATGCATAAAAAGAGAAAAAAAAAATAAGGGGAAAATGAGCAAAATGCTTCCACCAAGACTTAAACCTTGCACTTGTGCAAGGAAAGGATAAGTCTCCAAAAAAAATACCAGCTGGGCTACAAGCACTTTTGTGCTATATAACCCATAAAAATGTACATGTCTGCATGCACAAAAGCTGAGGTGTCAACACCTCATTGGACCCTAACATTATCCAATTATATTTCATGCAACACCCAATACATGTTATATGTATATATATTATTATGTGTGTGTTGCATGTGTGTTAGAAAGACAGACGTGTGCGTGTGTGATGGTCGGTTAAAGAGAGAGAGAATTATAAAGAGAGAAAGTAGAGAAGAAGAAGAAAGAAGAGGAGTTGCATGCACCATGAGCCCAAACCAGAGAAACAACTCGAAGCATTGAAGGTTTAGAATCATCCAAGGGAAGGGAAATAGTAGAGGAAAGAAGACAGGCTACCATTGGAGGTAAGCGAAGATTTTCTCTCTTCTTGGTTTTCTCTTTTAAAAACCCTGCAATTGTGAGTTTTAATAGCATACATGCATGTGAAATTGAAAGAGAATGAAAATTTGAAAGAAAAATGGACATCTTGAGCTTAAAAACCCTAAGAACTATCATGGTTGAACCTAGAGAAAATGGGTTAAAAAGAAAACTTGAACCAAACTTAAAACAAATTACATGGCTCAAAAGAGCATCAAAATTGAAGTGCACTGCAATTTAAATCATCAAAAATGGTCAAGAGACCAAGGAGATATCTTGAGTTATAGGTGCGATTGGGTAAATTGAGTGACCGAAATTATGGTCGTTTTCTTGGTTTTAGGAACAGGGATTGGTTCCCCAAGCTTCCAGAAATCGAATGGGAGAAACAGGAGCTCAAAACACAGTGTAGAACTCTGCGGAATAGAAAAATAATACGTCACCAAAAAGTCGGGCCCTCGCTAGAGCTCGACTGTAACCTTTTATATCAACAGTCAAAAGTGTATGAAATCCATTTTTTAAGATGGATATGGAACCTCTATGGAAAAATGGGTCGAACCCCGTTGGAGTTGTCGTCGGAAGTGATCGGCGACAGTCGTCGGTGCCGGAAAGGGTGATCAAAACCCTCCCTAGATAAGTGAGGAAGAAGAACAGTGTGCGAGTCATGTCTTCGATCGAATCTCGGGTTGGGTCCTTACCAAATTATTAAATGGGTTTGGACTTAATTTAAAGGGCGTCGTTTCGATCCAAAAAATTAAAAAATAAATAAATAGGCTGATGCCATGCTAACGTCAGCATGACATCATGGATCGAACTAAACCGGTTGGTTCACCTCTGTTTTGGACTGGTTCATTTGGAACTCAACTAAACCAATTGGTTTTATTTAAACAGTTTCTGAAATTGTGTTTTGACTCTCAGACCTTTCTGTTAATTATGAAATGACCCCCAATAGTTTCTGTTAATTACAAAATGGACCGAAAAATTAATTAAATATTATTTTTAAATCCTTTTAATTATAAGAGAAATTATCAAAATACCTTTGAGTCAAGAATAGGCCAAATGAAGGCCAACTAAAATAAAAAAAGAGTCTAACCAATATTTTTTAGCATTCCGGACTCAACGGCAAAGTCCAATTTGTGAAACTAAATCCCAAAAAACTTGAACGGACAAACTAGAATAATTCTAAATATGTCTTAATGATTAATTAAGTGACCAAATGAACTCTGATGACTATGAAAATACATACTTTAACATTTTGGAAGATTCTGGACCCAATGGTAGGATCTATTTTATGAAACAAAGTCCCGAAAATATAGACACGTGAAATGTCATAATTACCATTTTACCCTTAATAATCCAAAAGCCAGTTAAATGTTAAAGATGACATATTCTAACTTTCTTTGATGTTCCGGACTCAACGGTAACAATCACAGTGACAATGGCTAACAATCACAGTGACACAGACGCAAGGGTGTAACGTAACGAATGAGGCTATCGAGAGTGTGAATGCCTTTTTGTTTTCATTTCATAGCACCCTAAAATGACACCGATATGCATGTTTTAATCACATAATTTCATATCTTTGTGTTTTTAGTGGTTTTTGATCAATTTTATGAATTTTATATAGATGATTTTATATGACTGATGAGTTTCATGTTGAATTTTATGATTTTTAGTGACATTTTATTTATGTAAATGCAATTAAACGTTAAAATAAATTAAAACTAACTAATATTAGCACTATAAAATCACTTATTAGTAGAAATCACAATGTCTCTCTTAATAATACATATAATAAAGGGAAAATTTGAAATTACCTGCATGATTGCATCAATGTTTAATCAAATCACCACCATGAAGAGTGATAAGAAGGATCATACTGAGACCTTGACTGAGATTGGGATTGACTGCTACTTACTTGATTGTCATTCCTGTAATACCCCGACCCGAATTAGGGATTATTAAGCCCTTGTGTTAAATTAGAAATCGATGCCTTAAGTAACGAGGTCGGTTTCAACTCCGATGCACGGATTTTTAAATAATAGTCCTGAAAACTCAGGACAATTGTACATCACTTTCGTTGCAATCACCAACTTGTCGGTTCCGTGATAATTATATTTTCATGTCAACCGCCAGTCATCGATACGAGTATGAGAATTGGACACGCATTATGAGGATACGAAGGATTAGTATAAAGGGTGTACACTTAAGAGAAATAATTAATTTTTAAAGTAATTAATTATTATAATATAAGTAATTAATGGTAGTATATGTATATATATATAATAATATATATAATATATGTACTATATGAATAATTAACTTACCTTATAAATATATATATATATATATATATATGCAAATACATATATATGTGTATACATATATAAATATAAATATGAATATATTTATATATTATATGAAGGCATGCAAAAATCCAAGGTGTAATAGTGTGTGTGTGTGTGTGTGTCTTCAAGTGTGTTGGCAATATAACATGTATATATATATATATACACACACACATACCTATATACACATATGTATCCTATACAAAAACAAAACAAAAACACCACACACACACACACAACCGGCCATGATGGCCTGCTCACCACTGCCCAAACAGTGGGGCACTCATGAGAAAACCTAAATTGGGCTAACCCATTTTGTGGGACAATCAGAAAAAGGTGATGATGATCTAGGGTTATAAACACATATACACACAACTATATACACACACTCTTGAGCCATCCGAGAGTGAGGGAGAGATTGAAGGGGATTCTGGGATTCAGAAGTGAGGAACAAGGGAGAAAATCAGAGGAAGAGGAAAGAGAATACCATTTCGGAGGTAAAAATACCATAACCTAATACTTTCTCTCTCTAAAACAATTACATGTATTACAAGTTGTTTAGGTTTTCTTATACATGCATGATGTTTAGGATGCTAATACACGAATGAGGCATGAAATTTGACCTTTAAAACAATCCAAGAACATCATACCCATAAGGGTCGGCCATGGATATACCTTAGAGAAATAGGTCTGAAACCGTTAGAACCAAACCCTATTTGGTTGGTTGGGACCTCAAGTAGACCCTATGGGTGTTCTAATCAACCTAATACGCGACCACAAAACCCTAGAAATGACTCCCAAAAATCGAGTTACAGGTTCGGGTCTCGAAGACCCATCTTAAAAATCAACCCCTAAACCTGTTTTTGAGAATGGGGATTGAATCCCCATACCTTGAGGGTCACACAGAACCAAACCATGCTAAAAATGGTGAAGAAACGAGGGTTTACTAGAGAGTTGCAGGTTGGATTATCCACCTTCTGCCCAAACTTGCGAGGCCAATACAAACCCTAAAACCAATGCCAAATCTTTCCATAATGTCCCAGAAATAGTTTAGATTAAAAACAGTAGGGTTTAGGTGAGTAAAATGGATCGAAATTGAAGCTTTTTAGCTTCGAGAATTAGGGCAACACTGGTGATGGTCGTGGGGAAGACGACCCAATCGACTCACTGTTTGAATCGAGTCACCGAGTTAACTCGAGACACGAGTTAGGACGAGAGATGGCCACCGAATAAGTAGGGCGACGTCGTTTTGTTTTGAAACCCTGATTTGGACTATTTGGTTACGCGTATACTGACCAATTTAATAAACTCCGTGCGAATGGGGATATCCTATCCACGTTTAATTGCCCTATCCGCCGTTTGGTTTAAGAAAACAGGGAAAAATAAAAGAAAAGGGAAGGTTTGTTGCTACAGGGTTTTGAACCTCTGACCTCACGCACCCCAATCGCCACACTTACCACTCAGCCACGAGTACGCGCATGTAACTATATGGAGCAAGATAAGTATATATTATAAAATTAATAAATATAAAGAAAATAAAATAAAAAGGTGCATTCTGCACCTAATGGGATTCGAACCAAGGCAGTTTTGGGAGGGAGGTGACACGCTGGCCAGCGTGCCATCCATTTCATTCATTCATTTTAAGCAAGCTAAATTTATACATATCATACTAAATGAATTTAATTTAATTAAATTAAATAGTCAAAAAATGACCGGTGTCCAAATGAGATGAGTTATATATGTATTCTTACTATCTCGGATCTCCTGAGTCCATTGGTGAGGTCCACGACATGAGATGAGGTCTCGAAAAAAATTTAAGACCTGTAAAATTGTCAAAATGACCAAAATGCCCCTGCCCCATAAATGAGTCAAACGAAATCTAAATTAAATAAAAAAAAAATAGTGGATTTTGACTAATTTAAACATTCTAAATCTAATGGTAGGGTCTGTTTCATGAGATGAGACTCTGAAAAATTTAGACATGTTAAGGTATAAATTACTAAATTGCCCCTAACATGTCCAAAGCCGAATTAAGTTCTAAGAAAGCCTAAACCGACTTTCTTCGACATTCCAGACTCAATGGTAGAGTCCAAATTATGAAATGAAGTACGAAAAAACATGACACGTAAATAGGTAAAATGACCATTTTGCCCTTTTCATACAAAAGTCCGAATTAAATTCTAGAAAAGCCTAAACTGACTTTCTTCGACGTTCTAGACTCAATGCTAGAGTCTATTCGACCAAGAGAAGTGTCTAAAATAAACATACATAAAATTTGATGAATAGCATAAGTCCAGTGATTATAAGATTAGTGCACTGCTCGAGGTACCAAACTAAACAGTACGGTACATATTTAAAATGAAATACGAAAAGACACGACACATAAACATGTGAAGTAAATAACTTTAAATTAAAGTTAATAAAGCTACCAGAAGAGTATAAAATAAATTTAATTCCTAATACATTAAATTGTGTCACAGGTTAAGAATGCGAGTTGAATTAAATACAGAAGAAATTTATGAAATCGTGTTAGGATCTAATACAAACTAAGCATAAGTTAGGCAACATCAATAGATGATATTGCAGCAAATGTGAAGTTAATGAGGTTATTTATGAATTGTTCTTAGGAACTACGAAGGAAGTGGGAAAGCGCATTTTTAGCACTAACCCTAAAGGATCGAGGTGAGTAACCTTGTGTTTGAAATGGAGATTTAACTCCATATATTTGATGAAGTTTTAAGTTCAAGTTATGAGAAGTATTTGAATATCAAATTCAGTTTTTATACAATTCTTGTTTTTAAAATATTCTGTTATGACATGCTGGTTAAATGTTTTTATATTCAATTCTGTTCTTGAAAATATTTAGCATGTCCGGTTAAAATGCAAATTTCTTTAAATATTCTGAATTTGATTGTTACAAGTATTTGAAGTCCTATTGCAGAAGTCATATGTTCATGTTTTAAATACTCATGAAAAGTATCTATTGAAGTAGCCATGTGATAAATGTTTTATAAGATAAACGGTACTAAGTACCACCCCCTATGATGGTTGAAATCCTTTGGGATTCAATAGTAAAATGCCCGGTAGCAGGATCTAATCCCCCAGGCAAATATGATCGGCAGTATTAACAGTAAAACGGGAGTCTGGTTCAAAACAGATTCCACATAATTAAAGAGAAAAGATGACAAATGTTTTTAAAAATGGAAGCAGGTTTTTACCCCTATTTTATTATACATGTTTATATGCTTTTAAATTGCATATGCTCTACTTGAAGAAATGTGTATTTAGCTTGAATACTTTAAATGTTTCAAAGCTATCTGTTTTAAGAATGCATATACTCTGTGTTATAAAATGTACGAGCAATTGGTAGTGAGTATTTTATAAACTCTCATGTGCTAAACCACTACCAGTTGAAAACCCCATGACAAATGCAAGAATTACTCACAAGCTTAGATTAGCTTACCCAGATTTTTATTCGGACTCCCCTTTCAGGTGATTGATAGCAAATTGATTTTGAAGACAAGGATGATGAGTCTAGCTCTTTTGAGAAGACGTGCTTAAGTAGCTCCTTTTTGAGAAATTATATGAACTCTAGTAGCATATTTTGTATTAGCAAACAATATAAGGTTATGTATTAAGCCCCTCGGGGCAATACAATGTAAGGTTATGTATTAAGCCCCTCGGGGCAATCGATATGTAATGTTATTAAAATCTTTAAGCTTTTAGTTATGCTCTGAATGTGCGATCATGTGTACCATTGTGAATAGCGGTAGTATCGGACAGATGTGCAAATTTCAAAATGAGAAAAGAAAAGAAAAAGTTTTTCACGCTTCTGCAACCACATGAAGCACATCTATTCGATACCGCTGCAGATGTGAGCCTTGTCCCGAGGCCTTCGGGTCTTGGGGCAGTGGTCGAGACTCGGGGTCCGCGCGAGGCAGAGTTCGAGTCGTGACAATTCCTATCATTGAATCCTCCCGTACTTGCTGTGTATAATCCACTTGATATCCATATCTAAGGAAGAAAATGATCTAAAGGGAAGGAGTTACCATAAGGCGGCGATGGTGGAGGGTGATATTGAGAAGGCCCAGAGTCTATGAAGTATTTATAAGATGGTAATACGAGAATTGAGGTTGAACATATGTTCCTTGTCCATGAGAATTGAGGTTGTGAGTAATGAATACTAATTTCTGAATCTTGAGTTATCTTAGCCTATTCTTGTCTTTGTGTGAATGATGCTAAATGTGCTCCAATGGCGCTCACAATTTGAAGATGAGGTAGTTTGACTCAAAAATTTTTACAATAATTCGTGAAAGTTCAGGAGCACAAGTACCATAGAGAATCCATCATTCAACTGCAAAAAATAAAAATGTCTAACATAAGCAAAAACTAAATATAAGTTTATGATATAAAAAATTGAGTAACTAATTAGCAGTATTTGTTTGCTTCCATGCTCTTTGAGGAGTTTCAAATGTTTCTCATTGATCCCGAAATATTAATAATTGTAATTAATGAATTTATTAATTAGATTTTTTAAATATACAAGTTAAGTACAAAAAAGCTTGAAAGACTCAGTCGAATACTTACTTGATTTATAACTAAAAAGCCGACTGACGGTCAATAATCCTCCAATAATCTTGATAATATCGACAAGCATTTTTAACTATCAATTTTGCATGATCAATTGCTTCATATGAAACCCATTGTGGGCTTCTCATCCCCATCAACCAATCTAAGAACCTTCACAAGTGGTTCTTAAACTTTCATGATTTTAACAGTCTTTTTCCATAAGTCATTTCCTATGATTATCTTTCTCAAATCATAAGGTTGTCCACTTTCATCCTCCCTCACTTCAAATTCTTCCACACATCGAAATTGAACATATCCCTCAAATTTTGCTTGCTCCTCAAAATACTCTCAATGGCCACAAAATTTGTAGCAAATCTAGTTATAGCATGACGAAGTAACTCTCTACCAGTTGTAAATTTCTTCATTAAGTTCAGAACCCAAATTGAGTTGTAGATGAAACCTGTTATTGATATTGCGTCCTTCATAAGTTGAGCCACATTTCTTTTCTTGGCCATGTCATGAAGCATGAGGTCAATGCAGTTAATAATTTTTAATAATTAATAAATTTTTAAGGAATTGACTTAATTTCATTGTGTAGAATTAATAATTCTATTACTTAATAATTAATATTTTTAAAAAAATTTGTAATATTAATTATTAGAGAGATAAAATAGTTATACATTTACTTATATATATCCCATTTATAATATATTTTGGTCATTATATTTATAAATTTTATTTACATTAAAGTTAAATGTATTGTAAGGAGGAAAATTGTGGCATGAGTAAACGTAAAAACATAACTTCTTTAGTTCAAAAGGATATTATGAATTTTTATATGTCCTAAGTTGAACATTATATGTATTTTTATATGAAATGTCGAAATGTCATTAAAAAATTGAATACAAGATCCCTTTTGTCTCCAAATTCATATACATATGAAATAATTTTTTTATTAATAAAAATATAAGAAATTTTATAATTAATAATTCTAATAATTAATCAATTTTTTATCTCTCAAATTTATTAATTATAAGAGAATTTAATGTAAATATATTATAACTCTGAGAGTGTATTTTATTTTGTGTGTTTTTTTGTTAGATCATTCATCCAATAAAAAGGAGAAATTAATCTAAAATTATCTGGGGCAACGATTCTCCACATTATCATCTAACGTACTGTGACTATCCCTCAATAATTTTAAAACTTTTAAGAAATATTTAATAAATAAATTTTTTATAAAATTAAAAAAAATTAGAATTTATAAAAGATAATCACATCACATCAAATAATGATATAATATGACCATTTCACTTGATAATCACTAACTTAGGAGGGGGAGGGGGGAATACAAGATTTTATGGTGTTGTGACCACGTCAGTTTGCCTTTAAATTATTAAGTTTGAGTTTGGTTATGAGTCAGTTTAATTGAAATTTGAAAAAATTTGAAAAGAAATCAAAAAAGGGGATAGAAGAAAAAGATAAATTATAGTGATTTTTTTAAAACAATTTTTATTTAAAAGAAAAATTTGTGCAAGTCATTGAATAACAAAAAGATTAGAAGTCAAATTGTATTTGAATCATAAAGGATCTCTATTTCTCCCCTTACTTGCCAACGACGATTTAATGTGCCCTAAAAAAAAAGTAAACAAGGATTCGAATTTTGACTTTATCTGAAGACAGGCAATCTATGGAGATAGAGAGAGAGATATAGATATAGTTACACACATACAGACACAATACATATACAGCCACGCAAACCCAGCAAATTAGCTGCCAATGATGTGACTGAGACAGTATACTCACCCCTTTGATCTTTGACTTGTTGTTTATCCCATGGCCCCCCTTTGTGACCCCCATCGGAGCTTTAATATTTACGTGGGACCCAACAGAAACAGCTGTGAGCTCAGCTGTATCTTTGCTTGGTTTTTCAAGATCTATCATTTACCTAACACGTGATGAGCATATACTTTTATTAGAAAAATAAAGGGTTGTCTTGTCTTTTTCATTATTGGTAGGGGTAACACTAAAATCTTGCAACCTAGGACGGTAGTACAATGACAAGGCTTACGGTTTTGACATACTTCTAAGTTTTAAGTTGCGTTTTGGGTCGTGATTTAGATATAATTTTTAAAAAATTTTATAATTAATTTTTTAAAAATTATAAAAAAGTATTTAAATATGATAATTTAAATTATAAAAAATTAAAAATACATAAAATGAATAACTTCTTAAATATATATTCTGTATTTTAAAATTAAAAATTTATTTTTAAAAATATAAATAAACGAGACCTAAAGTATTTCGTGTGAATTTGAGTTTTACTATCAACAAGAGTGTTGTGGGTGCAGTACATACACCCGAAGTTTGTTTTCAATTCTACTTCCATTAAATAACAAGTATTGATCTCAAAGTCACAAAATAAAAACTGAGAGAAATTGTCCATGCAAATCTTTAAAAAAAAAAAATCTTATATTGTATTACAATTTACAAGTGAGAAACATTTCCAACCTTCCATTCTTCCTTGTCATGGGTTCTTCAATCAAAAACAAAAGAAAAAAAAAAAGTCTAGAAGTGAAAATACAAAATAATAAATAATAGTAAGTGAAAATATACGTTTGGGCATGTTTCCCATATGCACAAAAGAGCATTTGGTGAATTCTTTTAATAAAGAAATTATTTTAAAAAGTTAGTCAGTCACACATGCCATTCGACTCCCAATTTTTAACTCATAAATACTGAAATTATAATAAAACTAGTGTGGTGTGATGTGATGTGATGATCTCATGCAAAGATAAATTTTTTAAGAGAACATACAAAACCTTTGATACTGTAATATGAAAATTTATAGTTGTGTGGTAAATTTAAGTATTGGGCTTAATAAATAATTGAAAAAGTTGTAAGAATTCTATTTGTTATCATGAACCAATTTTTTAATAAGTTTCTCCAGCATTTTTCTGATTTTTATTTTTTGAAAACTTTCCACTGACCAATTGCTAAGAGTTTCTCCGTATTCTCCAAAATGATTTTGAAAATTTTCTCACTTGTTTCTCCTTTTTTTTCTTCAAAAAAAAAAAATTATTTCTTCCATCTTTTGAAACAATTTGAGGGAAATGCATTATTCATTTAAAACCATGTTTTCTAGGCAGTGTTATTTCTAATTATAATGTTTTTCATTCTAATTATTACAATATTTTTGTTATTCTTTTTGACTAGCCATTTTTATTTAAGTAAATTACATTGATCCCCTTTGAGATTTATGACAATTACATTGACATTTCTTAAGATTTTTGAAATCTCATAAGAAGTCGAGAACAAAATTGTCAATTTTTTCAGATACATTCCTCCTGTCAATTTTTTCTTCAAAACAACAAAATTGTCTCTTTTATTTATTTATTTTTACATTTTTCTAATTTTGACTAATTTATTCTAACTTTTTTTTTTTATTGAAAAACAAATTTAAGGTAAATAACTTTTTTATTTTATATAAAAATAAATTTAAAATTTTTATCAATATTTATTTGAAAAAAAAATTTGGTCAAGATTTAAAAAATTGAAAAACAAAGGAATAAAAGGGGTAGTTTTGTCATTTAAAAATAATTAATTGGAGGCATCTCTACATTATTTTGTAAAGTATGGAAGGTCAGTGTAATTTCAGAAATCTCATAAGAAGTCAGTGTAATTGTCATAAACTTTAATAAAGGTCAATGTAATTTGCCATTTTTATTTATATTTTGTTTATACATGATCACCAAATTTTAGGTCACATACTTCTTGTACCCCTTTTCAGGAAAAAGGAAAAATCCGTGTAACATGACAAATTAACACAAAATAAACATAAAAAATAAATTTGATTTACTTGACCATTTTATTCATTGATTTTCATAAATTTAATTTGATTTATCCAAATTAACAGGAGTAGTATGTAGTTTCTAAAAAAAAAAAATACCATCTCTAATTGTCAAAAAGTTCATAGCAGACAAGTATAATTTACTCTTAATGCTTTTGTGAGAAAAAGGTATTTCCACTACTACTACTTCTTCTTCCTCTTCTTCTTCTTTAAGGGACTCAAATTTTTTTCTCTGGTTGTTATCAAGAATCTCTCATTTGGGAAAGTATGAGGATCATGCATTCCCTTTTGTAGGAAATCAGAATAGAATATATGTGTCGGATTCGGTTTATTTCCATAATTCAAATATTTGAAATTATCCAAGATTCATCATGCTTGTGTTACGAGTCTTTTTGAGTAATTACCAACTTTGTGTAATCTTTCTCATGAATAGAACAGTTAACAAAGTCCTTTATAATATTTCTATCCTGGATTGTAAATATTAGAGAGGGAACTAAAATTAGAGAGAAATGTATTGGATATAATGTAAATTGTCGGTAACAAATTATGTATTATATATTACATATATATTAGAGTAGTTTTCTGATGAACTCCAACCACATCTCAAATAAATAGAATAGGAGTTCATCTTATCTTATCTCTATACCTAACTTATGTAGATACACATTATATGGGTTACGAGTTTCGAACAAACCTGACCCAAATTCTAATGCCATTTTTGTTTTAGGTTTAACCGATATCTCAACCACTACTCACTAGACTAAAACATGCCAAATGGCTCTTATGAATTTATGAATTAGCTATATCATTGAAGACATGCTTAGCCTACAAAATAAATCCATCAACCATAGTTTAATTAAGCATAGGTTTAAGATTAATATAGAAGACTGACATTCTTGTTATATAAAAAAAAAAGGTTCATTACATTAACATTGTTTAAACTTTTTTTTTTTAAAAATAATCAAATGTCTGGACCAGTTTGCACGCATTTCGACTAATTCCGAAATCTTAACGTTAAGGATCGAACAAACCTCTAATAACCACAAGGTTTGGAATGTTTAGCTCTTGTGTTCTCACACTTGACAATACAAGTATTAAAAAAGAATGCAATAGTAAGTTTAAAATCCAAATGATTGCTCTTAAAACACATCAACTAAATAGTATTAGTGATAATAATAATGGGTATTTTTAAAAAATCGAAATTGATCTATCTATCTCTTTCAAAGTATAATTTGGTTTTTTCCTAATATAATGCCATATAGGTTATCATTGCTATGATGATGGTGGTGGTGGTGGTTCCATAACCATATGATAAGATTGTATACTCTCTTTTTTTCATAGAATTGAATATCTCAAACTTTACAAACACCATTATTATTAGCTATTTCTTGGTTGGTTTCGATCCATGAATTATTGATTCATTCAGACAGTGAGACAGAAACCACCAAAGTAGTCCTAGAAAATTTGAGAACATAGGTTACATATAGTGCATAAGTACACAACCCTGTGTGTTTGTGTGAAGTCTATACATGTATGTGTTTATATTCATTCATATGACTATGATTTAAAAGAAAATGAGTTGGAGCAAGTAGAGAAAAAAAAGTACCCCTTTACTTTTCATTAGAAAACCAATAAATCTGGAAAGAGAGAGAGAGAGAGAGAGATTATTTTGTGAAAAAATTGTTGAACCTACAAAAAGTGAAATTCTTGCTATAGCCCATCAACCTCCTCTCCATGGAAAGAAATGAGAGTCTTGCAAATACGTCACAGTAAAAAAATTAGCCAATTTACTCGATATAGAAGAGACAATCTAGAAGCAGGGTTAGGGAATACAAAAGGGGTCTAATCCAGCCATTCCCTATAATTAATTGAAGCCATAGGGTTCTATCAATTTATTCAATTAACCTAACTTGAAATTAAATTCATTTTTTTTATGTTTTAAAAATTCAAAGGCTTCATATTGATATGGTAAGCATGAATTTGTTTTGTGCAAATCAAATTCTATTTCTTATTTTTTATTTTTTATTTAAAAAAATAAAAATAAAAAACTTTAAAAAAGTGTTATCAAATGAAACCTCAAATTTTTAGAGGCATTGCAACTTAACATTTTATTTCAAGTTTTAAATATTATACCATATCTACTTTATAAAGCAAAATCCTATTTGTAATATAATATTTAAGAATATTAATTGTTTGTTTGTTAGTAAAATTATTTGTAAGATACTATTGAGAGAATAACTTTTTTTTGGGTAAATTTTACAAATACCTCATTTCAAGGTTTTTTTTTTAATGACAAAAGTGCACTTTCATGTTTTTTTTTTTAACATTTTTTTAATCTTGACCAATTTTTTCTAACTTTTTTTTCATTTACAAATAAATATTAATTAAAATATTCTTTGGCTGAAAAAATATAAGTTATTTATCTTAAATATATTTGTATATAAAATGAAAATTTTCTTTAAAAAAAGTTAGAAAAAATTGTAACATTTGAGAAAATGCGAAAAAAAAAAAAAAAACGAAAGGAACACTTTTGTGATTTTAAAAAAATTTCGATTAAAGGAGAATTATTTGTAATTTGTTAGTAAAAATAGAAAAACACAATGTCATTTCAAGAACTTCAAAATATAAAATTACAATTATAAGAAATTTCATGAAAAAATTTACCCTTTTTTCCTACCATACAACTGTGGCCATTTGCTCTTTTGAAACCATGAAAATTTTCTTTTTTCTCTTTCTTTTCCATTTTCTTTCTTCTTCTTTTTGGGGTGCAAGGATGACATTTCATATCATTGCTGCCTAGGAAGTTGCAGTACACCTTTCAATGAACCAGTACCTTTAGTTGATGGCAAAAAACTTAAAAAGGGCTACTTGCATTACTTTATTTGGGGATGTAGGCCCTCATATTCTATTGAAACAAAGGAAAACTATGTAACACTATCTAGTTCTAGACTCAGAAAAGTTTTAACTACTTTACAGTCTTCTTTAGTTTAGCCTACCAGCACCTAAAAGACAGGGTTAGTTGGGTCTTGTTGGGAATTTATGCTGAAAAAAGTTAGTTGGTTCTTAGTTTTACTAGTTATTCCACAATATGTTTTGACCAATGTTCTTAAGTTTCATTTCATACTAAAACCTCTGAAAGAATATAATAAAAGTCTTCATTTATATGTATATTTTAATTTTATTTCTTAAGATTGTTAAGCGGGCACTGCTAAATCCATTATAATATGGTAATGGGTGGTGGTATGACAACTAAAAAAGAGAGGTACGCTTAAGGTTTCCATTCTTATTTTTATTTTTATTTTTATTCTTTTGTTAATTCAAAAGAGAAAAACAAGTCACTGATTAAAATGAGTAATGTTATACTTATCATTTATGTTTACTTATTGACTTGGCAGTATGGTATTGACCTAAGTATAATGCTACGATATAAGAGCTATGGGAATTTGAATTGTGGGCAAGTTGGCTTGATCAATTCATCACGCTTACGGCTCATGGAGTTTATGGATTATTTCATGAGGAGAAAGTGAATTATTCTGACAAAATCTGATATACCAATTCCTTTTACCGAAAAAGAAAAAAAGAATTGTCAAAATATGAGTCTTCTATCTATGGTATTCATGGAAATGTAAACAAAATTTAAATTAATTCAATTTAGTTTGAACATAAGAATACAAACATTTTGTTTAAATATAATGATAAAAATTAGATTTAATTGCCTCTAATTTACTTTTCCATCATCTTTCGACTCTGTAAATAAGACTCACACAAAACAATAATAGTCATATTTAAATTAAAGCAAACTTTAAATTAATCAACTACGAGTCTATGACTCTTGTCAAAGAATAGGGTTTTGCATTGGTCGGGTCGAGCATAGGAGGTATCATGCGCACATCAAAATATCAAATTGTAACCCTACCTATTTATTAACTATCGAACAATTAATTTTCATTAATTCAACCTGACTTTACTTTCATATTTTCTGCAAAGTATTTATTAGTCTTAAATTGGAAAGGACATTTTGACATTAGAAATTAAGATCAACAACAAAAAAAGGTCATAAAACTATGAGAAAGACAATCCTAACACTCCTTTTGAATTGAGACATTAAGAAATAAACGAAAAGAAAGGAGAAGGTAGAAGAGATTATTTTGTACTTGATTCAAAATTAGAAAATGAAATGAAGTGAGATGGAGGGAGAGGTATGGGAAACTTAACCCTTATTTTATTCAATATGCTCTCCTTCCAAAAGTAGACAGAAGGAAATGAGAGAATTTTTAATTAATTTTTTATAATATTAATTCTAATCTTAAAATTATAAAATAAAAAATAAAAATGACACTTCTATCCCTAAGACATAATAGTAAAAAAGTATATAACCCTTTTATTTTCTTTGTTTTTTTTTTTTCTTTTGTAATTCTTAAGTAAGATGAGAGGATACACTTTTCATTTTCTCATTTGTTATCCTAAGTATGAAGGAGTGATTACACTCTCCTCTTATCTCCTTCGTAGCTAATGTTATCCTATTCTTTCTTTCCCTTCCTATTTATCCAAGCATAGTGTAAGAATCTGTTTAAAAAAAATTAAAATGAAATTATAACATACAGATGAATTGGTTTTAAATTTTTTACTGCTTGATAAGTATTTTTTTTTAATAGTACAATAATTTACATTTTTTTCTTAAAAAAAAGACTAATATGAATAAATTCAAATAAGGAGGAATTAATTTAAAAAAAAAAAAAAAAACTGATAAGATAACTTTACGAGAATGGTTTTGACCGGATTCAAAATAAAAATTTCTCAATGAAGCTCTAATGTTGACATGGTAAGAGTGGCTTTAGGAGGAGAGTCATTCCCTCCAACTACGAATATGCCTTCAATTAATGTACCATTCACATTCCAAGAGAACATTTGTCTTAGCACTCATTTTAGATCCAGTCATGAATAGTGAAGAAGTGGATGTAAATATAGATATTATAAAGAGGTGCTCCAAAAGTTAGTTATAAAAGAGAAAAAGATAGATTAGTGAAAAGAGATAAAAGTGAGAGAAAAATCTATTAAAATATTAAATGAATACTCTTTTGGATACCATTACTACTGAAAGTCATTGGTATATACAAAATATAGTAACAATATTCAAATAAATTTTTTGGGTCCAAAAATAAATCTTAGTCTTAGAAACGCTCTAACAATTGTTTATTTAGGAGCCCCAATCATCATCCTCATGCCCGAATGGGTGGATAAACATCCTCGTGCAATCTTTATTTATTTTTAACATTTAAGTTTTGAATTTATTTCATTTGCTTTATATTTATATTATATTAATCAAAAGTTATGAATTATCATAATAATACATAATTAGTATGCTACTAAATAACATAAATTGGGGGGCTTGTTTGTGGACATAACCACTTTCTCAGAGGTTAAGAATTTATTATATATTACTAATCATGAATTAACAAGTGTACAATACATTGAGTTTGTAGAATCAATAAAATAATTTTTACAAACATAAAAATTTATAATCCGTCGAGAGATTGACTTAGTCAATGATCCAGTAGCATATAATGATTTTTCTGAAGTTAAGAAATGAGCCAATACAACTTTGGGATTATTTTTCTTGCAGTTAGTACAGATTTATTATCCTCTCCTTATTTGAAAGAAGTATCTCAAAAAGTATCCTGATGCATGCAATTCTCATGAATTTGAAATTCAAATGATGCCTAGAAATTTAAAATTTCATGAATTATTTTACAAGTCGATCATACATCGTTCGGGTTTGATATGGGATTGATAACTAAAACCCTAATTCAATCAATTTATAAATAAGTTACACATGATCAAAAATTGAAAGTGCCAACTAATAATTGTGGTCCCTTGATAGCCATATCAAAAATTGGAAATTAAATTTTATCTTCATTAGACTTTGAAATTTTGCAAATGAAATGTCTTCATTCGATATTGAAATACACATCAGTCCATTTATGAGAAACATAAATAAAATGACATCATTTTAAAACTAGTGATGTATGATAAACATTTGATCGATTTGTTCCTTTCTCTCACAAATAGATATCATCCATTTCTCTTCAAATGGAGACATTCAAGACCCAAAAATAGTTATATTTATGAATTTGGGAAAGCGTTATCAATTGTATAAGATCTCGTGATCTTTAAAAATTAATAAACAAAAAAGAGGCGAGCTTAAACAAATTGAATTAGGATTCTCATACCCTAATATTGCTAATAAATAGGATTAATGTCTTATTCAAATGGTATAAATACTCACTCCTTATGCAAATTGCGTAAGTTCGATTCTCTCTTCTTATATTGTTCTACAAAAAAAAATAGTACTAACAAGTGTCATAACAAATGCTAAGATCAAGATCTTCTTCAAGTGATACAAATACACACTCTTAATGCAGTTAATGTGAGTTCGATTCTCTCTCTCTCCATCTCTCATCTTTGTATATAAAAAAGTATGATTATAAATGTTAATATAAAGTCAATTAAGATTAGTCTAATTAACAATTCATGACTTCTCTCAAAAAATGGTAATGGGTTATCCTACTATCACCTACTAAAGTGATGTGATTTATTTTTCATTCCCAATTAAAATTGTTAAATTGTTGATAAATTTCTTCAAAATCTAAAATTGAGAAATTACTATGAAATTGTAAAACAACTATTATAACATAATCTTTTTATTAGCCTAAAAAAAATGTTGATATAAATAATCGCATCAATTGCTTTTCTGGTTTATATTGTATTTGAAATAATAAATTTTGTCTTGACCATAAAGATATCCTTATAAAAAATTACTAGTTTGCTTTCAACTGGGTCATGAAATTCCTCTCTATATATTTTGTTTTTCTTATTTTTTCATTTAAAATTCAAAATTTAAAACCAAAAAAAAAAAAAA
This sequence comes from Nyssa sinensis, assembly GCA_008638375.1. NCBI lineage: Eukaryota > Viridiplantae > Streptophyta > Magnoliopsida > Cornales > Nyssaceae > Nyssa > Nyssa sinensis. Next base: position 14,237,645 of record CM018046.1, read on the forward strand.
AAATTGGGTGAAGGGTTAGAATTAATGAGTTGTTGGCAACCCACCTGAGCCAAACAAGCTCCCCACAGATAACTAACTGCCCACATGATTGTTGTGCACACAGCCCCGCCCCCTTTCAAGAATAAATAGCTAACCTCTGTCCTCTTCTCTTTCCTTTTGGCATTTGCACCAGCAATTTGGAGAGGAGAGAGAGAGAAACCTCTGTCCTCTTCTCTCTTCTTTTGGCATTTGCACCAGCAGTTTAGAGAGAGAGAGAATACAAAACACAAGAACGTCAAAGATTAGAAATAGCTTAGAAGATCCAAACTTTTAAAGCCTACTTCAATGATTTCCTTTCTCTGTCCCTATTAGGCTACCACTCGAATTTCTCTATCTTCATGTCTTCTTAACATAAGAGAGAAGAAATATAGAAAAAGGGATAAAGGAGAGAGGAAAAGGAAAATCTAACAGAAAATGAAGCTTCCTCTTGTGGTTATGCTTTGTCATGGACCCATTTGGATTTTACACTTGTATCTAATTGATGCCAGATCAGAGCCTGCTTTTTCCTCTATATCTACTCCTGTGTCTTCACCAGCAGTCACACCCATTCCTCAAATCTCAGCATCTATGGCTGCCTTCTCTCCAGGTACTGATGCACTGCTCGCTCTCCTCTCTCTCTCCCCACTTTATACCCTAGTGGGTTTCTTAGTTTTTTTTTTTAATCACTAGTATTTTTTTTTTGTGTGTGTCTAGATGGGAAATGGGATGCAAGTTTTGGTCATCATTCCAATGTTAACTGTTTTCCAAGATGGGACAGGAGATGCAGCATTTCAAATTTTAAACTTTCAAATTCAAACACTCTGAACCACCATATATATTACATTAATGCGATAAACATAAAAAAATATATTTTCTTCTGCATTATATCCTATCATCATTGGCTTATAATTGAACAGACCATTTTTTCTAATTCTCTCTCTTTAATCTTCCATTTTTTTAATTTTTTTTCTTTGCAAAAATTGTTTATCTGGGTTCAATTTTAGATTCTCATATCACTAATTTCGATCCACCATATCTTCTGGTTTAATTATTGAGATTCTTGCCATTTTCGTTCCGAAACTGAGCACTTCAAGTAAAAAATTTCTTATATAAATTGCTTTTATATAATCAGGGACTCAAGTGGGAAGTAAAAATCAACAAATGGATTCAAACAAAAAACTGCTTATAGCCCTCGTTGTTGCCTCCACTGCACTGGGTGCAGTCCTATTGTCTCTGCTATGTTTATGGGTTTATCATAGAAAGAAATCACACAAATCCCACAAGAAAGATGCTGCTAAATCAGGTAACTTATTTTCGGAAAAATACCCATTTCATTTCCCATTCAAAAAATTTGTGGGTGTTTATAAATTATCATCAATTATGCTTTCTTGCTTCTTTCTCTGAGATTCCTTGCTTTGGTTCTGTTTGGTTACGTATCTTGAAGATGCTATGAAAGGGCTTTCATTAGCACCATTTATGGGTAAATACAATGCCTCAAAGATGACTTGTAACAAAGGATCTGTATCTTTAATGGATTATAAGTTACTAGAAACAGCAACAAGCAATTTTCGGGAAAGTAACATATTGGGTGAGGGTGGTTTTGGATGTGTTTACAAGGCTCGAATGGATGATAATTTTTATGCTGCTGTGAAGAAACTAGATGGTGGAAGTCCGGATGCCATTAGAGAATTTGAGGTAACATTTGTCTTGAAATTCATTTTAAGGAATTAAGTATTGTGATCTTATTGTTTTTGTTGTTGAATTGTCATTTTTGGATTTACAGACAGAGGTGGAATTGTTGAGTAAAATTCAGCATCCAAATATAATCACTCTCTTAGGGTATAGCATCCATGGTGAAACAAGGCTTCTTGTTTATGAATTGATGCAGAATGGATCTCTGGAAACTCAATTGCATGGTAAAAAGATTTCTATATTCACTAATTCCTTTATGCCATGTTTAGACGACCGGATAAAAAAAGTAGGAACCACTCTCTTGGTATAGATTATATCCTATATGGGTGGGATATAAATAGTTTACAGATATAATTATTCAAGTCAATTGAAGACACAAACATAGGATAATCCTACCCTCTTATCCCGCTGTCCAAGCGAGGCCTTGGTCGAATGCCAATAGGATCAAGAAAGAAGATGAAATTAGGAAAACTTTTTAAAAATAAAAATAATTCTCTTTGAATTTTATTGTATTTAGGTCCATCTCATGGGTCAACTTTAACTTGGCATATGAGGATGAAAATAGCTCTTGATGCAGCAAGGTGAGTTTGTTAAACTCCACTAGTTTAATTTTAATTTTGATTTTTGACACTGGCTATTTAACATATTTGCAATTGTTTGACCAGAGGATTAGAATATCTGCATGAGCACTGCAATCGACCAGTGATCCATAGAGATCTGAAATCATCTAATATTCTTCTAGATTCCAGCTTCAATGCCAAGGTAAAAAAAAACATATAAAATTAGAAGAGTCTCTGATCTATCCTTTCAAATTATTGGTGCTATACTAGTAAAATATTACTGATGTATAAGTGTTTGTGTGTGTGTGTTTTGTTTGGATTCAGCTTTCTGATTTTGGCCTTGCTGTTACTGATGGGACCCAAAACAACAAGAACATCAAGCTTTCAGGGACCCTGGGTTATGTAGCCCCAGAATACCTTTTAGATGGTATGCCAATTAAAATTTACTATTTCCAATTTCATGGCAAATATATAATTTTCAGTCGCACGCTGCACGCGCGCACACACGCACACACACGATGAATACTTTAGAGCGTCAATCATGTTCTGGAATATTCCTTGTTTTGATAATCATATAAAATTAGTAGAGCCGTAATCTTGAGCAGATAGCAGCACATGTACTGCCATGCAGTGAGACTAATTTTATTCAGAAAACCTCTTATGCATGTAGTTGACCTGATTTTCATTTTCTTAGGTTCAAACCAAAATTTGAGGAAAAAAAGGTCCAATGGTACCAGTTCAAATTTGAGCATTTTGTGAGATGCATATGAGAGACTTTCCCACTGGCCTCGCATTTGCCGCATCCCTCACTGCATTATGCGAGAAATTATTATATGATCCCGGTCCCCGACCAATTGTGAATTGTCGTATACCCAAAGTTAGCTCAACATATTGTACGCATGCCAGCTCATAAATGGCCTCCTGGACCATGCAATAACTTTGCCACTTCAGTTTTCTGCTAGGAAATTGACAGTTCTCTAATTTTTTCCAGGTAAATTGACTGATAAAAGTGATGTCTATGCTTTGGAGTTGTACTTTTGGAACTTCTACTGGGAAGAAAACCAGTAGAAAAACTGGCACCAGCTCAATGCCAGTCTATCGTCACATGGGTAATGCCTTGATCTCAACCTTCATCTGGTCCAAATTTGGGGATATGAATTATCCCAATGAGGTTTTTGAATTTTGAAACTCAAATGCTATATCTATTTATAACATATGCAGGCCATGCCTCAGCTCACCGACAGATCAAAGCTTCCCAACATTGTGGACCCTGTTATCAGAAATACAATGGATTTAAAGCACCTATACCAAGTCTGTGAACTCAAAACCACTCTACTTTCAGATAATATGAGTTTCTTAATTTAATATTTTAATTTTTAATATTCATATATGGCCTACCAACCCGGAATAGTTGGGATATGAGGAGCACTTTTATCACTCGCGGCCTCATGATCTTAGCGAGCCCTTTGGTGCGTGTGAGTTATGCAAGCACCAATGGGATTGAAAAGATCTGAATATCGTGAGTGACGCTAGCATCCCTCTTAAGCCGATCGAAGCTGATATGCAGTCCTTGGATATTCTTTATCACTAAATGGAACTGCAATATGGTGTGTAGGTTGCTGCCTGTGGCTGTATTGTGTGTGCAACCGGAGCCAAGTTATCGTCCGTTGATCACAGATGTGTTGCATTCTCTTGTCCCTCTTGTTCCCGTTGAGCTCGGAGGGACACTAAGAGTTGCACAACCGGTAGCTCCTCCAGGTGCGGTTGTGCCTTCGGGTTGCTGATACTGAAGAGGGTTTTGAATGTGTTCTGCATTGCTTTGACATCCTTGTTTTGCTTAAACCACAGTTCAAAATTAATTCCACTGCTTACATTCCTTGCATGTTTGGGTTTTTTCCCCTCGTGTATGTAATTCTTGTGATCATTTGGGTGAAGGGAAGCTGCTGGTCTTGTTAGACTGGATTGCCGCACAACATTTGTAAATTGAAGCAACTGATATATGGTTTGTTCTATAGCTTTCCAATTTCCAATTACTTGTGCATACAAGGTTATTCTGAGAACATTGCACCGTTCAGCTCATAAGCTCTCTCTCTCTCTCTCTCTCTTGTTTGGTTTAGATTATTTTACTTGATTTAATCTGTAAAAGTGATTAAATCAATTATTAAATTAACTATAATAATTGTTTTATAACCGATTATATAAAAAATCATTTAAATTGAAATAAAGTTTTAAGCTGATTTTGTTTAAAACAAATTCATACTTATAGAAAAGAATGTAGAATTATAAATAAAAATTTGAAATTTAAAAATAGAACCAAACAAGATTGTTTATCAAATTATTTAAATATTAATCAATTATATAATAATCATAATCAATTTCAAAAATCCAAACAAAGGAATTTGAGTGGTCATTTTTAGAATCATTGCATTTTTAGAGAGAACCTGCCCAACTAAGGAGCTTATCCATTAGGGCAAGTGACCATATAAATGGTGAAAATGCAACTCCAGAAAATTTTCCTTCCTCTTTTGTACAGTCAACAACCCATTGCATTCTGTTGCAATACTTTCTGTAAATATTTAGTGGTAACCCTTGTGCATACATATGTCTGTATACATGTGTGTGTGTGTGTGTGTATATACATATATATTATGCAGTTAATACAACTGTATGGTTCTGTGACATTTGAATTAGTTGAGATATTTTGACCTTAAGCGATTAGCCATGCTGTGTCAAGCACAAGTGGATCAGTGAAGGGCATCCCTTATTTGGCATCTGCAGACCAATAATACATATAGATCTTAGCTGCAATTTATGGACATCACCTCTGCTAGCTAGAATATTGTTGAGAAGGTCTAAGCAGCTCCCCATGACCACTGGCCCTTGAAATTTAATTCAAAATTTTGAACAGCTAAAGCAGTGGAGAAAGAAGCTTAATTACATTACCTCAAAATGGAGCTTGCAAACACAAGCTTACCCATTGAAATCCTTGCTAAAAAACACCACCAGCTCTCTAGGATGAAGAGCTTCAAGGCCCTTAGAATCTAGCAGACGACGAGACTGTCATTCTTGCAATGACTACAAGATTTCTATGCCCATTCATTTCTGAATCTGGGCAACCCCTTCTGGAACATGAGCTAAGCAATAACCTGGCCTAAATGACAAAATCTTGAGTAGAAGCACAAATTGAATTGGTGCCCTGGCAACTCTAGCGAGCCAAACCCATCCCGAGGCTAACTAGACTATTGGGGACCCTAAGTCAAACTCTGCTAAGTTTGGCTAAGGTCATTTCATTCAGATCACTAAAGGCACTCTATAGAAACTTTCTGTAAGAATTCAAATATTTTGGAAAGAACATCTGCTTTCATGGAACAAATAGATTAAAATATTGCGTTCATATTGTAAGTTTATGGCTTTGATCAGAAATTTCTCTGACAAAGTGAACATACATTATTACAAGATTTCGACAAAACTGTAATTAGTAACTGATAGTTAACCAATTGACTCACCAAAAAAATCTCAATGGCTTGCTTCCAAAATATGTGTTGAGATCCATCTTTTTCAACTGACATTGTGGTATGAGTCGATGATGGCATCCGCAAGATATTCACATTTGGCTGAAGATAACCCAGCCAAGGACACTCTTCCGTCCTTGGTCATGTACACATGCCACTTATTTGTCATGTTGTCACTCTAATCAGAGGAAAAGAGGAGAAAAAACACAGTAAGTTTTAAAGGTCTAGGAAACTGCACTTTGTACTGTTGCTTTGCAATGACTTCAAATAGCAATATAACATATTCTACTTATATATCAAGACAGCAGCTGATTCCAGATGTATTTGCAGACTAAGTTATGTTTTCAGAATTGAGGAAATTGTTGTTTTGATAAGCAATAATTTCATTCACAAGTGCCAAAGAGGGCGCAACTCGTGTACACTAGGCATATACAAAACAACCTATGGGCCTTACTGTACACAAATTACCCAAAAGATCCACAAGAATCAAGTTCTGTAAAAGATCTTGAACTCCAAAAAAATGATGTTTGGAGCATCAACTCTTTCAAAGACCCAAAGGCATGCTCATTCCCCTTGAAGAATGGTATACAATGGGACCATAGACCAAACAGGCTGAGCTCTACTGTTGCTGCAGCCACTTTGCCAACCTCTCAAAAACTCCAGGACTCGGCCTGGCGCAACACCAAAAAAATGAGAAGAGTGGTTCACAGCTCAAAAACCTGTTGAGCTCGTAATTGTAGAAAGCCCTCCTAAACAAAGGGTTCCAAAAAAAAAAAAACATGGGTTTGGAGAATAAAACGTAGTTTTGAGATTTATAAGGGGATTTGGTTGCAATTGCCAAAACTACATAACGATGTTCTGGAGACGTTAGAAAAACCTACTTCTCCAAATAGTTTAGGCTTTTAAAAGCCTTACCCTTGGCCCATCACTTACCCATTACCCAATATATACACTCTAACAAGCATGGACACGGATACGACACGACACAGACATGCGGACACGAGATTTTTCAAAAAAGTAGAATATAGATACGTTAGGGACACATTAAATAAATATATAATTTTTATGACTATATAATAAAGCTCTAACATTATTTCATTTAAAATTGGCATAAAAACACATAAATCACAAAAATATTATTAAGATATTAAAATAAAAAAATAAAAATTTGAGAATTTCTTTATTTAACTATCAACATCCATGATTCAAGTTTCAAAACAAATTTACTAACTACAACATAGAACATATATAAATATATAAATAACAAAAAAAAAAAAAAAAAGAGAAAAAAAGGGGAAAAAATGTATATTAACAGGTCCGAAATTTAGAAAAAATAAAAATTTGGACACTTTTTTTGCATGCCCGACACGTTTTCGGAGAGCATCCGAGAGTGTCGGTGTCCGACACGGATACGTGAGCCAAAATAGAGTCTCCGTGCGTCATAGCATACACTATAAAAGGTAAAATGGAAAATTCACAGTATATAATTACTTTTATACAATTTTTACCAAACACTCAAATAACAAATTAATTATATCATTTTAATCAATTCTTTTGAATTCATTCCCTGATAATCAATTCTTCTGAATCTGAAGCTCCCCTAAACGGGCCCCAAGAAGTTGCATATAATTCAGAACTTCCACCACTCATGATAATAGCCTATGGGCCTGTTTGGGGTAGCTTTTGCACCCCACTTCTGCATTTGCAAAAGCTGCCCCAGAAAACATGCTTCACTGTTTGTCCAATCTCTTAAAACTACTTTTGAGTTAATTACATTCCAGGAAATGAAAATTTCAAAAATCATGCTTAAGCATAATGGCAATCAGTTATGATGTAAGAATCACGAAAGGTGATTTACCTGCGCTTTGTTCAGGCCTGTAAAAGAGAACATTCCAATCTGCTTGAGGATAAATGACCAATCCTTTCCACTTTTGTCTTTTGCGGAGAGACTGTCATATAATTTCTGTCTCACATTCTTTATCCTTCCAGCCATCAGTTCCATCTCTGCTTTCCATTCGCTAAAGAGAGCTGGATTGCCTACAACATTGGCAACAATTCTAGCACCATGAATGGGAGGATTTGAGTACATTGGACGAGCAAGCCTTTTCAGTTGGCTCTTTACCCTGCAAGTAAGAAAACATGTGAATTGGCAAAAAGATGTGCTGCTCCTCTAAAATCACCTGGAACAAGCTCATTTCATCCATTCACCATGAGATTCAAGGGGAATAGACATGTTGCAGCATGGGTGGATGATATTAGAGATACTGATATAGTTAAATCTGTTTGAAGAACACAACAATGGCAAAAATTATGTGGTACATATCTTGTCATAAAAAATTAGCATGTCTGACGCTTAACAATATGATCACTGGTGTCAACCTATGTCCAGCTCCAATTTGAACCTTTAAGAAGCATTGTATTTACAGTAAAATGTGGATAAACGCTACCATGGTGTTGTGTTATTGCAAGACCTATCCCTTATCTATTTTACACTATGGTTTTACCACATTCACAAACAAGCTACAAGAGATTGACGTATCTCATAGAAAATTCACAGAAACAAATATGAATGACTCCGTGTTTAAATTTTAGGGAGCTGCTGCGTCCAACACTTGTATCTGTCTAAATGCAACACTTATGTCCACCCAATGTTACCTGGAACATGGATCGTTATAGTACGGGAAACGGGAACGGGAACGGGAACGCGTCACTTGTTATAAAACATGGTACATTAGGGGTAGGCTTCTTTGGATCGCTTTGTTAAAACGAAATACGTTTATTTGGAACGTTATATGCTTTTTGATTGTATTTGTAATAATATTGGTATGTATATAGAAATACCAAAAAGATTTCAACGAATCTAAGCCATTATAAAATAAAATTCCAATGATGTGTGTGTATTTTGTATGATTGTTTGGTGACTTTTGATATTTTAGATTGGAACGCTAAATCTTGCATTTTAAATCACTAATGATCCATGTTTTGGATCTTCGCAATTCACTAAAGGAGGAGCGAATTGTGGTAACCATGTGTCCACTTAACAGTGGTGCTGAGCTGGTTAACCAAAAGGAGACCACTACATAAAACAAATTAACAATGTTGTCAAAGCATTGAAAGTACCCATAAGTCGTAACACATACATGGTGTTTTCTCCTACATGGGAAAAAATCTATTATAGGAGTGTTCTTGTTATTTGGCTCCAGTCGTATCTTCATGCATTTTATTCAGCAAACATATTAAGGTTTAATAACTGAATCACTAATAATTTATCAAAAAAAACTAATTTAAAATAAAATAAACAAAACTGAATAACTGATAACAAATGAGAATGGACACCTGGTTCACTGTACCTTTCCGCCGCATCTGCTGATGAGCAGACAACATTGATTGCTCCAATCCTCTCAGCATAAAGACCAAGATTTTTACTGTATGACTGAGCAACCAGAAGCTCCATTCCACGTGCAACAAACGACCTTACAGATGATGCATCGGCATCAAGGCTTCCACTTGCAAATCCCTACAGTGAAATTTTAAATTTAGATTAAACACCATTAGATGGAAGTTAATCTCTTTCAACAAAACTTAACATTACTTTACCCCCCCCCCCCCCCCACCAAAAAAAACACTGCACTACAGCAGGAAACCTATTTTGAACTTCTTTAATAATTCAAACTCTTAACTACTTTAACATGATGTGTGTGTTTCTATATATGTTTTTGTGTGTGTGTGTGTGTGTGTGTGCATATATGGATATTTTCAATTTATTTATACATCTTAGTAGTTTCTTTCTTAAAATCTCAACAATTTTTTTTTTTAAATTTTAGGACAGAAATCAACAGAAGCTTGATAGCAAGCAACAAATATAATCATGCAGCAGTACCCAGTACACAACATCAAAAAATGGAATATGGTTCTAAACCATGCAGCAATACCTGGTAGGCGACATCAAAAAATGGAATATGGTTCTTCTCCTGGATAACATCAGCAATTTTTTCCCATTGCTCAGGGGTTGGATCGATGCCCGTTGGGTTGTGAGCACATCCATGAAGCAACACAAAAGATCCTTCTGGGGCAGCCTGAAAACAGAACAATCAATTATTTTGATACTGATAAAACTGAGGCGCTTTAGGGTTATAATTAATTAACTAAAATTAATTTAATCAATAACTAAAATTAATTTAATCAATAACTACTCAAAGTAACGTAGATAGTCCCAAATTAATTTCCTAATTAATTATTCCAATTAATTAGACAGGAATTGTGAACTTAAGTGAATTAACCAAGTGTTCAAATAGTTATTTAAATATCTGATTCCAATCAATAATACGACCAAGTGCTAAACATAATCAAAATATAAAGAGCACATCCAAGAGTAAGACACCAATCTTATGTGGGAAACCCTCTTGGGAAATAAAACTCACTGCAAGAGACCAAATCACTATGAAAACACAAGTAACAATACTGATTACTAACCTGCTACGCTGCCTGGTAGTGTTACACCATTAGTCAATCCTCCACGCAATCTTTTACGTAATGTTCTTATCTACAGACTGCGGTTTCAAGCTATACTATTCACAATAACCACTTTAACCATGATCTAATAGCCTTCAAATCCACACAACCAGTGCGGTGGTATGAAAAGTTGTTAGAAATATTAAGATAATTGGCATTCTTGCAATTTTTCAATTATTTAATATCAGTATAGAGGGTGAAGGAATAAGGATTAATTTCCCACCCCATTTCTTCAATCTCTCTCTTCCTTCTCTTCTTATTTATTCATCTTAAACCCTAAAAACTACAAAAAAATATATTTAAACTTGGTAAAAGAGCAACAATCAAGGCCCGAATCTTCGCAAGAATAAAAGTAGTGACATTAGAGAGAAAAATGGGTTCAGTCGAGATGCTAATGTCATCATACGGACAATGACGTCAAGTCAAGGATACCATGGTTGGGATCGCCTCTTCAAGGGAAATCTATAGTGATTTTTTTCAGATATTTTTTAGTTCATCTGATTGGATTTTTCATTTTTAAAATATTTTTTCAGATAAAAGAGGTGTATTTTTGCGATCTGGGCATTAGGTGTTTTCAAATTGACTTTGGTGCTTCCAAATCACCTCCGAGGGTGCGTCTAGGCTTGAGAAGGCTTGATTGATGGAACCCATGGCCATTTGGTTTGTATGTTTTATGAATATAAGCTTCTTGGAGTGTTCGACTCAATGTTACCTGGAACGTTGATCGTTATGGTGCGAGAAACAGGTACAAGAACGTAGATCGTCACTTGTTATAAAATATAGTATGTTAGGGGTACGGTAGGCTTCTTTGGATCACTTTGTTGGAACGAAATACGTTTATTTGGAACGTGATAGGCTTTTTGATTGTATTTGTAATAATATTGGTATGTATATATAAACATTAAAAAGATTTTAACAAATCCAAGCCATTATAAAATAAAATTCTAATGATGTGTGTATTTTGTATGATTTTTTTGAAACTTTTGATATTTTAGATTGAAACGCTAAATCTTGTGTTCCAAATCGCAAATGATTCATGTTTTGGAATCATACAATCCTAATTCGCAATTCGTTAGGGGAGGAGCGAATTGTGATAACCAAGATTCGACTATACATTATAGTGGTCGGTTTTTCTGTGAAAAACTGTTTTGGAGTTTTCTTTGCCTCCTCTGGTGCTATCTGGTTAGATTCAACCTTGCTTGGGGCTGCATTTTCTTTTTGGGCTGCGTTTCTTGTTGAGAAAATATATTGCTCTAGTGTTTGAGACTTATTTGGTGCTTCCTTGGTCAATACCATATTTTTGGGTTGTTAGTGATAATCTGGTTGTTTTTTGATTTAAAAGGAGGATTCTAGACCTATTGTGGCAATATGTTCGAGACTAGTCAAGTTTCCAATAGCTCTGGTAGTCGTTGAGTTCCTTGCAGATTCATCTTTTGCTAAATTGGATGCAAAGAACTCAACGACTATGTCGTGACTTCTTCATTCCATGCAACTTGAGATCAATAATGGGTATTTGTTATTAAGGACAGCCAAGGAGAAATCAGATTTTGTGGCTCAGACGCATTCCCAGATGGGTAATGCTGCTCAGATTTATGATTTGAAGTACAAAATTCAGGAGCATACACAAGGAGATATGACTAGCTACAAATTACAATATACTGCGCGGACTCTGCCAAGAGCTAAATCAATATCAAGTGTTTTATGTTGATTGTCCTGGTGATGCTCATAAGTTTAAGAAGATGGTGGAACAGGAGTGCATTTTTGAATTCTAAACTAGTTTGAATATCGAGTATGACCCGATGTGAGTTCAAATCTTGGAACGTGACCCTCTACTATCTCTTAATCAGGTGTTTGCTTATGTTCAAGGGAAGGACAACTCAAGGAATGATACGCTTCAGTCGTCGACTCAGAAGCAATCTGCTCTCACCTTTACCGCTCAACGAGAAAGCAAAGGGATTAGCAAAGGTCGTGATTGTGGTCGAGTTCTTGACTCCATAACCGATGACAAGGATCAGCTCGTGTGTGATCATTGTGGCAAATTGAGACATGCTAAAAAAAGTTGTTGGAAACTACATGGTCGTCCTATACGAGGTCGAGGGGGTTGCATTGGAGGAGTAGCCAAATTCAATGTTCATCTTACCTTTGTTGATTCTCCAGGGACTTCTTCATCTTTAATTCTAGACACACTAGTTCTTTCTCAAGCAAAGATAGAGTCTCTCAAACGTCTTATGTCTCCACTGCTTCTTCCACATTTACTTACTCAGGTAGCTATGCCGAGACATATAGTCTCTCTCTTTAATCTAGTAGTCCCTCATAGATCATGATTCAGGAGCATCTGATCATATGACTGGTTTATCAAACTTGTTCTCTTCATATAATACATGTTCAGGTAGAGACAAAGTTAGGATAACAGGTGGATCTTTATCCTTTATTTCTGGTAACATTTCAATTTCTCCATCACTGTCTTTGTCATACATATTTCTAATGTTTCCACTAACCTTTTATCTGTTAATAGTCTCACTAAGTTTTTGAATTGTAGTGTAACTTTCTTTTCTATTTATTGTATTTTTCAAGACTTGGACACGAAGAAAACGATTGGTTGTGGTAACAAGAAAAGTGGTCCCTACCTATTAGATTCTCCTGTAGAGAGGAGCCAAGCCTTCCAATCTACTAATTCTGATGTTAAAGCTTCTACAAGATAGTGCGAGGGCATTAGTGACTTGGCCATCTTTTTCATCATTACAGAGATTATTTCCTGTTTTTTGTTTCTAAGTCAAATGTTTCCTAGTTTCATAGTGAAGTGTGTGAACTAGCAAAACATAGTGATGTAGGAGGAGAAAGGAGAATAGAAGAGAGGAAGAGAAAAGGAAAAAGAGAAGAAGAAAGAGAGAAGTGAGAACCGAGAAAAAGGGAGAGAGAGAGAGAGAGAGAGAAAATCACGAGAAATATTCTGTATATTCAACAATCAAAGTCCAAGTCTATTAATCACAACCAATGGCAAGATAAATCTAACAATACGAAAACTTTATCTTATCGTAAAAACAAGGAACTAAAATTTATCAAAATAAACTATTCCTAAAATAAAAATAAAAATTACACAATAAAATAAATATCCTCCCAGGTCAAATATTATTGGCCCGTGAAGTCCTTCTTGATCCCCATCATTTCTCCCTTGTTGAAAATAACTTGACTCCGACGAGTTAAAATGGCAAGGTCGCTTCAAAAGGTGCAAATCATCAATGAAAATTATAAGGACAGGAGACAAACAAGCGGAAGAAGAATAGCCTCTCAATCCATGAAAATCCAAAGACCAAAAAATTTTCATATTGACTCACAAGAACAAACTCCACATGATGCACGGTAAGATGCTGGAATGGGGAGGTACTGGATCTAACATCGGAGAAATAATGAAAATTGAACTTAGATTTAAATCCAATGATATGTCAAGTAAATAAGCCTTAGGTCCAAATGCAAGAAGAGCAGAAAATTTACCAATAGATTTAGATGAAAATTTTGTGGAAAAAAGCAGTATAGATACAGATGCAACACAATGGTCTGATGCCGGAATAGAATCAAGTGAACTAGTGCAAATGGATTCTTGGGTTCACACTAGTGACACTGATGGTGTAATAACTTTTGGCTCAGATAAATCTTTAGAAACTTTTGTTATTTTCACATGCAAGGGATCACATGCTCACTCGGAATGCTCACACTCAAATTTATGTAACATAGAAATTACTTGCTCATCTAGGGTATGAGAAATTATAGTGGGAACTTCACATCTAGGTTTTGGCTTACAAGGAACAAGAGGAGAAGGCCTAAGGCTTTCTTCCGTATCATGCTTTTTGGGTTATACTTAAAAGCACATGTATTATCTTTTAGATTGTGGGTCACACCAAGCTCATTTATCCAAGATTTTCCTAAAAGCACATGACTAATTCTCATAGGCAAAATATCACAACAAACATTAGCTGAATAGTTGCCCATTTGAATTGGCACTATACACCTCTGTGACTAGCATAGATATCTCACCTATCCAGTTTACCTCAAATGGTTGGGGATGAGTTTCAGATCGTAATTTCATTATGTTAACAGCAAGTTTTGACACAATGTTTATACGACTATGACCATCAATGAGAAATTTGCATACTTTTTTTCCACATTTAAGATTAGTTCAAGAGTTATAGCTGTTTCCATGCATCTTCTTGGGTAGGGTCAAGTAAGTTGCACCACAAATCTTTCGGATGACATTCGAAATTAGAGGCTTCTGATGGATACCTCTGAGATCAACTTGGGACATGTTTTGTGGAAGAAACATATAATCCTCGACTTCCCCATGGAAGTACCTAGAGTCCTCTACTTTATCACGATAGTACCTAGGATTATTTATCTCATTATGCAAATACCTAGATGAATCAGAATGATATGAGGAATGCCTAAGGTACCTACCATGTGGACGAGCAAATCTAAAAATATCCTTCTTCTTGTTCTCAAAGAACCTAAAGATACTTATCACGATGATGATCACTTGAGTAATGCATGGTATCCTCTCGAATAGGTCTATGTCTATATTTTGATGCATCACAAAACATTTTTTTTTCCTTTTTTTTTTTCTAATTTCTAATGAGATGAACACAACGGAAAATTAAAAAGGAATGAAAGAAAATTAAACAAGACTCAAAACTACATTTTGAGGCCGAGAGCCAACAATGAGGATGATGGTGTTGGAAAGACAATTAAAGACAAGCACAATATGTCATGAAGGAAGCTCAATAAGGACCTTTGTGCAAATTTAATCAACATACGAAATTGAATTTAAAGTCAGCAAAATTTTCAAAAGGAGTAATGCATACCTTCTCAAGGTCCAAGAGTCTTTACCACAATATTCTGAAAGTTCTGGGTCAACTTGAAAATTCCAGAGTTTTTGGGATTTGTTTTTCTGAAAATATGAAATTTCAGAAAATGGGTGAGTTATGGATTTTCTGGCTTGGCTTGGTGGCTTTGCTGTGGCTTTGACTATGTAAGTGAGCAACTGGACTGTAGAAAGAAGAGCTGACGTTTGCTGGATTAGGTGATTGGGCTTGGCCCCTGATATGATTTACAGGAACTTGGTTCTGGGTAATGTTGGGCTTGGCTTGCTGGGGGTTTATTTTTGGGCTTGAGGTTTTGGGTTTAATATAAGGAAGAGGTGAGGTCAAAAGAAACGGACCAAACCAATTCTTTAAATCTATGTTCTGCTCTGCAGTGAGCATTTGAAACCCTTTTCTACCAGCAGCTGTGGCTTACGATAATGGTGACAACAGCGCAGCAATGGTGATGAGGAGACGACGAGACCCTCTATGATGGGGAGACAACGAGACCCTCTGCAACGGTGATCAGTCTGCAACGTTGACGGTGGTCACGGATGATGAGATTGACGGTGGTTGATGATGAACATGATGTGGGCTCTGGCAAGGAACAAGAGGTGCGGTGAGAGTGCCTCACAGTGATCATGTCAACGAAGGGCTTTCACAGCAGCAATGAAGATGTTGCGGATGGTGCAAGCCCTTTGATGATGGTTGCAGCAATGCTGGGTTGCGTTCAAAGTCGATGAAGCTTTGTGATGAAGATTGGGCTGTAGATACGATCTGTGTTGGCAGCGACAGTAGTCGATGACACCACCTCTGGTGGCTGATTCTGGCAGTGAAAGTTTTCCAAAGATGCTGGCTGATCTTGTGCGCTGCGGCAATGGTGGTCTGCTGTGTTGAAAGGCCGATTCAATTATTTTTTTTTTTTCCTTTTATGCTTTTTTGACTCTTCAACAAAGAGTGATGGTGACGATTGTGGGTATGATGACAGTAGATGGATCTATGATGAAAGCTTATAGAGATGAACAGTAGAAGAGGGGCTGAATTTTCAGCTATTGGAACCTCTGAAAATCTGGATCGAGTTTAGGCTCTGATGCCAAATTAATGTAGGAGGATAAAGGGGAATAGAAGAGAGGAAGAGAAAAGGAGAAAGACAAGAAGAAAGAGAGAAGAGAGAAGGGAGAGAGAGAAGATCACGAGAAATATTCTGTATATTCAATAATCAAAGTCTAAGTCCATCAATCACAACCAATGCCTTTATAGGCAAATTCAAGATAAATCCAACAATACGAAAACTTCATCCTATCCTAAAAACAAGGAACTAAAATTTATCAAAACAAACTAATTCCTAAAATAAAATAAAAAATTACACAATAAAATAAATATCCTCCCGGGTCAAATATTATTGGCCGTAAAGTTCTTCTTAATCCCCATCACATAGTCATATTTCTTTTCCTCCTAGTTTAAATAAAAGCACTTCAACTTTTTCTATTACTCAATCTGATGTGTGGGGCCCTTCTCGTATTCCTGCTATGTGTGGTTATCGATGGTTTGTTACATTTATTGATGATTGTTCTCGTGCTACCCGGGTTTATTTGCCTAATGAAAAGCATGGTTTCTACTCAATTTAATGTTATGGTTAAAGTACTTTGGTCTGATAATGGTAATGAATATGTTGATGGCGCATTTAATTTGCATTTGAATTAGCATAGCATTATTCACCAAACTATCTGTGTCAGCACTCCATAACCAAATGGGAAAGCAGAGTGCAAGAAACGTCATTTGTTAGAAGTGGCATGTGCATTTGTTCACTATGCATGTCCCTAAAACTTACTAGGGGGATGCACTTCTTACAGCAGCCTATCCCATCAATTAGATGCCTTATCATGTTTTGTCCTTCAAATCTCCTCTTGAAGTGTTGGGAGTTTCCTCTTCGGTGTCCTGTATTCATGTTCCATTTTGAAGTAAACTTGATCCAAAGTCCCCGACATGTATTTTTTTGGGTTACTCTGCCACTCAGAAAGTTTTTTGGGTTACTCTGCCACTCAGAAAGGGTATCAATATTAACATTCTCCTACTCAACATTGCTTTCACGATGGATGTCACTTTTTTTAAGTCTACATCCTAATTTCCCAGCCCAAAGACTCCTCTCCAGGGGGAGAATGGTAGTGAAGAGTTGTCTTCTAATCCTCCTCTTCCTCAACCTTTAACTCAATTTCCTATTTATGAGTCTCCTATTTGTGAATTGAACAAGGAGAAACATGGCATAAAAACTAAGGAAATTTTGACTTACTCAAGAAGAAAAAAGGGTGAGATTGTTGATCCTTCTCATGCTAATTGTCAGTTGGATTCTTCAGATCCAAATGATATTTCTCACTTGCCTATAGATCCTTCTACCTCTCCTATTCTAGATGATACTGATCTTCATTCTCCTATCATGCCTTTGTCTTTTTGTTGTCTTCTATATCTGTTGCACACGATTGGAGAGATGCCTTGGCGAATCCTAAGTGGAAGGAAGCTATGGTTGAAGAGATGAGAGCTCTCCAGAAGAATGACACGTGGAACTTGGTAACTCTTCCTAAAGGGGAAAGAACATTTGGCTGCAAATTGGTGTTCACTATAAAGTATAAGGTAGATAGATCCATAGAAGGATCCAAAGCTAGATTGGAGGCCAAAGTCTTTGCTCAAACTTATGGCATTGATTACCAAGAGACCTTCGCACAGGTGGTCAAAATGAATCCTATCAGAGTGTTGCTTTCCTTGGCTGCAAATTTGGGATGGTCCCTTCAACAATTAGATGCAAAGAATGCTTTTCTTCATGATGATTCGAAAGAGAAAGTGTATGTGGATGTTACTTGTGGTTTTCCATCTATGTTTCCAAAAAAGAAAGTTTGTAAGTTGAAAAAGTCCATTTATGGCTTGAAGCAATCACCTAGTGCTTGGTTTGAGAGGTTTAGTAGGACTATGCAGAAATATGGGTACATGCAGACTCAAGTTGATCATACTCTCTTCATTAAACATAGGCGAAGGAAAATTATTGTGCTTGTAGTTTATATAGATGATATTGTTATAATTGGAGATGATGCTGAAGAAGGGAAAGTTTTGTAATCTTCTTCGGCCACAGAGTTCGAAATAAAGGACTTAGGGGATTTGAAATAATTCCTTGGGATAGAGGTTGCAAAATAAAAATAAAAAAAATTCTCTCTCAATGGAAGTGTGTTTTAGATTTATTGAAGGAGACAGAAATGCTTGGCTATGAGTTGTGTGATACCCCAATTGAGCCGAATCATAGGCTTAGTGAGAGTAATGATGATAAGAAAGTTAACAAGGGCATGTACTAGAGACTTGTGGGAAAATTGATTTACCTTTCACATACTTGACCAAATATTGCATATGCTGTGAGCGTGGTAAGTCAATTCATGCATTCTCCACGATCATCCCATTTAGAAGTTGTCTATAGAATTTTCGATATCTCAATTCAGCTCCTAAGAGAGAACTCTTATTTTTCAAACACGGTCATCTGAGGTTGGAGGTCTATACTGATGCAGATTGGACAAGGTTGGTCACAGATAGACTATCTACTTTTGAGGTACTGCACTTTTGTGGGAGGCAACCTAGTGACTTAGTGTAATAAGAAGCAATCGGTTGTTGCAAGATCCACTGTTGAGGTTGAGTTTAAGGCTATGGCATATGGGATGTGTGAACTTTTCTGATTGAAAATTATGATTATAGAGCTTGGTGTTGGTAAATGTTGTCCAATGAGGCTTTATTGTGACAACAAAGTGGCCATTAATATTGCACATAATCCAATTCAACATAATCAAACCAAGCATATCGAAGTAGATAGACATTTCATCAAAAGGAAGCTAAGCTCTGGCCTTATTTGCACTCCTTTTGTAAAGATTGAGGACCAACTAGTTGATGTCTTCACTAAAGGAAAGCAAGTTGTTTTATAATTTTTTGGACAAGCTAGGCATGTGTAATATTTATGCACTAGCTTTAGGGAAAGTTAGAAATAGTAAGATAATGGGCATTCTTATAATTTTTCCATTATTTAATATAAATAGAGGGGGTATAGGAATAAGGATTATTATCCCACTCTATTTTGTCAATCTCTCTCTCTTCCTCTTTATCTTCTCTATTCATCTTAAACCCTAAAAACTACAACAAAAATATTTCAACTAAAGTGTCCTAAGATGCTCAATGAGATGAAAAACCTTCAAAATCACATTTGTGAAGCATGGACTATATAGAATCCAAACTATAAAATAGTAGAATTAAACACAAGGATTCATAGAATGCCTAAGTGCTCACCAAGAATGTAAGGTCGCCTCTCTAGAATGCAAATCTCGCAACTCATAATGAGAAAAACGCACATTATGTATTTATACATCACCCTAAACCTAGTTGTATTCGAAATAAGATAACCAATCAGAATCTCCAAAAAGGAACACACGTTCAAATGCATAAGTCTCTTCCGTTTGTACGGGACTCTGTTTAGACACGGCTTTAACTCCGTTTGTACAAGGAGCCAATATTTTTGAGTTCTATTCCAGTTTCAAATTTTAGCGCAAGTTCTAAACCATAAGTGTCAAAAGGACGAAATATAACATACTTTAAGCTACTTTTAAGCCTATAGTCAAAACTAAAACGTGTCTTAACTTATGTTCAATTAAACATCTAAATGCACACACATCATACAAATACACCTAGTATGAATGCATGACGTGCATATGTGTTTATAAGTTGTTGACAAGAGTGTTCATCTTCAGAAGTATGAAGCTGTAATTTAAGTCCAAATTTGATCAAGTCTTTAAGGAAGTGATTGAATAATATTGTAACGGCAATGAGACTTAATCCAACCTAACAATAACAGATTCAATAAAGACTTTTGAAATGAATTGGCAACACAAACTTGAAGAGGAAATTTCACAACTGTGTAACACAAATTTCCTCGCAAAGAGAAATTAATTAAGATTAGAAATGGTAACTTACATGAATATAAAATGTGCAACAGAGAAGCTCATTTTCAATGAATTATTTCAAAAAGAAAAATCCATATTTGAGAATTTAGACTAGTAGAATTTTGCATCAGACACATATGTAGGGAGTGAAAATATGTCTAAATAGTTCCCAATAAGACAACATGCACTGATGTTCTTAGTATGTGATTACACTAAATTATAGGGAAAGTTTTCAAGTTTGGCATTTTTGATTGAAAGAAGTGATGATGTCCACACTACCTTTATGTCTGATATCATCCCATCAAAATCCAAACCAACTGTCTTTGGATCATAGTATCGGTATTCAGACCAAGGAACTCCAGCATCATTCAAAATATTCTTGTGGTTACCTGAAATTTAAATATGATTTATTTATGTACATACCTATATTTCTTTTGGTTTTTTTTTCTCTTTTTGGGTGGGACAGGTGGCATTAAATTATCAGTACGAAACAAGTTCAAGAGAGTGACAATAATTACCCCAAGTTGGAGATGACATTATAACTTTAGCCCCAGGAAAATACCGTTCTATAAGTGCTGCAGCAAGTCGAAGAGAACCAGTTCCTGAAAGGCCTTGGACAGTGGCAACCTGAAGATTGAAGATATAAAAAATGAGAAAGACGTGAAAACTAAGCCCTGCAGATTAATTTCTTTTTTTTTTTCCAATTGTTCCTTTAGATTAATTCAAACAGATATAATACAATGTTGTTTTCATAAAAAGCAGAAATCCAAAGATCTCACATACCCTTTGTTGCTGAATTACACTGTTGGCTGCTCCAAATAGTAACTCTGCAGTAACTATATTGAATGCAGCCAAACCTTCAATTGGCAGATACTGCAAAATGTAATTTAAAAGGTAGTAAGAAATCTTTAAAAAAAAGAATAATCACTCCAGGTCAACCATTTATCTGAGCACTACTAGATACCTCCTTGTTTTCCCCTCTCTCCAGCATAAGATTCTCTGCCTGCAATATGAAAAGTTTATATGACAATTAATACTGACCGTATTTTGATTGTCAAAGAAACAAACTGTCTCGTTCGTAAGAAGTGAAACTGAAAAATACAATGTATATTACAAAAAAATTATGAATACATACAAAATGGATCAAAACCAGAACAATTTTATGAAACATTTACCAATTGAAAGAGGGAGGAAAAAATAACCTTCTTAACAACATTAAGAACATAAGGTTGAAGTTCTTCTGTTCGATAGGCACCGACTCCGAGGTTGAGCTTCATTTCATTTGTGTCTGCTTTAAATGCTTCAGAAACTCCAAGAATCGGATCAGGAGGAGCCATAGTTATACCCTCAAAACGAGAAACATTGACCGCAACTACCATAGTTAACCGACCAAAAGACTACAAACAAGAAATGAATAAACTCAGATCCGAAACAACATATCAAGTCCAACCCGATACCCCATCTATCAAAACTGTAAGAAAAACAAAGAACAACAGACTAAAAAATTAATTAATAAATAAATAACATACAGATCTTTGTAAGTACTTTCCTGATGTTTCTAGGTCTTACTACTTTTTGTTGGTAAGCTCTAGAGGATAGTTACTTGAAAATGCTAATATCTTAACAATCCCTGTTTCGGTATGTGCGTTCCAAAACAAGGAACATTAGCATTGTAAAACACTAAATTTAACGATACAAGAAATTTCTTCTTAATTATCTCCCAAGATAAAAATAATAGGAAAGGACCAACCCAAATCAAGATATCAACATAAATAGATAAGGTTAATTTATGCTTTACATGTTCTATTCCACTACATAAACAACTTTTCCACTTCAATGAGATTAATTTGCATCACTCATCTTTGGGTGAAAGAATAAAATACTCTTACAATTAGAACTACCCTATTGTATTCCACTTCTTTGAACTCCATAGACCTACTCCTTATCGTACCACATTTAGAGTATGTAGCATACACCATTCCTGTTTCCATTCCACTTGTCATAACGATCCATGTTCTACTTAACATCGATCTAGAGAGAGAAAAAGTGATTATGATTTTCAAATTGCTTAAACTCAATGAATTTATCAACTAAAATTCCCTGAAGCACCAAATTCAATTCGAACTCAAAATTTAGAACTCAAAAAAGTATAGTTCAGGAATTAACTTCACTTCCATCAGCAACCAACTGTCAAAGTTTAGAATCTTGAATTTGAGAAAACCACTCCTTTAAAAGAAATAACTTTGTCCTTAACAAATACCTTCAAATGAAAAACCTTTGTACAATTCGAACAAGTATCGTGGCTGATTTTGTAAAATTCTCAACTTGGGACTAGGAATGCAACTGAGGTAAGACAGCTTTAGAAAATCTTGAATAAAGTTGCCTACAATTGGTTTTGTGGTGAGCTTCGAGAAATTCTGAATGGCAACTAATTGAGAGTTTTGGGTGCTAAATTGATAGACAAAGAATAGGGGGAATGGGTTAGGATATATGATTCACCTAGAATTCTCACGTTTCTCCCTCGAAAGGTTGAGGCACATTCCACAAACACAACATCAAATTATCATAATTCAACCCTATTAAAATCAAGAAATAACACAACTATTTTTAGGTTGTTGGGCTTTCCCACTCTTACTCTAACCATGACTTCGAAATAGGATATTTACAAACATTGAATAATTTACATTTTTAAGGGATCAAAAAAGTTCTACATTTCTTAGTCAGCTGTCGAATGGAACCCTTCTCCTTTCTCCGAAATGGCAAGACTGGATTCATGTACCCAACCCTAATAGTTGGTATAAGGCCTTCTGGAGCTGAGTTAACTAATAAAGACTATTCTAAACAAAATCCAAGAAAATGAACTTGGCCCAAAATAAGCCACATGAACCACAGCTACAATCCATGTCCGGAAAATTTTAAAATTACCCAAATACCTCTAGCACATAAAACTTAATAAATAAATCTGACCAATAGCATACTTACATAAACATTTTTTTTTGTTATGTTACGTAAACGTAAACAAAGACTCAAAATTAATCTAAAACTTGATTATGCAAGGTCCCTGTCACGACCTGTGCCCCAATGACCCCGGGTGAACCTCATCATTGTAGTTCATGAGATTAATTAAGCCTTTAACTTCAATTAAAATGGAAGGTTAAGTAATTCAGAGCTAAGAACACCTCATTGGATTCCTTACAATGTCATTTGGTTCTTTGAACCTTATTAAGGTCAAATTAAATACAACTGTAGGAGTGTTAGGAGTCATTTCATCACTCAACGACCATCTTAGCAAGTAATATTTAGTCTATCTTAGTATCATTAGCCTATTTCACTTCCTTCGGTTAATTACAAAGATCAAATGGTCTTATACATGCTAAGTGAAATTTTCTAGTATCATTCATCATTCTAATAATTCAAGTTGAATCCTCTTTGATTCTTATTGTCATACTACTTCCTTGATCTAATTAAAAAAAATTATAAACACTCGTGTTTATGTTTTTAAGGGCAATTCAATATTTTTGCTCTTTAATTTCCCAAAGACTAATATGGACCTTTCCCAAAAATTCACAACCTTCACTGGTTTTTCATGGGTTCAAAACCCTTCTTTTAGTTCCATCTAAAGTCCCTAACTTAGTACGATATTTTATACATCCATGGTGTAAATTTAGAGAGTCAAAAATCAATCAAGAGAATACCAAAACGATACAAAAGCTGGGAGAAAAACCAACTGGGCAGCAGCTGGACCGGTCAGCCGGTCTGTGGACTGAAGGAAGATGCTGAGGAGGTGTGGTCAACCGATCAGCCGGTTTATGGTGACTGGTCAGCTGGTTCACCTGGGCAGCTTGATTCCTTGGTTCCTTTTGGGGCTGTTTTGGGTGGTTTTTACTACTTCTTTTCCAACTTCATTTCATCTATTTGACACAAGTGTACATTATTTTGCTCAAGTTTCATGAGTCCAAACCAAATTTAAAAGCTCAAAAAGGTTTACAAAACCAAAGACATTTCATTTTATTCAAACAAAACATGCATATTGCTATTTTACCAAGCCTCCTGTCCCTACTCTACTTAATCATACAAGTACATGAGTATTTTTATCATTGTTTGACTACGTCCCTGCCCGCTGCCCTTTTTATTTTTATCATTTGTTTCCACATACTAATTGTCCATTTCATAAGTTGAATCATACACATTTTTCCTCATATTTTCAAAACAAAGAAGGGTTCAAAGACCACCAACAAGACAAGCATACAACCAAACAATCATCAAGGTCTCCCTCCTTCGAAATTCACAAGTCTTCAAGTTCTGGATTCCCTTAGGTACCTGAAACTGGTAGGGGGTAAGTCCATGCCCCCGTAGGAGAACTAACTAAAAAGTAAACATGAATGGTGTATCATGAGCATGTGCTTGTGTAGTGACATATTTCATGACATATAATCTCACTTAAGTCAATTAGCACAATATTCAATACATATCAAATGTCATGTGTGAACAGGGGGCCGAATTTATAGTGGGGCAGTGGGGGCACCTGTCCCCACTGAAATTTTGAAAAATATTGGGGCCAATTCATAATTTTTTAGATTTTCAAAAATATTTTAAAGCTTTCCCCCAATAAATAAGTTATTTTCAAAATTTCCCCCCAATATATCACTGATTTATAATCTCTCTATACTTTCTTTCCAAGGGATGGACATTCAACTTTCGTGATATCACCTCATCAGTTTTGATTCTTCGTTCTTCTGAAAAACACCAATGATGACAGCCAATGTTCTTCCTTTAGACAGCCTTGAAATCCATGGAAGAATGTTGTCCTTAACTCCTTAGACAATAGAGCCAGAAGCGAGACAATGGAGACTAATCTCTCTGTATCAGACGATCAAAAAGTTGTTTACTTGAAGTGAGCTTGTTTCTTCTATGTCACAACAGTAGCAAAAGACTCTGAATTGTTATTAGGCCATCCGCAATGTATCTGTTATCTCCAATGCTTGTGTCAGACTTCAGTCAAAAGGAGATATTAAGTTCTCCAATGGATTTGCTAGCAGGCCTTCAATTAGTGCCAGACAACAAGTCATTTGCTAACTGTGACTAGCCGTTTGGCTAGCCACCATGGACAAGAAGACAAAATACTGTTGAGCTGCTAAAATTTCAATCTTTCAGATTCTTTAAAAATGAGCCGTTGGCTAGGACAGTGAAAAAAAAAAAACTTAAACTGAAACGTTAAAAAAAATTGATAATCGTTGAGTTAAAAAAATGACTCTTAAAATCTATTAAAAAAAATACTATTCATTTTCATTCCTATAAAATCCAGTTTAACTCACCAATATTCCAAACTCAACATTCTCCATTTTCTAAACCCTCTCAATCATGGATTCTCGACATCCATTTTTTAACACTCAATTCAACCAACAATACAACTCTCAACCACCACCGCAATTCGAATCTCAAACATTTTCTCAACCACCAACTGCAAATTTTCAATTATTTTCACAACACCACCCGTCCAATTCACAATACCCCTCATTAAATCCTCAATTTTTCATGAACAATCCCAATTCCAATCTCACCAACCTTCCCAAATTAGTAATTTGCAACATCCCGCAATGCAAAAGAAAAATAGCGCTCAAGTTCAACAGAAGGAAAGGAATCCTAATTGGACTAAGGAAGAAGACGAAGCATTATGTCAAGCGTGGTTGCGCATCTCGGAAGATGCAGTCACGGGTACTGATCAACCGAGGAAAAAGTTATGGGATCAAATTTTGCATGAGTTTAGTCATATCATGGGTAATGGAACAAAAAGAATTAGCTCAGGTTTGATGAATCGTTCGTCAAGCATTCAGTCTCAGCTCAACAAATATTCAAGATTTGTGCGAATGGTTGAGAACACCCCAACAAGCAGCTATAACGTTGAAGATTCAGTGAGTTAATTAATTAATAATTTTTTAACTCCTTTCATTTTAATTGACATGTGACTACTTAATTCAATTCGTATTCATTATTAATAGATTGGGGCTGCAAAGAAACTATATTATGACTCCCAAGGGCACCATTTTAAATTTGATGGTTGTTGGTTACTTCTTAACAATGGTGCAAAATGGTTTCACTATACCAAAGAACAAGAAGAAAAGAAGCAAAAGATTAAGCAAAGGAAGAGAGGTGGTTTCACAAGGCAAGTTGATGGAATTGGAGATTCCTCAAATCCATCTACTCCAGCAACAACATAGTGTTCTGTTACTGGATCAATTAACCTTGACAATGATGATTCACCATTTAATCAAGGATCACATGAGTTGCCACGACCCACTAGACAAAAGACAGAAAAAACCATGCACCAAAAAAGACCACTAATCAGTTAGAGGCTGTAAACTTATTCGTCCAAGAATTTAGCAACTTGAGAAAGGAACAAAAGGAACTTGCTGAACGTCAGATCATTATCACTAAAGATACAGAACGGCTGAAAATTCAAGCCAAACAAGAGCAAGAACGACTAAGACTGGAGGCTAAACTTGAACAAGAACAAATGAAGATTGTGGCCAAACAAGAGCAAGAGTGAATGAAGATCGCAGCCAAAAATGAACAAGAACGAATGAGGTTGGAGAAAGAGATCGTGATGA
Source organism: Nyssa sinensis (assembly GCA_008638375.1). NCBI lineage: Eukaryota > Viridiplantae > Streptophyta > Magnoliopsida > Cornales > Nyssaceae > Nyssa > Nyssa sinensis. Next base: position 14,264,358 of record CM018046.1, read on the forward strand.
CCAATCCAAATTCAATTCCTACTAAAGAAGGGAGAGCATGGGTCATTGCACAATAGAAGACAATTTGGGCATGTATGATGAAAGGGGGCATTGGAGACGGCTCAAGTGGTAGTGGAGTTTAAAATTTGAACTATGTAATAAGTAGTTTTTAATTCAATAAATTTAATATGTAGTATTTTAGTTCAATAAAAGTAATATGTAGTGTTTTAATATAATAAATTAAATTAGAGTGTGAAAGATAAGTTCTTCATTCGTTAATTGAAAAATACATTGGAAAGCATTGAACAACAATTCATCAAATTGAACAACAATTTAAACAACTCATCAAATTAAACAACACTTTAAACAACTTAATCACCATATTGGTTCCACAAATATTTCATGAGATCAACCACAACATCGTACAGTGTAGTTAAAGGAGAAAGGCGCCCTTAAGGCACTAAGGTCTCACATGGCATGAAAAGCGAGGCGACAAAAAAGCGCTAGCCTAAATGAAGTAAGGCACTAACTAATAAAATAATATATATATATATATATATATATTACACATTAAAAGTTAATTCATTCTAAATTAAATAATATCTTGTCAATAAAATAATTATCATGTAATACTAAAAAGTTGAATTTAAAAGTTACATATGACTTATTTAAGTGATATAACCATTTTAAGTTCAATCTCAAAGTTACATATGACTTATTCTTTTTTTTCTAAATTAATATTCAAAGTTTTGCTATCTATTTAAGTTTTATAGAAAAAAAAATTGTAAACTTGCTAGTGCTAATGATATGGAAGACATGATAAGCCAATCTCATAGACATCTAAACTAATTCTCAAAAATTAGGCCTATGTTGAGAAGACTTCCTATATAAGTGATCAATTTGGTTGATCGAAAGAAGATGTTTTACCTTGGGCAAGCTCAAAGTTTGTGAAGAATGATGATAGTTTGCTAGTTATATAAGATGAAATATCAATCCTTAAAAAAAAATCATGTTGAAAGTGTTACTCTCCTCAAAACTTTGGATTTTTGCAACATTTCAAATATTTAAATATTTATTAGACCAATTTTGGGCTAATATTTCATAATAATACTTGTATCAACATAATAGATTGGATAATAATACTTCTAGACTATAACTATATTCTTTTATATTGATATGCCTTTTACAAAATTATTGAATAATTGCATAAAACACTATATACATAAGGACATACAAGTAAAATATGTAACAATTAGAAAGGCCAGTGCCCGATCACCTCTCGCCTTGCTTAAGGCAATCACCTAGGCATCGCCTCTTTGAAGAGGCCTGGCCTGGAACATGTTAAGACGATAAGATTGAAAATCGTCTTGCCCGATCGCCTAGGCGATAGCCTTTGACAACACTGATATCGTATTTGTTCCTCTATTGCAAATCTTGCTAAGGCGAGGAGAAATGTGTGCGGCCAAAAGTGGCGGGTTTCTAGCATATTCTGGAGGGCAGATTGTCTCATCTGGTGGAGGTCTCCATCTTTCGACGTCGATGTCACGCTCATGTTTAATGATCATGTTGTGTAATATGATACATGTTTTCATTATGTTGCAAAGGTCATCTTTTTTCCAATAACGTACAGGTCCTTACGTCATGCCCCACCTGATTTGTAACACACCAAATGCTCGATCGACGTCTTTCCTAATAGCCTCTTGTTTTTCAGCAAACAACGACTCTTTTCCCGTTGTTTGGTGTGCAATGGTCTGCATTGGTGTTGCCCACTGAGGGTATATACCATCAGGTAGGTAATACCCCAATGTATATTAACAACCACTCACCATGTAATTAATTGGAGGCATTCTACCATGGATGAGATTGTCAAATACTAAGGAATGATCTAGAACATTCACGTCATTGTGTGAACCTGACATACCAAAAAAAGCATGCCAAATCCACAGATCTTTCGATACTACCGCCTTTAATATGAGGGTAGGCTTATGGTGATGGACTCTATGCATGCCATGCCATGCAGTGGCCCAGTGAGGCAGTTCTTCCATTCCCAATGCATACAATCTAAAGAGTCAAGCATACTAGAGAACCCTCTTTCTTCCCCTTCTTGAAACAGGCGTGCACCATCATGTTCATTCAGTGAGCGCAAGTATTCGTCCTCATACAACGCAATGGTAGCATCACAAAAGCGCTTCAAACTCTCAATCACAGTGCTCTCATCAATCTTTAAGTACCCATCACAATGATCTGCAAATAATCCATAGGCAAGGCTATGTACTGCAACTGTCACTTTTTGTATAGAAGAGCACCCCAAACGGCCACAACAATCTTTCTTTTGTACGAAGTACTCGTCATACGCTTCAATGTCTTTCAAAATGCGAAGAAACATCTCGTCGCATCCGATAACGTCTATGAAAATAGTAGGCTAGATAAGTACAATTATCAGCAAAGTAATCTCTCCATATTTGCCAATGACTTCCCTCTCGATCACGCTTAATATATCATTTCCCAACTGGTTGTAAGAGTACTGCTAGCATTTCTGGTGGCAACAAATTCGTTATTTTTTGCATTCATTTTTTATAACGTTTGGAAATTGTCTCCTAATCGTTATCAACTGAGCTCTCATCGATTGAAGAAATCAAAGCACTCGATAATGTAGAAGAACTAGACTCGATCATAGAAACAAATCACAATGATGAAGCCATGTATTAAAGAAAGAAGAAATGGGTGACTTATGAAAATAACAGAAAAAGTGAAACCAATGATTTGAGGAAGTAGAAATGAGTAGTTTATATAGAATATAGCTGTTGGAAAAATAGCTATTGGAAAAATATTACTAAAATGGTCGTTAGAAAAATACTAGTAAAATACTGTCACTTTTTGTATAGAAGAGCACCCCAAACGGCCACAACAATCTTTCTTTTGTACAAAGTACTCGTCATACGCTTCAATTTCTTTCAAAATGCGAAGAAACATCTCGTCGCATCCGGTAACGTCTATGAAAATAGTAGGCTAGATAAGTACAATTATCAGTAAAGTAATCTCTCCATATTTGTCGATGACTTCCCTCTCGATCACGCTTAATATATCATCTCCCAACTGGTTGTAAGAGTACTACTAGCATTTCTAGTGGCAGCAAATTCATTATTTTTTGCATTGATTTTTTATAACGTTTGGAAATTGTCTGCTAATCGTTATCAACTGAGCTCTCATCGATTGAAGAAATCGAAGCACTCGATAATGTAGAAGAACTAGACTCGATCATAGGAACAAATCACAATGATGAAGCCATGTATTAAAGAAAGAAGAAATGGGTGATTTATGAAAATAACCGAAAAAGTGAAACCAATGATTTGAGGAAGTAGAAATGGGTAGTTTATATAGTAGAAATGGGTAGTTTATATAGAATATAGATGTTGGAAAAATAGCCATCGGAAAAATATTACTAAAATGGTCGTTAGAAAAATACTAGTAAAATAATCATTTTAGTGGGACCAGATGACATCACCTAACATCAAGTTAACATGTCCATTGGAAAGCTCTCATCTAGCTAAAATAAAAAAAGAAACTAACACAAGCTAACTTGTCCACATGGACAAGTTAGCATGTGCACTCTAGCTTATATATTAAAGAGACTTACATTTGAAAGTGATGGGTTTGATAGGTAGGATTTGATATAAAGTGGTAACACGTGCTTCTGTAAAACTTCTTACTATTCCCAAAAAAACAGAAAACTATTTTTCTGTACCTTGAATTACTCTAGTGGTTTAGTTTGAATTCCAAATTTATCCCGTGCCAACTATAATCAAATCAAAATTTAAATTTTTTGTTGAATTTTTTTACCAGAGCAAGTAAATATGACTAGGAAGTTCATTAACTCAGTGTTTACATATACAATCATTTATTTTTTAAATTTATTTAGGCCTAAGAAGTTGATGATAAATTTTTTTAATTTATATTTTTAATAATTTTATAAATTTTTAATATTAATAATAGATATATTTATGACATCATGGTTCGATTCCGGTTAGCTCCACGGTTGACCCAGTAACCCATAACTCAATCAATTTTCTGATTCGCTAAACGGTCTGGATTTTAAAATATTGCTTTCAAAGGCTCTAAGTCCTACCCTCACTCTCTCCACTATATAGCTCACTCTCTCTCCACTCTATGCTTCTTTCGACTCTCTTCTACGCCTCTCTCTCTCTCTCTCTCTCTTCTATGCCTTTCTCTCTATATCTTTTTTTTTAGTCAATATATCTCTCTCTATCTTCTTAAATCTTATTCTTATTTATGAATCTTAACCCTAAATACTCCATTGATGAAGGAAGAAGACCTGGAAATTGGAGTGTCTTATTATGGATTATGATGTATAATTTTTTTTTCAAATAAAATTGTGAATTCAACGTTGGCAAATGCATGTTTAATTCAATGCCAAAATTACTTATTCATGTTAAATGTCTAGTATTTTGGAGTTGAAAACTGTGAATTGCCATAAAATATTGTTTAAATTAAGAGCAAGGATGTAGTAGCTTAAATCACATGATCTAGCACTTGAGATAATTAATTTTATCAAATTAGCTTGATCCAAACAAGTTGACATGTCGGAGAATAGCTTACAAAGTTTGGTATATATCAACTTTCTCTCAGATTTATCCTTTTTTATGATTTAGGGTCCTGTGTTACATGCTTAATTATGTTCTGTTTTGCTGATTTCTTTGAAGATCTATGTATGTTTTTCTTGATTCATGACCTCGATAGCTTTGCATAGAGAAAAATATTAGGGTTTTACTATCTATAGAAGGTGTATTGCAAAAAAATTAGGATAAAAGAGTTTAATTTTCTTTGTTAGTATCAGCAACATTGACTCCGTTTGATGAATTTTTCCCCCTTTGGATTGAATTACTGAACAACTTTTTTATTGTTCTTGCATCTTGAATCATGTCTTTATAGTATCTCAAAACACGCAATGCCCAAAAATCTCCCTTCTCTTTTCTATTAAAAAATTCAATGTGGATCTTCAGTCACAAGAGCCAAAATTCATGACAAATTTATACCACTAACAACGAGAGGCTTGATGTATTAAATTTGATTTTACGAGTGAGCTATAGGTTGGCCCCACTAAGACAAACTCCGAACTCCACCCCTTTGTATGAAGATGCAAGCATGCTCACACAAAGTCACACACACACACCCATTACCAAGGATGTGTACCATACGTACCATTTGGCTCATACAACCAATCAATACCAAGCATGTCCACCAATTCCTATCTCAACAACCTCAATCATTTCAAGTCTGCGACCAAGTATCCATAGGCCCCCGTCTAGCCTCTACGGGTATGACACAACAATATAACCCGTGGTACCAAGTTTGTGGGGCTACTAACCTAATGGAACATAGTAACCACCCACGGGAGTTTACAGGCCAAAGCCGAAGGGAGACACAATTCCCAACAAGAAAATCTCTAGTAAGAACAATCACAATCCAATCTTTTTACCAACCACAAGCAAAGTACCATCAATATATTTTATTTCCCAACCTCTAAGCCTCCAACCATGGCCAAGCGCAATGTATCATGATTTATATGCATGGTATAGGAATATCTCATGTAATACTTATGCTTTCATACATTTATTTCATGAATGATACATATGTCTCATGTCTCATATAATCATCAAATACAATGGCGTTCAAATGCATCATCAATCATGCTATCAAATCATAAGGAGTTCATTTGAGAAATTCCACAAACATTAACTATGCATATGTAAATTCTCAAGGAAATGAACATGAGTCCTCTAGGTGTAATCACAGAGCCTTCTAACTAACAATAGAGTAGCTCGTACCTACACTTAGCATAAAGGTACCTTATATATTCTACTCAAACTCAAGACACTAGTACTTCACATAACTTACAAGCTTCAACATATAACTCATACATATCAATAATACCATATTACTCATGTAGAGGCATATTCACAAACATTTGGTGGTCATTTCATATGACTAATATCTTGGAATTATAGGTAGGCACTCAAATGAGTTTTTTTTCCTGAAATTGAAGCACGATGAATACAAAGAACACCCTTGAGATGATGAAAGATGAATTCAAATCAACTTTTCAATGCTTGCACATGGAAACCCTAGCATTTAGACCCATTAAATGACAATAAGCATTATTATATTCATGCAATACTCACATAGAAAATCATTTTTACTTACTTTGGTCTTAATGAATGAATTTCTTTTCTCCTTCAATAAAGCATTATGGTCAAAGCTGCCGCGCTTCATCTTTAGCTGTTCAATTACAATGAGATGACATAATTTAAATTACACCTTAATGCTCTACTTGTTTACGAGGAAAGAAAAGGAACTGAAACTTTGAATGTTAGACATTTCATACTTTATGACATAAGAAAACAAAACCCTCCACTGTACTTAACTAATACAATTATACAGCTCAGTTAAGGTTTTCATCTTTGTAAACTAACGCAAGGTAAAAGCCCAAATTCAAAATTTTTCTTTTTCTTTTCTATTATTTTCCTCGGTTTTCTCAAGAACCAAACAGTGGAAGCGGACCCATGATTACATATATGGGAGAATCTGCAATCAGCAATAGAAGCTAACCGTACCTTGCAGTTATTTCGTAATGACAACGAAGCTGGAAGAGAGGCAGAGGCGAGAGCAATCATCGTTGAAGCCATCTGATTCAGACAGGAAATGAAATGATCAGATCGATTTGAATGAAAGTGACTGAAACTGATAAATCAAGCAACTATCAACACGACCGGGGAGAATTCAAATTGAATTTGAGATTGAACATTACAATTATGACATAATTATATGCAATTATAAAAGAGATGAAATTTCTGAATTGCCTTCCAATTCATAAATGTATAGGTGTACATATAAATTACACGCATATGTGTGGAGACTGGAGAGAGAGAGAGAGAGAGAGAGAGAGAGAGAGAGAGAGAGCGAGCTTGCCTTCTTGCTTTCAGTGGAGAAAGAGGATCACGTAGTAAGAGACAGAGAGAGAGAGAGTCATTTAGCTTGCGGAACGTATGGGGGAGAGAAATGAGCGGGGCAAAGCCAACGCCTGGGTGGGTCCCGTACCAGAGGCTCCATTGGTGGGGAAAAAAACGACGGTAACACGAATTACTGCTACAGTGATTTATTATTTTTGTGAAACCTATTACTCTTAGAGTAATGATCAAATCGAGTGACAAGTCTCATTAGATTTTTGTTTCTCCATTTGTGGATAAGAGAAGCCCATTACATGTGGGTCCCACATGTGATCGATCCTTCTCTCTCCCAATGAGAGCAATCTCTATTTTAAGTGAAATGAAGAGACACCAAAATAGTATGAGTTGTGGTTAATTAAGATTCAATCAATTTTTTTTGTAACATAATTAAGAATCAGTTTAGTATATGAGATATTATTTAATAGATTTAATATATTACGTGATAATATATTTTTTCAATAATATTCTATCATATATATTATGTCTCACTAAAAAAGTAGATCATATCACGTTATTTTACCGAACTCATTCAAAAATCTTTCCTAATATAGGTTGAATATTAAATAAATGTCATTTTATTAATAAAAATTAGAAAGACTTCAAAAAAAAAAAATAATACATTAATTTTTCTTCTTTTATTTATTTTTATTACAAAATTACTCTTTATTAAAAGATAAAGCTATCATTTCTTCCTCATTATACACAAGTCCTAAGCTCTCATAATCTCAAACATAAATTCTTCATCATCCTTCTTCCCTCTCTATCTCTATACCTATTCTATAACACCATAGCCTCAATGGTCCCCCTACTAATAACAACTCCATCAATAGTCACAAAACTCTTCAATGAATAACCCTTCACAATCACCATGCTCCATCGTACTAAATACAACTTTTCATTATAAAAGGAGTAATGAATCATATGCTGATGGAGAAGAACCAGATTTGAAGTTAAATCAAGAAGAATCACAAAATGCATTTTTGATCGGATGCAACACTCCTAACGTTCAGGTACAACAATCATAACGTGAAACTATGTCATAGTAATTACACCCGAACTTTGTGAGAGTTGCACCCGATTGAATGAATTAATTTCAACATGTTGCATGGTCACGACCCGAAATCCATCCTGTGCAGACCTCGTGTCAGGACCGCCACTCTTCGGCCCGAGAGCCTTAGGGCAAGGCTCACATGAGCAGCGGTATCGAATAGATGTGCGACATGTGGTTTGCGGAAGCGTGAAAAAAAAAAATTTTCTTTTCTTTTCTCATTTTAAAATTTGCACATCTGTCCGATACGGCCGCTCTTTACATTGCGGTATACATGATCATACATTCAGAGCATAACTAAAAACTTAAAGGCTTTATAATTAATACATGTTTAACTACCCTATGGGCTTAATACATAACAGTTCACTACTTCTTAATACAAAAATTACTACTAAAGGTCCATAGCGTTCCACAAAAGAAACTACTTAAACAACCCCTCCAAAAATAGCCAGACTCTTCATCATCAACATCGAAATCAGATCTGCCGTGAATCACCTGAAAGGGGGACAGATAAAAATTCAAGTAAGCTAATCTAAGCTTGTGAGTAATTGCTGCACTTGTAATGGGGTTTTCAATTGGCAGTGGTTTAGCACATGAGAGTTTATAAAATACTCACTACCAATTGCTCGTACGTTTAGAACACAGAATATATGCATTCTTAAAACAAATAGCTTTGAAACATTTAAAGTATTCAAGTTAAACATACATTTCTTCAAGTAGAGTATATGCACTCCAAAAGCATATAAACATGCATAATAAAAATGGGGGTAAAAACTAGCTTCCATTTTCAAAAGCGTTTGTCATCTTTTCTCGTTAATTAGGTGGAATCTGTTTCGAACCAGACTCCCGTTTTACTACAATGCTACAATGGAGAAATCTTATTTTCCAAGGGAATTAGATCCTGCTACCGGGCATTTCTTCGTGTCATAGTTGAATCCCAAAGGATTTCAACGTCGCATGTGGTACTTAAGTACCATTTATCTTATAAAACATTTATCACGTGGCTTCTTCAATAGATACTTTTCATGAGTATTTAAAACATGTAATATATAACTTCTACAATAGGACTTCAAATGCTTGAAATAATCAAATTCAGAATATTTAAGAAAATTTGGCATTTTACTCAGACATGCTAAATATTTCTAAGAAAGGAACTGTATAAAAACATTTACGGAGCATGTCATAACAGAATATTTTAAAACAGCAATCATATAAAGATTGAATTTGATATTCAAATGCTTCACATAACTTGAACTTAAAACTTCTTCAAATATATGGAGTTAACTCTCCACTTCAAATATAGGATTACTCACCTTATACGTCTGGGTTGGCAGTACTGAGGTGCCTTCCCTTTGCCTTTCCCTTTTCTCAACCTAAAATAGTTTAGGAGAATCTCATAAACTTCATATACATTCAAATCAACTTGTGGTTTAAATCTATCCTTGAACTGTGTAGACCTAACTAAAAAAAATCAGCCTAATTATAATTGTACCACATATCTAATTTCTTTACGTACTTTAATGGTAAGCAAATATTACTTCCGAAGCCATTCACTCAAGGTTTCAGTGCTTTCTTGTTCCTTAATTTTCGCTTCAGCAAGTTGTGCCTTAGTTGGGGTTCTATACATGAACGGCCTAACTGAAACAATTTCACATATCTTAGCGATCCCGATTTTTCGGGCAATCACCTTTTGTTGCCATAATAAAACTTTCATAAAAGTTGCTTGTGTTTTATCCATACTGATTACTTGAGCCTTAACCTATAAAACAATTTAACGTGTTAGAAATTAACTTTCATTTAAACTATACTCTTCTGGTAGCTCCATTAACTTTAAGTTTGATTTATTTACTTCATATGTTTATGTGTAGTGTCTTTTCGTATTTTATCTCGAAATACGAGCCTTAGTTTAGTACCTCAACAATATTCTAGTTTATAGCCACCTAACTGATGCTATTCATCAAATTTTATGTCTCTTTATTTTTTAGACTCTACCATTGAGTCCGGAACATCAAAGAAAGTCAATTTAGGTTTTCACGGAACTCCGTTTGGGTTTGGTAACAGTAAGGGCATTTTGATCATTTTAGCATTTTTACGGGTCTTTATTTTTTGGGACCTCATCTCATGACTTGGACCTTACCATCGGACTTAGGAGGTCCGAGATAGTAAGAATACACTAATAGCTTGTCTAATTTGGACACCGGGCATTTCATGACTATTTAATTAAATTAAATTATTTTATCAACTATTATATATATATATATATATATTAATTACATAATAGTTCGGATGTGAAATTGGTGGCACGTTGGCCAGCGTGTCACCTCCATTCTAAAACAGTCCTAGTTTTGAGTCCCACCAGGTGCAATTGCACCTTTTTATTTTCTTTATTTTAATTATTTATATATATATATATTATATATATATATATATATCGTGCCACTATATACACCACAGGACACGTGTGTCCAAGTGGATAAGGCTTGGGTTTTGTGGGGGAGGTCTGGTGATCGAACCTCAAGGGCTTCGGCCTCTTTTATTTTTCCTGATTTTATAAAACCAAACGGCGGATAAAACCCTTAAACTTGGATAGGATAGTCTGTCGTCACGTGGGTTATTAAATTTGGACCATAACCGTGTAACCAAACATGCTAAATCAGGGTTTTAAACCCTAATCTCAAAATAGTGGCGTTTTCATAATGCGGTGGCAGCCTTCACGGCCACCACGTGTCCCAAGTTCACCCACCTTTTTAAACGGTTTTGCGAGTCGACTCAGTGTCGTCTTCTTCACCATTTCAGCTACTGTTGCCCTAATTCCTGATTTCCATTTTCTTCATTTTTGTGAGTTTTCAATCATTCGCCACTCTCTGTTTTCATCCCCATCCATTTCCATAACATTAAGGATAGGTTTTGCATTCATAATAAGGTTCGAATTGGTCTTATTAGCTCGGGCAGAGGGTTGATAACCCAACTTGCAACTTGTTCGTATATGCTCATTTTTGAGCCAAAATCATTGAGGTTTGTTCTGTTGTGATCCATTTTCCATAAGGTTTCATTCCCCATTCTTTAAACCTAGTTTTGGTGTGAGTTTCAGAGTTTGGTTTTCAAAACCAAAACCTGCAGCTCGTGTTATGGGGGTCATTTCTTTTGATTTTTGATCGCGGTCATAGGTTTTTGGAACACCCATAGGGTCTACTTGAAGTCTCATTACACCAAACTTGGTTTAGTTGCCATGGGTTCAGACCTGCTTAAGCAAGGTCCTCCAATGGTTGCCTTCCTAGTTTTGATGTTTTTGATTGTTTTCAGACTCCAATTTCATGCTTGTTCTTGTTTAAACATGTTCTAACTATCATATATACACAATCAATGCTTAAGATAGTTCATACGTAAGAAAATTTCTAGAGAGAGAAAAACATGAAAAAATTAGATTTACCTGTTACAGTGGTCTCTTTCTCCCTTCTACTTCTGATTTTCTCCCTTCTTCTTCTCAGAACCCCCTCTGTGTGTGTGTGTGTGTGTGACTGAACTCTCGTGTGGGTGTGTGCATACAATATGTATATAGGTATATAGGTATACACTTGATCATTGTAAAATCTGATTGCCCCAACCACTAGCTCACCCCTTGCTTGCTGCAGCATCTCTAATGAGTGTCCTCAGTCACTGTTTTGGGGCAAGCCATCAATTGGCCGTGTGTGTGTGTGTGGTGTTTAGTATGTATATATATATATATACATATAATATAACTCACACACACCAACACACTTAGAGACACACACACACACACACTTTTACACTTTAGATATTTGCATGTTTTTATATACTATTTATAGATATAGTTAATTATGCTTATATACATCCATGTATATACTTACACATATATATACTTAGCCATGTACTCACACACAATACACCTTTAGTGTGTGTATGTGTGTGTCATCATATTTTCTATTGCTTATGACTAATAATTAATTTCTTATACTTAATTAATTAATTGTATTAAATTAATTAATTATTCTCTTAAGTGTAAAAAATTTTTATTCATAACCTCGTAATGCGTGCCATATGACCCGATATCTTTGGGTCGGGGTATTACATTGCAAGACTTCCTCAACGTTGGGTACACAACCCATTTCAACGAAGAACATCTTGTACGTCCATTTACAAGTGACTCATCTTTAAATACTTCCTCAAGATATTGCATCCCAATTCTATTTCTTTAAAAAAAGAAAAAAGAACATTTGCAATTGCTTGGATAATTTATAGTTAGAGAAATTCATAAATCTATCTAAGGTCATTCTTCGTCATCCATATTTAACTTGCACAAAGTTGATGTATCAAAGAAAATTCAATGTTAAATATTTTAAACTTGGTGCAACTCATTTTTGCATTACAGAATTGGTGTAAGTCTTATTGATAAGGATAAGATCAATTCAGATTCAAAAGATTAAAATGACAACAGCAGCTTCGAGTTCAACTTCATCCCAACGTCTTCGGATACCGTCATCCCAAGCCCAAGTTTATAGGAGATAACTTTATCATTTTGTGAATATTAAACTCTGTAACCAATTCTATCTTGTAAACAATTTTACTATATATATATAACCCCTCATCAGCCATTGAGAGGCTGTGAGAACAACCCAGAAATTCATCTTTTGTTTTATGGTATCAGAGCCAACGTGACTCACATCAATGGCATCCTCTCCCGTTCCTTCCGTCGCACCCGTTACTCCTCCTATCATTCACAGCTTGGTCACTATCAAGCTCAGCAGTGAAAACTACCTATTGTGGAAAGCTCAAATAATGCCATACCTTAGAGGCCAACGTCTTTTTGGCTACGTCGATGGGAGTTGTCTTCAACCCTCCCAACATATCCCAAACCCAGAGGCTGATAAGTCACCTACAGCTTCTCGTCTGCTTCTTAATCCAGAATTTTCTCACTGGTTCGATCAAGACCAGATTGTCTTGAGTATTCTCATGTCATCTTTATCCGAAAGCATTCTTGCCAAAGTAATTGGCGTTACTACGTCTCGAGAGGTCTGGTGTGCGCTTGAAAAAATGTATTCCTCTCACTCTCGAGCCCGCCTCTCAACAACTCGGCGTCAACTTTCTACTGTCACGAAGGGTGGCATGTCCATCTCAGATTATTTCCAGACTGTGAAGTCTCTTGCTGACATTCTAGTAGCCATCGGACATCCACTTCTTGACACGGAGATTGTCTCCTATCTACTTGGTGGTCTAGACTCTTCCTATGATCCCATTGTTACGTCCATTCAAACAAGAGAGGATCCAATAGAACTTGAAGATATATTTGGGCATCTTCTCACTTTTGAGTTGCGTCTACAGCAACATACTCAAGTCCTTGAAGCTACTATCGGTTCTGCTAATGTTGCAAACCGCACTGATTACTCTCGTGGTCCTCATGGTAAGACTCAATACTCGAATCGTGCTTCATCTTACTCAGGTTCACGTGGTCGTGGTAGGGGCCGAGGCGGTCATCGTGGTTCTCCTGGTGGTAATCGTCCCATGTGCCAGATCTGCGGCAAAGCTGGCCATCTCGCCATCAAGTGTTTCAACCGCTTTGATCAGGCCTATCAAACCATGCCAAACACCATGTCTGCATTTTTTACAGCCCAACAAGCTCCAGCTGATACCAATTGGTATCCCGACACCGGTTCCACCAATCATCTTACTAATGATCTTCAGAACTTGAATCTTCATGCCGAAACCTATGCTGGTTCGGATCAAATTCAAGTGGGTGACGGGGCAGGTTTGGCTATTGCTCACATTGGTTCATCTGAAATTAAATCCTCACAATCTGCTTTTAACCTTCGCAATATTTTACATGTCCCACAAATTAAAAAGAACCTCATTTCTGTGAGCCAATTTACCAAAGACAATAATGTATTTGTTGAATTTCACTCATCTCATTTTTTTGTGAAAGACGAGGTCACGAAGAAGGTTCTTCTGCAAGGCACGCCTAAAGATGGACTCTATCCCTTTCCCTCATCCATCTCGACTTCGTCACCATCTCAATCTTTTTTCAGTCAGCGTGTCTCTTTGGAAGTCTGGCATCGCCGTTTGGGACATCCCACCTATCAAACAGTCAAGCATCTTGTGTCTAAATTTTCGCTTCCAGTCTCCTCAAATAAAATACCAAGTGTTTGTTCAACATGTCAACAAGGGAAAAGTCATCGTCTTCCCTTCTCAGTTTCCCAGTCTATTTCAGATTCTCCTCTAGAATTAATTTTTTCTGATGTATGGGGTCCATCCCCTATTTTATCTACCAAAGGCAATAAATATTATGTTTCTTTTGTGGATCATTTTAGCAAATTTATTTGGCTCTATCCTCTTGCTAATAAATCCGACGTCTTAACTATTTTTACTCAATTTCAAAAAATGGTTGAACGTCAATTTAGTTGCCAAATAAAATATGTCCAAACAGACTGGGGTGGTGAATTTCAAACCCTTAATCGGTTTTTTCGCAAAGTGGGAATCCAACATCGTGTTTCTTGTCCTCACACCTCTCAACAAAATGGCTCTGTTGAGAGAAAACATCGCCATATTGTTGAAATGGGTTTATCTTTATTATCCCAAAGTTCTACTCCTCATTGTTTTTGGGATGATGCTTTCCTCATGGAAACTTATCTCATTAATCGTCTCCCAACTGCTCCTCTTGGCATCTCCCCATTAGAAAAATTATTTAACAAAGCACCCGATTTTTCTACCATGAAGATTTTCGGCTGTGCTTGTTACCCTTATCTTCGACCCTTTAACAAACACAAGTTGGATTTTAGGTCCAAAAAATGTATCTTCATCGGCATCAGTAATCTCCACAAAGGTTACAAATGCCTTGATCCTGAGTCTGGCAGAGTGTTTGTGTCTCGACATGTCATTTTTTATGAATCGGTGTTTCTGTTTTCATCACCCACGTCATCCTCTGTTCCTGCCGCAACTCCCTCTATAGCGTCGTCTACACTACTACCTTTTTTACTCCCCTCACACGACCATTCTGCTGCTGCCGTTGTCCCTCATTCATCCCCCCACATTCCGGCATCAGATACGGAACCGACAACTACGTCCGCATCTTTCTTATCTTTTTCCCCTGCTGCGTCAACTGCATCTCCTCCCCTGTTTTCGTCCTCACCGACAATCTCTCCAGTTCCTGCTCCATCCGACGCCGCCTTGCCGTCTGAATCGCTTCCATCTCGTTCTCACCCGATGACCACCCGCTCCCAGAACAATATTGTGAAGCCCAAGCAATTTTTTGATGGCACTACCCGGTATCATGTGCCCACTGCTCTCCTTGTTTTTTCCACTATTCCCACTGATCCCACATGTTACTCTAAAGCTCAAAAATTCTCAGAATGGCGTGAGGCCATGGATGCAGAATTTTCTGCTCTCATGAAGCAAGGTACGTGGTCTTTAGTTCCTTATCAAGCTGGCATGAACCTGGTTGGCAACAAATGGGTTTACAAAACAAAACTCACCTCTGATGGTACTCCTGAACGACGGAAGGCCCGTCTAGTGGCGAAGGGCTATCATCAACAGCAAGGGTTAAACTATGAAGATACTTTCAGTCCAGTCATTAAGCCTACAACCATTCGGCTTGTTCTCAGTCACGCCGTATCTAACAAATGGCTTGTTCGTCAGATTGACATCAGTAATGCTTTTCTCCATGGTTTTCTCTCTGAAGTTGTACATATGCAACAACCAGTGGGTTATGTTCATCCTCAATATCCTACTCACGTTTGTAAGCTGCACAAGGCATTATACGGATTAAAACAGGCCCCACGGGCATGGTTCTCACGTCTTAGTGATAAACTGGTGGATCTCGGCTTCATTAATTCTCAGTCCGATAATTCTCTATTTGTCTATGTCTCGGCCTCCCTTACAATGTATGTACTGGTGTATGTCGATGATATTTTAATCACCGGTTCAAATGGAGATGCCATCCCTTATATTCTTGCTCAGCTCAATTGTGACTTTGCAGTAAAAGACTTGGGGCCACTAAATTATTTTTTGGGCGTGGAGGCCATCTCTGTTTCAGGAGGCTTTCTGCTTTCTCAGAGACAATATATTCTTAATCTCTTGAAACGCACCAACATGCTAGAGGCTAAGCCAGTGTCCTCTCCGATGTCCTCCTCCCAACAGTTATCACTTTTTGATGGCAACCCTTGTTCTGACGAGACCTTATTCCGCAGCGTGGTAGGAGCTCTTCAGTACCTATCTCTCACTCGCCCAGATATCTCCTTTGCAGTGAACAAAGTGTGCCAATTCATGCACAAGCCAACGGATATCCACTGGACTGCCGTTAAACGGATTCTAAGGTACCTTAAATTTTCCATTAATTTTGGTTTACTTATCACACCGAGTCCCTCTATACAACTCTCAGTCTATTCCGATGCGGACTGGGCTGGCTCACCTGATGATCGTAAATCAACCTCTGGCTATTGCATCTACTATGGTCACAACCTCATCTCATGGAGCTCCAAAAAGCAGCCCACCGTGGCTCGATCAAGCACCGAGGCAGAATATCGTGTTGTTGCTCACGCTACTGCCGAGACTTTATGGCTATTATCCTTGCTTCGTGAACTTCAGATTTTTATTCCCTCTCGTCTGATCCTGTGGTGTGACAACATAGGAGCAACTTATTTGGCGGCTAATCCGGTATTTCATGCTCGTACGAAGCACGTGGAAATAGATTACCATTTTGTCCGAGAAAAAGTTCACAATAAATCATTGGATGTTCGGTTCCTATCCAGTAAAGATCAACTTGCAGATGTACTCACTAAACCACTGGTTTCTGCTCGTTTCTCTCATCTGCGAGACAAGCTCAACGTGAGATCTCCCCCGTTGAACTTGCAGGGGCGTGATAAGGATAAGATCAATTCATATTCAAAAGATTAAAATGGCAGCAACAGCTTCGAGTTCAACTTCATCCCAATGTCTTCGGATACCATCATCCCAAGCCCAAGTTTATAGGAGATAACTTTATCATTTTGTGAATATTAAACTCTGTAACCAATTCTATCTAGTAAACAATTTTACTATATATATATAACCCCTCATTAGCCATTGAGAGGCTGTGAGAACAACTCAGAAATTCATCTTTTGTTTTACTTATAACATTAGATGTAATTTATACAATATAAGGTGCAATTCACCATAAGGTTTGAGGTTTGATGCAGCTCATACAATACTGAAACATCAACTTACACAATAAAAAACAAAACAATATAAGATAAGTTCAAGAATAGCATTTCAAATATTAAACAAATAGTATATAAGATGAGTTTAATGATAATGTTGCTTGTGTGTGCACATATATACTTATATATATATACATATTAGCGTTGACCCGTGCTATGCACGAGTGTTTAAAAAATAAATTATAATTAAAATAATTTTTTTATAAATCTATATATGGGTATAGAATCACATATACGTACATTATTTAACTATTAATTTTCTATCAAAAAAGAAGCCCCTTAATTCATATCCGTCATATATGTATATTATTTAAGTGTTAATTTTCTGTAAAAAAAAAAAAAAAACTCACCTTAATTCATATCCACGTGTGTGTGTCTATATATATATATGTATATATTTTACTATTTCACAAATTTAAATCCAGAAGAATTTTGTAAAAGAAACAATTTTCCGTGGGGAGATCTTCTAATTAATTTCCACAACTCCTCTTTGTCCCTCAATTCTAATTAATAATTAACAAATTCATGTAACACATGTCCATATATAATAAGAAGTTGGAGACTCCAAATCAACGCCATTATTCGAAGAATTATCCAATAATGTATGGTTTTTTTATTAAATGTAACCATATCTAGTTAGAGAGTCCAGATCAGGATGAAGACACTGATAAGACACAATGAGATGAAAATTTTTGATAAATTTAAAATATTTTATCCAATTATTTATGGTTTTTTGTTAAATGTAACCATAACAGTTGGAGAATTATCCAATAATTAGAATTTTTAGAAAATTAGAAGTTCAAATAACTATATACCTGGTCTTTTCTATTCAAATCATCTCTTAAATCTGTCAGAACCCTACCCGACCTTTAACAAACCCCCACCCGACACTCTATTCATATCCATCATATATGTATATTATCATCTTAGTCATATATACTAACACTATGTTTGGATGAAAAGAATTGAAAAAAAAAGAAGAGGGAAGGACAAAAAAGGGGAGCTTATATTATGTTTGTTTTAAAAATTAGAAAGAAAAGGAAGAGAGAGGGAGGGAAAGCTTAACACTCATTTACAATATGTTTGGGTGGAAGGAATTGGAAAGAAAGGAAAAGGAAGGAGAAAGAATGAGAGTTTATATCATGTTTGTTTTAAAAATTAGGAAAGAAAAGGAGGAAAAGAGAGTGAGAGCTTAACCCTCATTTAAGTAATTTTATTTTCCCTTCAAAAGTGAGAGGAAATGGAGAAAAAAGAAACAAGAATTTAATAATTTTTTAATAATATCAATATTACTCTTAAAATTATAAAAGTCAAAATAAAAATAACACATCAATCTAAAAGCATTCAAAGGATATATTAATAAAATAATATAAAATATTTTCTTTTTTTTTCTCCCCTTTATCATACTCTCTTCTCTTTTCCTTTACCTTCTACTTATCCAAACGGACTGTAAGATAATTTAGCTAAATTAATGCAAACATATTTATTAATACATTGAGATGAATTATTTTCATGGGTAGGCAGGCACACACAACATAGTAATCAGAAACTTGGTAGGAAATTCCAAAAAGTAAACCCAATTGTTGGAGGGAAAATACCAATTAAACAAAACACTTCATACTAATTCAGGTCTATTTACAAACACTTCAGGAGCACTACCAAATCGGCCATGTGTAATACATATATCACCAAAATTACCAGCTTTAGCAGCAGAAAAAAGTAAAAAAGTGGCAGATTGGATAACAAAAAAGAGTGTTGAAGACATGCACAATATGCCTTGATCGGAAGAAGCTATGAACGGATGGCGAATGTTTATACACAGATCAAAGTTTAAAAAACACACGCTCACACAACAATCATCATACTTTCCTATTTTGTCCTTACATAATACACAACAAACACCTTATCATCATCATCATGCTAATGAAAATCTGAAGCTTCCGAGAACGACGACGTCACATATTCCCTTACCTCCCTCACAATCACATCCCTTATAGCATCCCAAAACCCCGTCAGCAAACTCTCGGCCCTTCTTTACTGCAAGCAACAGCCACCCACCTCTGGCGGCGCAAGTGACAAAGTTGAAGTGGGTCACACTCATCAGATTTCGTATTCAAATCTAATGAACATCCGGCTGCGCATTGCCATGGTCGGTTCGTTCGCTTCGTTGTTTCCTCTTCAAGGTAAAGTTCCAGTGGTTCTTGATCGCGGTCCGTTCCGGGGACAACGGGCCTGTTACCATAAATAGCTTGAGCTGAAAAAAATGGTATCGTGAGCAACTGTTTGTTGGAGTTGGAGATAACTGTTGGAGGTAGAGATTGGATTCACGTAGTGTGGTAGGGATAGGATTCATGTAGTGCTGCAGTAGTTAAGATTTAAATTTCAAAATTTGAAAGTGAAATTATTTTGGATATATAAAGATGGAAGTGTGGTAGTTACCAACATTGTGGTTATGGACGGAGGAACTAAAAATTGATATAAAAAAAGAGAAAATTAATTTAAATTTAAAATTTGAGAGAGGAAAGTGTGGAAAGAGTAAATTAATTAAATGTAGAATTTAAGAGAGAAAAGTGCGGAGAGATTGAGATTTTGGAAAAATTTAGAATGAAGAAAAAGAAAAGAATACAGAGAGAAGCAAATTGAAGCTGTAACGGAAAATTTTAACTTAAAAAAAAGCAATTGATATAGAAAAAAAAATTAATTAAATTTAGAATTTGGGAAAGAAAAGTGCGAAGAGATTAAATTAATTAAATTTAAAATTTGAGAGAAAAAAGTGCAGATTTGGAAAAAGCTTAAAAAGAAGAAAAATAAAAGAAAATAAAGAGAAGCAAATTGAAGCTACTACATAAGATTGTAAGTTAAAAGAAAGCACTACCTCAAACTACATTGTAATACTATATGTAATAGATAGAGTCAGAGGGTCACTGAAAAAACTCTGATGATAACTATTTCGATAAAGGTCACCAAAAAAGTTCCGATGATAACCAGTAAAGTCAGAAAAGAATAATCACAGTAATTAAAAAAAGTAATTGAGCATGAAAAAAGAGTGTAACGTAGAACCTTATTTATAGGTTGTTTAAATATCTAAATTTGAACAAGATTAGGAACCACAAAAATAAGGATTTGAAGATATTGATAGATAGAAATTACCATATTTGATATTGTTTTCTTATTCTAATGTCAGTAGCCCATGAAAGGCAATGACTTGTTCGGTAGTCCATTAAAGGCAATAACTTGTTTGGAACTCCTCTCCACATGTTATGTTCGATAGGCTCTCAAGCGTGTTTGATTTTTATGGTCCAGAACATAATGAACATGTGATATGATATTGGACAATGTCAGTTTGTGGCGTATTAATATATATACATAGATACACACAATACACACTACACATATATAAATGCTACATATATATACACTACACACACAAATATATATATATATATATATATAGTTGTATGTGCGTATGTATGTATGTGTGTGTGTGTGTATATATATATATATATATGTAATCTAGGGTTTGGAAAGAGAGAAGAGATGAGAAAAAGGTATGGAAAAATTATTCATTTTACAAACCCACAAAGGAATAATTTTGGAACAAAATAATCTAAATAGTAAAATTTAATATCTTTCTAATTTTACTCATTCATGTAATATTTTTTTAATATTGAATTTTCATTTGACTGACTCTTCATTATGTCACAAAAAAATGTCTGGATCATAATTATCCCTTCTATTTTCAACTTGTGGTTGAGTTTCAATTAATAAAAAATCTAATTATTTTTAAGGAAAAGTATTTAAAAAATTCTTAAAATAAAATTTTAAATATGAAAAGCCCATTATATATATATATATATATATTATCTATTTAAAAGACCCAAATTTAAAAAAAATTACTACCAAAAGATTCTAAGTGTATGCTTCCACTTTGACTTCATTAAGAACTATATTTTATTAGACTAAAATAGCCTCAAGATATATTTTAGAAAAAAATGTTAAAATTTTCATAAAATAATTTTTATATATCTAATAGACTTGAAAAAAAAAAAAAAAAGAATTTCTACTTCTAAAAGCCTAACCCTCACTCATCAAGAATTCTATAAATTCATAACTAACCATTATGGAAAGAAATACATATCCAAGAAAATATATATAAGCAGGAAAATAAAATTTTACTCTATTTTATTTAGTATATTCTAAGACATTGAGTTAGCTAGACACCAAAATAAATGCAGAACAACAAATTAATAAGTTCTTATGCCAACAGAGTCCTTTTAAACTAAATAAACTTCTAAGAAAAATAAATAACTCGAATTTGAATAACTTTAAGTGTACCGAAAGTTTTAAATTGAAGCCAAAAAAAAAAAATCAAGTAACACAAGTAGATACACACTAAAATATACTCTAGCTTAAAGTGGATTAGGAGGTTTCTATTTTTAAAAAAAATGAAAAAAAAAAACTAAGAAGATTTCTAATAAAATTAAATAACATGAATTTTATTTACAAAAAAAAAAAAAGAAAATTAAACATATTTTCAAGTTTATTAGATATATAAAAATCTTATGATTTTTTTTGGATTGAAAATTTTATCTTATGGACTTTTAGTAGTTTTTCTAAAATGTATCTTGAGGTTATTTTAGTCTAAGCAAATATATTTTTTTAATAAAGTTAAGGTAAAAGCATACAGTTAGACCTTTTGGTAGTAAAAATGATTTATTCAGGCCTTTTAAATAAATAAAAAAGGAAAAAATACTAAAAAGTCCTTAAAATAATTTTTTGCAATCTAAAAAGTCCAGGATATATTTTTTCTATCTAAAAGATCCGAAAAAGAAACTTTTAATACAAAAAAGTCTAATTGTTAACTTTCATCTTAACAGCGTTAAAATATATTATTGATTAGACCAAAATCACCTTCAAGATATATTTTAAAAAATACTGAATAATAGATACAACAAATTCTTCAACCCAAAAAAAAAACATAACATTTTTTATTTATCTAGAATACCTAAAAAATAAATTTTTACTTTATAAAATGTTATATTTTTTTGGAATTGAAAATTTTGTTTTATATATTTTATAGTATTTTTTTTCTAAAATCTATTTTAAAGGCCATTTTAGCATAATCAGTAATATTTTTTAACGGTGTTAAGATAGAAATTAACAATTGGACATTTTTGTATTAAAAGTTCATTTGTTAGACTTTGTAGATTGAAAAAATGTATCATGAATTTTTTGTATTGAAAACTTTATTTTAGGACTTTTTAGTATTTTTCTCTATAAAAAATGATAAACTTTTTGAATTTAAACATTTATTTGAAATTTTTTCTTAATTTTTTTAAAACAAGTAATTAATTTTATACGTCTCACTTAATTATATCCTATCATGTTAACAAAACAGTAATTTAATCTCACTTAAAAAGTGTTTGATAATTTATTTTTTTAATCATTTTTTATTTATGTGTAAGAAATGATAAAAGAAAACTTGATATAAGAGAAGCGAAGAACAATGTTAAAGTTGAGTTTTTAATTCAGTTAAAGATGCAATATCTAGTTAATAGTTATAAAAAAAGAATTAAGTTATCTTCATTGATAATAGTTCCTAAAAATCAACACTATAGTTCAATAAGAAATTGTTCTCACTCTCCTAGCCTACATCCTCTCTCCCTCTAGTTTCCATTAAGAAATATATTTTTTGTCATCATGGATGGTCAAAAAGCAAACCACAGTTAACATCAAACTTAAGAGGAATGTTAGTCTTATCTTCATATTTTACTAAAATTGTTTACCTTCATGAGTTGGCAGTATTGTATTAGTTGAATATCACATGATGTCACGTCATGATATGATATTTAGTCAACACAAGACTGCTAACTCATGAATGTAAACACTTTTGGTAGAGTTTTTAAGTAAACCTAGCATTATTGTAAACTTAATATTTGATGTGTAAAATTCATGTTTAGCATTTAAGATAACTTGTGTATTAAAGCAATTTTTTTCTGAGTTAATTAATGGAAGTTTCATCAAAATAAGTGTCTAATGGCTAAGATTTAAGGAAAAATACTTTAATCCCAGAAGTTCTTGAATTTTTAAATTGAATTGTCCCAAATCCAATAGTGAAAATGTGACACTATCATTTTATTCTTAGTGACAAAATTATTCTCACGTTCCTATTTACAAAAAATACCTAGCTTCTTCCACCAAACCTGCGCCCAACCTGACATGTCATCACTTTTTTTATTTTTGAAATTTCAAAGCTAAATAACTTACAATATATAAGTTTGTTTTTCATAAAAATTACTTCCTCGGTCCCATTTTAAGAGTCTTTTATTCCATTTTAGAATGTCCCAATTTAAGAGTTCCATTTGAAAAGTCAATGTACTTTAACATGTAAATTTTCAAAGCTACCCATTATAATAATATATAAAATAACCTATTGGAAGTTAAATGAAGGTATTATTAAAAATTTAAGTAATTTCCAAACAATAAAATAATCTTTCTTAAAAAGTTAAAATTCTAAAAAAAGTCCCTTAATTTGGGACAGAGGGAGTATATATTTGTACTTTAGAAGTCGAGATTTATAAAAAAAGGTCCATATTAAAAAAACTTATGTAAAAATGAGATCATATAATACAAAGAAAATAAATTTCATACAAAATTTGCAAAATAAGGTGGCCTATTGGACTTTAATTAGTTCAAAATAAATGACTAACAAAGTGTGTTGAAAGTTTGAAATTTTTTCTGTCATATAATGATTAAAGATTCTAAAAATTTTACTTGCTTACATTTTTCAATTTAAATTACAGCAAAACTTCAAAAAAAAAAAAATTAGTTACAGCCGGTAAAACTTGCTAACAAAAAAAAAGGGCTTTTGTATCACTATTTTTTCCTCGTATTTCTTTTATTTATTTATTTTTCTTCTAATGGAAATATGGTTTGGAATTGTGCTTTATTCACACTTTTCTTTCAACTATGAGTCCTGTGAGAGTTTTATTTTAAAACTAAAATTATCTAATTATTTAATGCAACTTGAACATGTCGTGATAAAATGTTCATATCTTCCTCTAGAAAAATTGAAAAAGATCTCTCATTTTTTTTTTTGGTTGGAAAATAGACTCATAGAACTTTCTAGTGATATACGATTGTACATGCTAATTAGGAAGGCATCTGAGTGAAAGCCATCACTTGGAAAAATATTGATAACTCGTTTTGTAACTTGGAGATCTGCATGCACTGGGGAATTGATCAATCTGTATTTTCGGGTAGAATGAGGATGATTTGGTTGGGTAGGCTTTAGCCTGCTTGTTTATGGCTTCCCTTTTTGCTCTGGCCGTGGCCTTTTGTTCTGTTTTCTTTTGCCCTTGTGTCTTAAAAATTTTTACTTACCCCCCACGCCCCACCCACCCCCAAAAAAAAAAAAAAAAAAAAAAACTATAATAGAAGACTGGATAAAGAAGGCAACCAAAAACCAACAAACATAGTCGCCTAATCCACCAAAACTCCACATTAGACAGAACAAGGCACTAGGGAGAATACCCAAGATGTGGAGAAAAGACCAACAAGATGCCTGCCAGGAAACCAGTTCCCGATGAATAGAAAGATGAGTTCTACTAGCAAGCAGTGCCTACCTCTAAACTACTAACAAAAAACCCTATGCAATAAGAGACTGCAAGTCACACAAGATTGGGGTGACGTGAGCCTTAGTATCATAATCACCTGTCATCTGAGAGAAGATGAATAGAGTTGGTGTATAGATGCTGTAAATGCTAGATCTGCATAGGTTGAGAAATTTCATTATATTGGAGTATTATTTCTCTTGTATAGGACATTGTTGAAGATATTAGTATACATACAACAAGGCTCGAAGGCACCAAAGAACTGAAAGAGAGCAAAAATGAAGTCAAATAGCTCAAGAAGAGACAAACTTCATCAACAAAGAGTGCACAAACAACAAGGGCCAATGAGCTAAGTTGAAGGACTATTAGACCAAGACGTAGGCCTTAGAAGCCATTTAGGTGAGTCTTGGTCGACCAAGTATGAGCTTGGTGACTATTTAAGTCTAGAAAGTGAACTCTAGGACACATTAGTCGACCAAGTAGAAGGTTGGTTAATGATGTAGTCCAGTGGCCAAAATAGTGCTACATTAGTTGACCAAAGGAACAATTAGTTGACCAAGGGGTCAAGTAGGTCAACCAATCTAGGACAGAATGCACCTTTGGTCGACCAAGGTGCAAGTTGGTTACTCCACAAACCATTTCTCCTCCTCCTCCTCCTCCCTCCTCCATCCTCACTTTTCTTTGAGAAACGGATTCCAACATTCGAACCCAAATTCGGATCATTTTATCAAATCTCTTCAAAAACCTATCCAGCATTAGAGACAGGATAGAGACAATAGAGAATGATGTTCACATTCTCAAAATTCAGGCAGACTCTCTTTAGAAGCACAATGAAAGAAAGCACGGAAAAACCAAGTTTGAGGTGCTCAAAATCAAAGACACTCTTCAACAAATCCTCTAGCACAAACCTCCTACCAGAAATCCTTAAATCATTTTTTTAAGATGACAAATGAGGAGAATAATAGGAGAATAAAGAATAAGAAGAAGAAAGAAAAGATATAGAAATAGAAGAATATAAATATTTTTTTTATTCAAAATTCTCCTTGTAATTGCTCTTTCTTTCTTTTACTTGTAATTCATACTTACTATTGAAAAAAAATTAATACATGAATAAAAAATGATTTACTTGTAAATCATTTTTTTAAGATGACAAAGGGGGAGAATAATAGGAGAATAAGAGAAGAATAAAAGAATAAGAAGAAGAAAGAAAAATAGAAGAACATAAATATTTTTTTTATTCAAAATTCTTCTTGTAATTGCTCTATCTTTATCTTTCTTTTACTTGTAATTCATACTTACTATTGAAAAAAGATTAATACATGAATAGAAAAACATCTTTTGTTATATTCATATTATGTGTTATGTGCAAACTTTAATAAATATTCAAACACACAAATAAAACATGAAAAATGATACGAATCTCTAACCCTAAAGAGCAAAACCTTATGTTGATAAGGGAAGATAGAAAAAAATGCTATCTTTTATTCATTACTATTTATTTATGGCATGAATTCAAATTTATAAATTGATAGAAGAGCGTGTATACAATAATTCTATTCTCTATCATATGTGCTATTTATTCATTATTTGCAAGGAGACAATATTTTCTCATCATGTTAGCCTTAAAGGTTTTCAATCAAGAACATCTCAATAATTTTAATAATCACAAAACATTATCTAATGAATTAATAGTTTATCCAAGTGATAATGTAAATAGGTTATATAGATCAAAGAAATTGTTGACCAAGAAAATGACAAAAGTTCATCAAGTTAAAAGATTTCACTAAAGATCATGTTCCAAAACAAAAATCAAAACAAGAGGAATGCTCTCATAATGACTCAAGCAAGGTAGACTCACTCAACCCTAATGATTTAAGTGAAGACTTTCATTTTTCCTTATTTTAGATTTTGAGTTTTGAGTGACGTTAGGATTAGATTGATCATTAGTCATAAGCTTTCAGTATTTAAAATGATCATCTAAGAACTAACCCCAAATAATTTTTTCCAAACAAAACATTTAACTTAAAATTTTGAAAGATAAAAAAGTTTTGACAAAAATACACTTACAAAAAAATATGATAGAAAACACTCACCTGTCTAAACTAATCGACCAGTTCTTAAAATCAGTCAATTGATTTTTAAAACTTATTTGTTACACTGATAAAATCAGTTGATTGATTCTAAGAATTAGTCTGACTGAATAAAGTTTTATAAAATTGAATAAGCACACTGTTCAAATCAGTCAACCTCCTAGGAGATTTAGTCGACCGTCTTTAAAAAGGGAAATAAGTGTACAAACAAAAATAGTCAACCAATTCATAGAACCAATTGACTGAATGACTATTTGATGAATTGCCTAAGCATACAATTTAAATTAACTGACCTAAAATTTATATCAATCGATCACTTCTCAAAGGCAAAACCATGTACAAATAAAACCAGTTAACTGATACTTAAAATGAGTCGATTGGTTATTCTTAACCAAATAAACCTCAAACCCTCTGAACAAATCAATTGACCTAATTACTCGATCAGTTGCAAATTCAAATTTTGAATAGACTAAAAAATGAAAGAAAATTGCTCTTTTTGAAAGGCAGTGGTCACATATAAAGGACTATAAATAGAAGCTCCCCAGAACTTTCTAAACCATATGTTACAAGCTTACATTATCACATCTTTGCTATAAACTTTAAATCTATTATCTTTCAAATCTAGATATAAAAATTCTACACTTTTTAAATATTTAAAGCTTACACATTATCAATCTTTAAAGTTTGAATATTTTATTACACCAAAACTATTTTAGAAGTAGTGTTATTTGATAAATATTTTTGGAGAGTTCTGAGTAGAATTACCCGATGAAGCAAAGATCATAATTTGCAGGGATAAAAAAGTTTCAGTATTCGCTTTGTAAAAACTTGATCTCCACTAACAAGGAAGTCATTATAGTAGAAAAACTCAAGTAAGAATACTTGAATCGAGAACATAAAATGTCCGTCCAAACCTCGTAATTATTGTATTTGTTTTCCCTTCTCTCAACTCTTATTTATTTACTGTACATTTACAACATTTATTTAAAAAAAAAAACAAAAAAAAAATAATATTTACAAACTATCCCATTCACCGCCTCCCCTTTTAAGATAAATATCTAGGCAACAAATGCCAACTTACAAAGGGTAATGCATAGAACAAATATCAACAAATTCAGGAAATGGATTGATAGGTAAAACAACCAAGGTAATATAGGGATCTTTTAAAATAGCAATCAGTCACAAGTAGAGCTAAAGCAAGATATATTAATCATCAATGACCACATGACAAGTAGCTTCCAAAAAAAGAGTGAAAACAAAAATGAAGACAAAATTGTTATTGTTAAGTTACCAGGAAGCTTGCTATCCAGAAAAGAGAGGGAGACTTACCAAATGACATATATAAGAAAGATATTATGGAGTACAGAATTACAATCAGCACAAATGCTATTGCTATCTAGTAAAACTGGAGGGAAGGAGCAACTTCAATTAACATTTTACACAAAACTATATAGTTTAGTTAAACTAAAGGACCCATAAAATATCCAGATAACATTGTTCATCCATCCATTAGCAATTTGAAGTGGCCAAATAATGTCAACTTAAAGGGCAAAGTGAACAAAAATGGAGATTCTCATGAGTCATGAACAAACAAGTGTAGGACACTAGGGTGCATTGTCACTCGGAATATCAACAAATTCAGAAGTCTACTAAATAATTCACAGAAAAAAAGAATTGTTAGCAAAAACAGGCAATGTAATCTGCGATCTTTTAAAATATTTATTATTCAGTAGCAATAAGCCACAAGTAGAGCTCTAACATGTTACACAAATGATGAAAAAGGAGGTTTTGGATTAGGAAAGTGAATCATTAATGTGCTACAATCACCAAAAAAAAGTGTGAGCGAAGAAATATTAATTACCAATGGCCACATGATAAGCAACTTCCATAAGGAAATGGGAAAAAAATGGAGCCAAGATTGTAAGTCACAACAAATTGCAGAAGACATCAAACAAAAAGAAGAAAAAAATTGAAAGCACGAGTCCAGTGGAGTATACAGTAAGCAAATGGAAACACAGGTAAAAGTGATAAAAAAAAATTATTAATTACCTAAGTTCTCATCTACTTTTATTAATCAAAAAGTATTTCTTACATGCATATGATTTTTGATGCAAAAAAAGCCGTTATATCAAACTTTTAACAACATTTCAACCTTACATGTATATGAAGTGTTTCTTACAAATGTATTTCCTCCGTTTGTAATTTCATAATTTTTTTCACTTAAAATACTTTTACTCCAACCATGTA